>JASAMY010003612.1:65000-209119 GCA_030248085.1 Paralinhomoeus sp. GSCO2_6
TGACCGTTTTACATTGTTCTAATATTATTTTCTGCCAGCTTTGAAAGGCTTTCTTTTTCTCGTCCTACAGGGTTTTGGCGCTATGGAAAGTGTGTTGAACAATCCCACTACAATAGAGAATCATTAGCTCCAGTCAGTAAATACCTTGGAAGACCTAAAATTTGGAAATGTGCTGTGCTTCTTAACTTTTCAGCGAATCACACAACACAACCACAACAACCGCTTTGTAGTGAGCGCTGAAGCAGTGATTTCAAACCAGCTGGTTTTGCGGTATGCTCTGTGTACTATATGTATTTGAATACCTCTGCGTACGGATGAAATTCCTCGTATTCGAAATCTGACGATCTCTTTGAGCGATGAGGAGTGGGCTGAGCTGACGTTTCGTTGCATTCGGACAGTTCTATAGCGAACTCTCGAAGGAATTCGCGATTCCTCGAGACGACGGCATTTGAAATTCGGAGCGCGTCCTCGCCGGAGCACGAAGCGTATTGCACCTTTAAGAAAACTTCAATCTTTGTGTTGACATTGGTTGGCAGATTCTACAGCCATATTGTGCTTTTGGTAATACTGTTTCTTCTGCAGACAAAAAGGGCATGGAAAGGCAATACTGCTGACGAAGCACACCTCTGGGTAGTTGTCGTCCACCAGTCGCCAGAGACGCTTCTCGTTCTCACCGGTTACGTCTAGAAATGTGTAGAATCTAAACGTTTCTATTGTTCCCATTATCGGGGAGGGGGTGAGGGGGTGCGTGGCATGTAACCGAGTGTCGCGAAACCTTGACACCGCCTCCACTCCCATGGCAAGGACCAAGCATGGCAGCAGCGTCGCGCCAAGACAGCTCGAATTCAAAAACCTTGGCAGCATCTTGGCTTTCTGGGCGCTCCCGGAACATGTGTTATGTATGCACCTCGTTCGACGGGGGGGGGGGGGGTTTTTTTTCTTTCGTTGGGACCAAAAAGACAGGAAAAGGTTTTCTTCTTTAAAAAATATAAAAAAAAATTTGCGTTTTTTTTTTTAACCCCCCCCCCTAAATATTTATACCAATCACTCACACCCTCCCCCCCCCTTCCCGCCGGGGGGGGGGGGGCCCCCCCCCTCTTTTTTTTTTCCCCCTCTTCTCCTCCCCCCCTCTTTTTTTTTTAAAAAAAAAAAAAAAAAAAAGAGGAGAGAGAGGAAGCAAAAAAAAGTTTGTTTTTTTTTTTTTTTATATATAAAAAAACAAAAAAAATTTTAAAAAAAAATAAAAATTAAAAAACCAGAGACATTTACTCTTATCAAATAAAAAATAAACCCTAACCCCCCCCCCCCCCCCCCCCCACATATATTTTAAACCACACCCCAACACCACCCCCCCCCCCCCCCACCCCACAACCACCCACCACCCCACAAACACAAACCACCACCCCCCCCCCCAAGGACTATCGTCTGAAAGGCAAAATTTGTTAAGTCTGGGTGTATGTATGGTCGCGTATGTGTATGTATGTAACATGTATGTGCATGTGAGACTGTGTGATAGTGTGTTAAGAGTGTACCAATGTATGTGTGCAGCGTCTTTTTCCCTTAAAAAGCGCTTTTAGACGACGGTCCATTTAGGGAGGGGGCGTAATAGGGCGTAATAGGGCGTACATGTATGGGGGGGGGATTATTAACTCAAAGTGGTCTTGGGAGGGTGTGGTAATTGTAGGGGAGTGGGTTATCATAGGGGGGCTAATTATAGGGTTTACGGTACCTATGACCAAGTGTGTGTGTGTGTGTGTGTGTGTGTGTGTGTGTGTGTGTGTGTGTGTGTGTGTGTGTGTGTGTGTGAGTGTGTGTGTGAGTGTGTGCGTGTGCGTGTGTGCGTGTGTGTGTGTGTGTGTGTGTGTGTGTGTGTGTGTGTGTGTGTGTGTGTGTGTGTGTGTGTGTGTGTGTGTGTGTGTGTGTGTGTGTGTGTGTGTGTGTGTGTGTGTGTGTGTGTGTGTGTGTGTGTGTGTGTGTGTGTGTCTCATGGAAGAAGCACGTTTGCACTTTTGTTCTGTGCCTGGGTGAGCGCATGCGTACGTCTGTGTGTGCGTGCTGCACTGGTTCACCCCGGTCAAGCTTGCAAGTCGGCACCGACAAAATCAGGAAGTTAGAGGACTCGCCGCCATCGTGTCGTTATCACGTGGTCGTTACTGCGCGCGCGCGAGCGGCGTCGTGCACTGGTCGTTTATGGCTCTGCGCAGTGCACTGCAGGGCAATAAAAACACCTGTACGTGGAGAGCGCGCAGTTCATTCCCTCCCTCCTTCTCTCTTATCAAGGGGCAGCGAGCGACTCCTGAAAACTACTCTATAAATCCAAGAGCGGGCAGCGGTGCCTGCGTACAAGAAGTGTCGAAAGCACAGCTCCCGAGCCAACCCATTGGTGTTTTAGTCACGTCGCATGTCCAGCCCTTCCCTTGTAAGGCAGCCCCACCATAAGTGTTGTGCAGGACGGCGTTTTGTAGTGACGCCGGCGAATCAGTAGAGCGTTGACGTGCACGTTAACGGGAGACGCGTTCAGATGCGATTGCTCGGGGCGATGGGGCAGCCGAACGGCTGGAGCGACCTGATCGAGCAGCTGGGCGATCGGCGCTGCGACCTGGGCGCTCTACTGAAGGCGAACTTGAGCCACGCGGTCATTCCAAGAGCTTGTGTCGACGGCGGCCATGGTTTCTCGTCAGCAGCCGAGCCGACGACAGCCGCTGCTGCAGTCATCTACAAGCATCTGACGGTGCATGCCGAGGAGACGCTGAATCGACATCCGACTGCCTCCGTCTGCACGGTGGCGCTGCACGCGGCGGTCAAGGCACACGGCGGCGGCGACGTCAGCGTCGTCGCCGTCTTCGACGACTCCAGCGGCCGCATGGTTGCAACCGTGGTCGATCACTCGGACAAGTCCAGTATGAGTTGCAAGCACGCAGTGATGGAAGTGGCGTCCGCACTCGAAAGCAGCTGTGACGCCAGCGACCTGATCGGCAAGCGTCTGTTCGACGTCGCCCTCCAGATCGCCGATGCAGCCGGCTTCTCAATGGCGTCGTCCACCATGCCGCTGAACTTGCTCGTCCGCAACCACACAGACTCAGCGAGCGAGTTGTCAGTCGCTCTGTCGTACGCCGAGCATCTCTTCGAGCCCACAGCTATGGACGGGTTTCTTGGGAGCGTCGTCGCAGCCATGCAACAACTGACGCACAGTCCTGACGGAGCGCTGCTCAGAGACCTAACCGTGGCGCCGGACTCACAAAAGGATGCGCTGTCTGCAAGCAACGGCGTCTATGCCAAGGAACCAAGACCGATTGGCTTGGTCGAGACTGCTGCAGAAGATGGGCTGAAATACGAGGCCAACGGTCTCAAAGAAAATTCGCACCCGAATAGCTCCCAGATTTCAGTGGATGTCAACGGAAGAGCCGACAGGGAAGCATTTCCAAGCGGGTTAACACCCATGAATACTGCCGTTCAAACTGAAATTGTCAAGAATGACGTTCAACACAGCCCAGGAGTATTCACAGCGGGATCGGAAAAAGTGAATGAGGAGATAAAACAAATCTGGAGCAGTGTATTGGCAGTTCCAATTGGGAAGATCACAGATACAAGCGATTTCTTGAGTCTTGGTGGAGAGAGCATTTCCTGCACTCGGCTCATCGCAGAAATTCGCAAAAAACTGCGTTGTTCCATTACAGTCGAAGATGTCTTCGAATTGCGAACTCCCTCAAAGATTGCAAAGCTCTGCATGCAAACTGAGACCACCAGACCGCCAGACCACCAAGAGCTTGGCACGATTGGCTTGCAGGAGTTTGTGCTGTACCAACACCTAAAGGCAAAACAACCCAGCCACACTTACATAATGCAGTGCGTCTGTCACTACGAGACAGCAATTCAACCACTATTACTAAGACAAGTCTGCGAGCATCTGATCACGACCTACCCTGCACTTCGAGTCAGCTTTCAATGGACTGGCAGAACTCCACTGCAGCTAATTTCAAATGATGCACTTGCTCCAAACTTTTACTTCCATGACATCTCCATGACAAGCTGTTCAGAGCATGATGAAGCTGTCAGACAAATACGAGAAAAGGATAAGATGACCGCATACGACTTAGAGAAGGCGCCATTATTTCGAGTTCACCTGATTAAAAAGGCACACAGTAGATTTTCTTTGATTCTCAGCTGTCACCACATTATTCTTGACGGCTGGAGCATGATGATTCTGCTCAACAAGCTTCATGAAACGTATTCAGCTCTTCACTTCAACCAGAAACCCGCATCAAGCATGGACCATGCATACGTTGCTGCTCAACAACACTGGGAAAAGCACAGTCAGGACAACATAGCCTATTGGCAAAACATGTGCTACAAGATTGAAGACCGTTGCGACCTCTCCGGACTGCTCAAAGAAGAAGTAAAGTATTCAACAGATTTACGTTCTTATGATGCAGTACTCGAACACAAAGAAGCATCCATCACACTGGAAAAGGAACAAACGGACCAACTGAAGATCAAGTGTGCAAACCATGGCTTCACACTGCACTCGCTACTGCAGTTTGCGTTGCACAAAATGATAAACGCATTTGGAGCTGGACGAAGCAGCGTCGTGGGAACCATGGTTTCGGGCAGAACCGTTCCAATAGAAGACATCGAAGAATCCGTAGGTCTATTTGTCAACACACTGCCCCTGGTTGTCGACCATGACAAACAACAGTATCAGACCATTCAAGAGGCAATTTGTGAAATTCAATCCTGCATAAATGCAATGCAGACACATTGCACTGTTCAAATTGGAAAACTACAGCTGCAGAGTATCTCAGCAAAGCACGGCTTGTTTGATACATTCCTTGTACAAGAAAGCAACCTAGAACAATTCAGTATGAACAAAAAAGTGCAATTGCAGCAGCCATTTGACTTTGAGAACGTATACTACCATGACAAAGTTGCTTATCCATTGGGTGTTATTGCTAAAGAGACAAGTGGATGTCTGCAGATGCAGTTGTGGTATGCGGGTGAGCTGTTTGATGAAGCTATGATCCATGAATTGCTCAACTCGATCAAGGCCATCATTACTCAGTTGATCACCACTGATTACAGCAGTCAAGTATCTTCTCTACACATGTGCCATCCAAACACTTTGTCGATCTTCAACAGATGGAACGCTACGGCTGCACCATTTGACAGCTCTAAAACACTGCTTCACGTTTTTGAAAAGATTGCCGCACAGTATAGCGAGCACACCGCAGTTGCCTTTGATGACACTGAAATGACATATCGAGAACTAAATGAATTGGCAAACAAGTTAGCACTGCAGATGTTGAAAGTGGTGCAACTCGGACCAAATGACGTGGTTGCATTGCCCTTGGACAAGAACGAGCACTTGATCCCAAGCATTTTTGCGGTTTGGAAAACTGGTGCAGCTTACTTACCAATCAGTACTCTATGTACCAATCCAGATGAAAGAATCAAATTTATGCTGAAAGACACACAGGCAAAACTATTGTTGTCGAATCGGCGCACCCTTAAACGGTTCTCATCACTGACAGACCAACCCGTTCTTTGCATAGAGAGTTTAGTTAAAGAAGCAGCTGAATGCGCAACGACTGCGAATCTGTGCAGAAATGTGTGCAGCAAAGAAGACCTTGCTTACGCTATCTACACATCTGGAACAACTGGCCTTCCAAAAGCTGTTCTTGTGCAGCATCAAGGTGTGGTCAACATGCAACAATCACTTGCAACTCAGCTGCATCTCGGAAAAGATGCAGGGAATGAGGCAGTGCTGTCATTTGCCAACTTTGTGTTCGACCACTTTGTAGAACAAATGACCAGTGCACTGCTAAACGGTCAAAAGTTGGTGGTTCTGAATGATGAATTGCGTGCAGACCAAGACAAGTTGTTGAACTACATAGCAAGGCACAATGTCACATACATAACAGGAACACCATCAGTCTTGTCACTGTATGACTTTACAACTGCAACTACATTGACAAAGATTGAGGCGGTTGGTGAGCAGTTCACCAGCTCATTTTTCAAGAAACTCAGAAAGTCTTTTAATGGAATCATTATCAATGGCTATGGACCAACTGAAGTATCCATCACTACACATAATAAGGTTTACATGCCCAATGAACCATGCACTAACAAAAGCATTGGACGCTCAGTGACAAACACAAAGAGCTACATTGTTAACCAAAACTTGAAGCTGTTGCCAATTGGTGGGATAGGAGAGCTGTGCATCAGTGGGGTGGGTGTTACCAAAGGGTATTTGAACCAGCCTGAGAAAACAGCTAGACAGTTTATCAGAAATCCATTTGCAACCATGGAAGCACAACAGAATGCCGTCTATGACCGACTATACCGAACTGGGGACCTGGCACGTTGGCTCTCTAATGGGGAAATTGAATGTCTGGGCAGAACGGATCGCCAAGTGAAGCTGCACGGCCAGCGTGTTGAGCTGGGGGAAATTGAAAGTGCACTCATTTCTCATCCCGCCGTAACAACAGCAGCTGTTCTACTGAATTCTAGCAAAATTGATGAGACTTTGGACCATTTTGACGCCTATTACGTGTCCGCGAGCGTCATAGACGATTCCGAACTGCAGAGACACATGAAGATGAAGCTTCCGCAACTCCTTGTTCCCAAGCACTTCCAGCACGTGCAGAGCATTCCAGTAACGCAAAATGGAAAGTTGGACGATTTAGCATTGCAGCAAATCGCACTGTGTGACCAAAGCGTCGACGTCATTCCAAAGCGGCGTACTGCGCCGAGAAACGATTTGGAAAATGAAATTGGGAAGCTCTGGTCTCGCGTGCTCCACCTTCCGCTCGATTCGATCGGCACGGATGAACACTTTATCGGAATCGGTGGCGACAGCATAAAGGTCATTCTTCTGGTACAACAGATCAAGAACCAACTGTGCGGAGAATTCGCAATTCGCGACGTATTTGAGAATCCGACTATTGAGCAGCAATCTTTAAAAATCCAAAACCTGCAGCAGAAAATCGACGAAGAATGATCCAAGACCACTCGCACGAGAAAATAATTGCTTTGTTGTCATACTACACTGTACCTTGCCATTTCCATAGCCACAGTAAAATGATCATAGCAATATGGAATTGCTTGTGGTAAATGTTAGCTGAGGATCAGTTATCGTAAATTCTCCAGTAGTGTCCCCCTCTCAATTGACCCCCCCCCCCCTCTTGGTGAACAACGTGCAAGTCGAGTGACTTTTCGCGACCAGTGCCTCAAATAAATCATTGAATCGATTGATGGAAATTATTAGGTATTTTGTAACCTAAAGCCGAATGTACAATAATATTTACATACAGAAAGATTCTTTTTAATGGTACTGTCTGCAAACGTGGGTGTTTCGCCTGTCCTCCATGTTTTCTCAATCCCGTATTAAATTCTGTGTAGTGACCTTGGTTCATAGTAAAAACCACTTTGTCGTCAGCATCGCTTTAGCATTTTCATTTTGCCGCTTTTTGCCTGTATTTTACGCTCGCAATTAAAAAGTCGGAAGACGACGGCCTCGGTTTGCCGAATGTTAAAACCAAATGTAGCCTGCAATACTATTGGAGATTTTACGGTAGTGCATGTCCTATGCCCTGTTCTACAGTACGTCTGTGTCCCACGCCGTATATGGCCGGAAAAGTGCAGAAATATACGAAGACCTGGTACACGTTGCTTACTCGTCGGATGCACTTGCATTTGCGTCAACTTTTCAGACACTTTCCACGCGTTCCACATAGCAATTGGCGTCGTGAGCAACGAGTCGCAAGAAGTAGAGTTCGAAATGCGGAGAACCAGCGCCGTAAATCCCAACCAAACGCTACATTTACCCCTACCTGCATTTCTCCTAATCTGTACCTACGTACCTACTACACCAGCGGTTTTGAGGTATGTGGAACCGCCAAGACTCAGGATTGGGTATGCGGTTTAAATCAATGTGGTATTCATGGCTTGGATAATCCTATAATTACGAAAAAGTGTGTTCGTTCCATTTTAAACTGGTTTCTGAGCAACGACGACGTTGAAATCCTCGATACCCGGGGGACCAACGGCTGCTGAAACCAGTATAAAACCGGCGTTCTGAACCAGTTTCGACACAAACTGCACGCCGGCGCCCGTGCCCAGTCCTGCGCCGCCCTCCTCGGTCATGGCCACTGGCACGCAATGGTACAAGGCAATGGCGCGTCTAGGCAAAAGTGGTCATTTAAGCGTGCGTGCGTGCGTGCGTGCCTGCGTGCGTGCGTGCGTGCGTTCCTGCGTGCGTGCGTGCGTGCGTGCGTGCGTGCGTGCGTGCGTGCGTGCGTGCGTGCGTGCGTGCGTGCGTGCGTGCGTGCGTGCGTGCGTGCGTGCGTGCGTGCGTGCGTGCGTGCGTGCGTGCGTGCGTGCGTGCGTGCGTGCGTGCGTGCCTGCGTGCGTGCGTGCGTGCGTGCGTGCGTGCGTGCGTGCGTGCGTGCGTGCGTGCGTGCCTGCGTGCCTGCGTGCGTGCGTGCGTGCGTGCCTGCGTGCGTGCCTGCGTGCGTGCCTGCGTGCGTGCCTGCGTGCGTGCGAACGTGCGAACGTGCGTGCGTGCGTGCGTGCGTGCGTGCGTGCGTGCGTGCGTGCGTGGCGTGCGGCGGCGCGCGCCCCCCCCCTCTGCGCGGCGCGGCTGCTGCGGCGCGCGGCGCGCGGCGCGCGGCGGCGGCGGCCGTGCGTGCGTGCGTGCGTGCGTGCGTGCGTGCGTGCGTGCGTGCGTGCGTGCGTGCGTGCGTGCGTGCGTGCGTGCGTGCGTGCGTGCGTGCGTGCGTGCGTGCGTGCGTGCGCTCCCAACTCACTCAATTAGCTTCTTGGGACTGCCTCTGTTGCAGCGCGCGTTGGTCTGTCCCCAGTGCTCGAGCACGGTGAGTCTGCCACCGGGCTTCAGCACCCTGTAGCCCTCGTCCAGCGCCGTCCACGGGTCGTTGAGGTCGTGCAACGAGAGAAACATCGACACCCAGTCGAATTTACTCTTCCAGGAGAGCTCGAGACTCGAGGCGTCGGCGGTCAGTAGCTGCACGTTGCTCAGCCCTGCCTTGCGGATCCGCTCTCGACCCATCTCGATTGCCTCGGACCCAATGTCGACACCCGTGAACTGGGACTGGGGAAAGGCGGCTCCCAGGAGACGGGACGCGACACCCGAGCCGCAAGCGACGTCCAGCTGAGACATGCCGGTCTCTGCAAGGAACCTCTCTGCGGACACAGCCAGTGGCTGAACTAACCACGGTCATCTTTGACGTGGTAAGTTCCTAAGCGTGTTAGCGAGTTCAGTGTGCACGCAGGAAATGCATGTACAAGCATGTGGCGCACGCACGGCCCAACCAACTCGTGATGCACTGACCCAGTTGCTCCTTCAGGCCCGGGTAAAAGTTGGGAATCATCCTTTTCAGAAGCTGACCGTTGTAGATGGCGCTGGCCATCTTGTCCATCATGGGGTAGAAAGAGTCGAAACGACTGTATGGCAAGCCTGAAATGGTGTGCTATACTATGTACGGGAGTGTGTGTTGTGGTAGGGGTGGGGGAGACCCCAAAGCCTTCAAAAATTCGCCCCCTCCAACGGAGCCGCTGCTCCCCCCCCCCCACATCCACAAAGCGCACAGTGAAAGGGTGGGTGGAAAAATGAGATCCACAATTCAGTGGTCCGCTTGAAAACATACCGTAAATCCTCCAAAGAACGCCCCTTTCCAGTGAACCGCCCCCCCCCCTCCAATGAACGCCCAGGGTAGAGGGTGAGTTGAAAAATGTTTCGTTTGTTTGTGTGTGGGCCGCTTCTATGATTTGCAGGGCCTCTCTCTGGTCACAATCGACCGCTGCTAGTGAGAAATGAGACCCAGTCAGCCCGATCCTGGGGGGGCTGGCTCTCTAACGGGCCGGAATTGTCACTGCCACCAGGTTGGTTAAAAAATGTCGCCCAGACGTTCATTGCGGGATCTACGGTGTACGGTACAACACTTTGCTTTGCTTACTCTGCTGGCCAAAACTACCTAAACTGGTACTGTCACACGCTGTTCCAGTGCTGGATCCGATTTAGTATATACGTAAACAATAGAGCTGCCATTGTTCAGCAGTTGCAAAAGGTGATTAGAAAGACAGAAAAGCCAAACCTCCTAGTCTTACTCCAGAACATTTTGTCTGTTGCCTCGCTACACAACGTCCACTCACTCACCCGCACTATCCATCCTTTTCATCCATCCATCCCAAGTAAACAGTATACACCTAGGTTGACAAATGATTGGCCAAGCCCATTATAAGTGCTTCATGGTATTGGTTGTATCATGTATACGTAGACACGCGTGCACACGCGCACGCACCTTTGGGTCCGTCTTTGGGGAAGCACCTCTCCTCCACGTCCCTCTTGACGTCGAGACACATTTCGAAGGAAGTCATGTGGAAGAGAACGAGCGGGTTCCAGTCACTGGCGTCCATGTGGGCCATCTTCATCAGCTGCGGCTTGCCCTTGATAGACAGCGCGTTGGCTCGGTGCATGGGCAGCCAGTAGAGGCGGTTCGTCGCGTCCGTCTCCACGATGTCCGCCTCCACCATCCCGTCCAGCCACTCGCGCACGTACCTGCAACTGGCCGAGGGGGTGCACAATCTTCAATGTTGAACAGTGCAGAAATACCGTAAATCCTCCAATAGTTCCCCCCGGGGCACTATTGCTTCAATGTCTCTCAAGAGGGGGGCACTATTAATGTCGTCAGATTTTTGCGCAATTTTGCAGCAAAATTTAACATTAGCCATGCACACAGGTAGCCGGAATTTAAAAGTTAAATTGAAATACGTGTATTCCACACATGGTTACACACCATGCATAATGCAATTTAATGCAGCTGGGTAGCATTCAAACTTTGATTTTGGCGCGAATTTAAAATTGACTTGCCCCCGGGAGCACTATTGGAGGGGGCTTCTATTGGAGGATTTGCGGTACATAGAATACTGGGAAACTGTGCAAGCGAGCGACCTGGGCTTGAGTCCCAGCCGGTCGGCGATTGTCTCGGCGTCGGCGGGCCTCTGCCGGCTGTCGAAGAGCCACTCGAGGATGCCCAGCTTGTAGCCGGACTGTATGAGCAGTGCCGTGAACGCCGAGCTGTACAAGCCCATGATTCGGCCTTCGAACTCCACCGCGGACTCGCACAGCTCCTCGCGTGAGGTCAAACGACCCCGCACAACAGCGCAAACCCACTGAAGGAGCGACTGCTTGCAGGTCTTGCAGCAGCCAAGTTACATACCAGGTATCGTAAGCGCCCCCTATGGTAAGCCGAAGCCTCCCTCACCATGTGGCGCTTAACCCCCCTGCCCCAGGGGGTACCATTGGAGAGCGGTGTCACTATTGTTTGACTTGTTTCAACTTTCCGCTACACGGAGGTGACTACTATTGGAGGGGTGGGAAAGTGGTACTACGAAGTTACAGTACGCACTTTTTTATGCTGCCTATTTGTTCGTGCATACATTAGCATACAGGGCCGGTATTCCTGAGGCGTGGGTTCAAATCCCAGCGCCGCAATCGCCTTTTTTCCACAACTCTTCAATTGATGTTCGCGCACCTTCCAAACGAAGAACACTTTTCCAATAAACAACTTCAACTTCGAGCCCAGTTCACTCGCTTTCACCGATCGGTCGAACCTCATAAAATCTTCCATGCTGGGCCAGTCGAAATTGCGCTTTCCTCTCGAGACGCAATCTTTTCTTTCCCAGGCCACTTCCGCACTCCAGTCCAGCGATCTTATCTCCCGCGTGGCAGTCCCTTCGTCGTGTACGTCTTTATGTGCGCATGCAGTCACTAGTGAGCACAGCAGACGCTGCACATATACCCACACGTGTTACTGGATGGAGGGTGGGGGTGGGGGGGCAAGCGCACCACACACCTCACAGGAGCTCTCTTTCGCACCATTCAAGCAGTGGCATAGGTATGCGTACGCACACAATGCGTGCGCGCAATCACTATTGACATTTTTGCACTTCTGGATTCTGGATTTTTGGACTGCATTTTGGACACTCCCCAGTCGAAACGCAAACAAAGACATAGATAATCAGCATCGATTGTCTAAACAGCGTACATTTCCTAGCGCATCGCGTTGTGCTTGGGCATTTGTCGTAGACAGGAAGTACTAAATTAACGCCAAAGCCGTATAGTTTCTTTGGCAAAGTGGCAACGCGCAGCGCCTCCTACGCAAGAGGTTTGCGTTGTACATCGTGGGTTCAAATCCAATGAGTGTCTTCTGCTGCATACCCTTTAATAGGAGCGGCTTGACTGCATTGTAGTCAACTCGTGAAGTCTCAAAAGGGAGAGTGTACTGGCTTGCTGATGACAATTCAAACAGCTCTCTTGACACTGTTTGAACTCGCTCTGGCACGTACAAAATAGTTTTCCAATTAATAAATACCGTAAATCCTCCTCCAATACAACACCCCCCCCTCCAATAGTGCCCCCCCTCCAATAGTGCCCTCCCGGGTAAGGAGAGGTTGAAAAAATAGTGCCCCGGGGGCACTATTGGAGGATTTACGGTACCCACGTGCAGTTAAACGTCTCACTTGTACAATAAATCTCTTCAACAGGGTTAATTGTAAAGTGGCTATTCGCAGCAAACAAACAAAAATCGTGTTCGGTCAATGCGCTACTGAATACGTTTGACCTAGTGTTTGCCACAGCGACGAAATGTATGTGACAACACGACAAAGTATACAAATTAATTTATGGCACAAACTGCGAATTTCAGTTTTTAGATTAGATTCAGTTGTTTGTCGCTGAAGCGTCGTGGCGGCTAGGTACTCGGGTAAAGGGTGCAGAACCATGTGGTAAACCGCTTGCCACTTGCAAATGGAGTCAGGCACAATTTGCCTAGGTACCTGTGTATGATCTTGAAACAATACGAAACAATAACAATACAAACAATAGAGGTTATGCGATAACGATCCGGTTGCAAATCAAGTTCCGTACGTGCTAAGGTCTGCCTGCTACCTGCAGTACCATGTGTCTCACGACTTGGCGGTTGGATTGAGGTGTGATCGAAGGCCTGTCTACTTGAAGATTGTCTCCTGCAGGACCATTGTGCAAAACATGCTTGGTACCGTGTCGTTCCAACTCAATCACATGAGCGCGACGACGTGTTTATCCGGCAAACAAAATCGAAAGTCGCTCCAACGCGGTTCTATGCGATGCTGTGAACGGCCGACGACGGTCTCTTGACAAGAAATATCTGGCCGAAGAGCCTCTGGCGCAGTTTTCCATCCAACAGAAGGTAGAATATTGGATTGCAGCAGAAGTAGAAGTACTCTGATGCCGAGAGAAGCGTGAACAGCAGCGGCGACTGCTTCGCCATGAGTAAAGCGCCGATGAAGATGCTCAGCAGGCAACTGGTGGGGGGAGGGGGGCGTGAGACTCGTCTAGGCCATCGTGCGCCTGCCTGCCTGCCTGCCTGCCTGCCTGCCTGCCTGCCTGCCTGCCTGCCTGCCTGCCTGCCTGCCTGCCTGCCTGCCTGCCTGCCTGCCTGCCTGCCTGCCTGCCTGCCTGCCTGCCTGCCTGCCTGCCTGCCTGCCTGCCTGCCTGCCTGCCTGCCTGCCTGCCTGCCTGCCTGCCTGCCTGCCTGCCTGCCTGCCTGCCTGCCTGCCTGCCTGCCTGCCTGCCTGCCTGCCTGCCTGCCTGCCTGCCTGCCTGCCTGCCTGCCTGCCTGCCTGCCTGCCTGCCTGCCTGCCTGCCTGCCTGCCTGCCTGCCTGCCTGCCTGCCTGCCTGCCTGCCTGCCTGCCTGCCTGCCTGCCTGCCTGCCTGCCTGCCTGCCTGCCTGCCTGCCTGCCTGCCTGCCTGCCTGCCTGCCTGCCTGCCTGCCTGCCTGCCTGCCTGCCTGCCTGCCTGCCTGCCTGCCTGCCTGCCTGCCTGCCTGCCTGCCTGCCTGCCTGCCTGCCTGCCTGCCTGCCTGCCTGCCTGCCTGCCTGCCTGCCTGCCTGCCTGCCTGCCTGCCTGCGAGTGCGTGCTACACTGGCTCCCTATGGGCCCTGGCACGTCTCTCGTCCCCGACCTGGCGCTGCAGCCAATGCCGGCGACGGCGAGGCGGACATCGCGTCGTCTGCGCTCGTCGGCCGTCCGCTGGCGCTGGCGCCAGAGGGCGGCGACGGCGAGCGCGTAGCAGAGGACGACGACGAGCGCGCTGAGGGAGACGACGGCGAAGAAAAATGCGACGACCACGAGGTCGCCCAGCCGCGGCTCGCTCGAGTAGCTCGGCATCAGGAACTGGGGGTGCGCCGGGTCGATGACGAACTCGTTGCGACCCGTCCCGAGAACCCACATCTCGGCTAGAAACAGCGAGCCGGCACAGAGCGCGGTAATTCCCTGAAGCGGTGATAAACCATCTAATGCATCGAAGGTTTTGCCATCTTTGGTAGACAATTTCTGCAAACAGCAGTAAGCATTAGTAACCTGCATATATACGGAATGAAACGTTGCAAGAGCTGCTCTGCTCTACGCTCTAGTAGAGAATCTTGTTCGGTATGGGGATTCTATCCAGTAGGCAACTGTAGAATGCCGCCAGCAGTCAACAATGCCGCGTATAGAGAGGGTACTAACGGATGCAGAGGGGGGCAGAGGGAGTCTCCCCTCCTGTCAGCTCAGTCTTTTAGGGGGAGATCTCAGGGGGGGGGGGGTAAATTTTTTTCGTTTTCCTTACGTATATGCATTCAAAAGTACGCAATTTTCGCCGCCTGCGCGCTGTGGTTCTCTTGCAACTCATATTTGACGCGTCGCGGAACTCAATAATCCCATCATTTGCGTTATCTTGTACGTTTGCGTATTAAGGGTGCTGCCTCCTTTGACCTTCCCCACCCCCTGTGTACGAAGCTCCTGGATCCGCCAGTGGGAGAGTGTGACCGACCCAGAATCCCTTGAGCGTGCCGGTCGACCAGATGCGCTTGTGTCTCATGTAGAACCGCAGCGCCGTCATGCGGTTGAACGCGACGGCCGCCTGGCAGAGCGTCGAGCACATCGCGGCCGCGTAGAAGGCGCAGAAGACGAGCGCGTGCGCGGTCCGGCCTGCGGGGAAGCCCTCTCTGAGGCGGCCCATCGGCCTGTAGACGAGGAAGAAGAGCGCGCAGTAGACGTCGAGCAGGCCCAGGCCCGTCAGCAGGCGGTAGACGGCGTTCGCAAACGGCTGCTGGCGACGCCAGCGAACGAAGACGTACAGGACCGCGACGTACACGCCCACCAGAGGCAAGTAGATCGCCTCCAGCAGGAAATGGCCCACGTCAGGCATCTGCGTGCAAACTGCGCTTTTATCCTTGGTTTGACGCCGACGGACCGCACGGGACTGCGAACAATCCAGCACGACTGTGTGGATCATTACTCGTCATCGTACACCGTTTTTTACCTCGCAATGAGCTTAAAAGGCGCACCGTAGCAAAAAAAAGAGTAATGAAATAAATCTTTGCATAATTCTTGAATCTTAACTTGACGAACGGTGACAGATAGGTACATACAGAACATGCGCAATAAAAAGTGGGCCAGTTTGTTTAATTAGGTAACTATCTACAGATTTTCTACGTCCAGAACGTCCAAAATTCTACGTCCAAAATTTGGTGAACAAATCAATTTATTGTGCAAAAATCAATTTATTGTGCAAAAATATTTATTCCTGAATCCCATTCCCAACCCTGTTGGTAGCTCCGATAAATGCAACAACACACCGTGCTCACATTCGGCTACACGTACCTCTCAATTCAGAGAACAACGTTTATTTAAAACCAGCTCGCTATCGAACGCCGGACTAGCTGCCCAAGACAAGAAGTAGATAGACTCTGGAGAAGGGCAGGTGAAGCGGCAATCGAGCAATCGAATTGAATCATCGACGTCCACGTCTCACGGTCATCCACATCGATGTCAGCTGCAAGCGACCCTCTCTGACGTGCGTTTCGCTCGCCCCCTCTTCCCAGCTCTCACGTATTTCATAAGAGCATACCTATACCTATGCTATTGTACCTACGATATATGCAGAGGTAAGTGGCGCGGTACGCCGATAAGCAGCATTTTGCGTGTTTCGCAATTTTCGAGCGGCCAGCGCCACAAGGGCAAGTTCCAACGCCGACGTCACACTGACGACACCGTCTACATACAGAGGTCGGTGCGGAGTGGAGGGCACGGTCGTCTCCACCTCCATCCGGTCGTTTCACTGGCGCATCCAGAAATTTTTTCGGAGGGGGGAAGGATTTGGCAGAAGGGGGAACCCGGTTTAAATTTACAGATGCTGGGCCATTTCGGCGATGTCTTGGGTACCCAATCGGTCCCTTATCGACAAGTAATACCTGTACATAAATTCGGCGCCGCAGGCGAAATTGTATTCGGTTTTTGACCACCTACACGCATTTTATGCGGAAAAGTAGGTTCGCTAGGCACGTTTCTTTTCCCACGGCCCAGGCATTTCCCACTCCCCCCCCCAGATTTTCGATTTCGGGATGGGAATTCCCCCTTTCCCCCACCCTGGATCCGCCACTGAGTCGTTTGACAAGTTTGCTTGGGGCGCAGTGAATGGTCTGCGCAAAGGAGAAACTACAAGAGAGGAGAGCTTGCGGTAAAAAAATGCGTTTTCTTTCTGGTCCGCCCGCTCGCGCTCTCGGTGGAAACGGCACTGCGCGATGGCCGTGCTGATCGGCGTCAAAACTTGTGTTTGTCAGAGAGCGTTTCGACTGCTCGAGTCAGGGTGACTCAGGTTTACCCGTCTGGCGGCAACCTCCGCCGTCTTTGTCACACTGCAAGGCACACTCTGTTTGCGTTTGTAGTCGCGGCCGTGTAGCTACGGTAGAATCGATCACTCGCTCGCGCGTTCTCTCAATCCTTCGCAATCGAAGAAGTTCGCGGCGATGCAGAGCGGCGGCGGCGGCGGCGGCGGCGAACTGTGCAGTGCCGTGCCGTCTCCATGGGTACGAACGAAGCGCAAGTCGCTAAGCCGGGGGGGGGGGGGGGCGGACGTGAAACTGCGCAGCCCATGACACTCGTTCAGTGGACGCGCGCAAGGTGATGGACAAGCTTCTCTGGCGGCGGAGTTGCTGCTCAGCAACATCTTATTTGCAGAAGTTCCTATTTGTTGTACGGTTTACTTAACGTATGTTTGTATTATGTATGTAGTAATGACCTACTGTATTGTATTGCGTAGGTATACTAATCGTATTACTTACCTACTGTGGAGTTACGCGAGTCAGCTGCACAAACAGCGTAGCAAAATCCAACAAACAACAAGCAGTTGCATCGTCCGCATTCACATTGCGGACGATGCAATTGCAAAGGTTTAGTCACGAGTGTACATACAATAATCACGATACATGTAGCTGGGGTCTGTAACTGCGTTGATTCGAATGGGTGACACCCCTCACTTCCTCCAATTCGCGAAGGTTGAGGGGGGGGGGGGGGAGGGGGGTATGCGCCGCAGAAAACGCGCAGCCGTTGTTGCCTCTGACCTCAATTTACCTATACCTATGTACAATGCAGTAAGTTGTCTTGTCTGATACAATCAGGTTTGCCCGTCCCGGACAGCGGGGGGTGGGGAGGTGTCGTTCCCCCTCCCCCTTCCCTGGTTTTCTGATTTACATGCGCCGTCTGTCACCGTCTGACCTCAATTTGCGATTGTTTGTCTGAGAGCCTCGAGACTGCTCGAATCAGGTTTGCCCGTCTGGCGGCAACCTCCCCCTCCCCCTCGCTGTCTTCGTCACATGCACACTCTCTTTGCGTTTGTAGTCAGCCGGCCGGCAGAAGCGATCACTCGCTCGCGCGCGTTCTCTCAATCGATCCTTCTCTCTCTGTGAAAAGCGCAAGCGAAGATGCGAGGCGCGCAGAAGAAGTTCGCGGCGATGCAGAGCGGCGGCGCCGGCGGCGGCGGCCGCGGCGAGCTGTGCAGCGGCGCCCGGCTCACGGGTACGCGAACGAAGCGCCAGTCGCTAATCCGGGAGGACTGGACAGTCCGTGACGCTCGTTCCAGCGGACGCGCGCAAGGTGACGGACGGTCGTTGCGCGCGCGGCACGGGCGTCGGCTTCCGCGACACGTGGCTGCACAAGGACGCGTTCACCATGGAGCGCCTTTGGGACTGGCTGACCGTGCTCACCAACGACATGGCCAAGGTCAAGAAGAAGCTCAACATGCCGCTCGACCTGTGAACAGCCGCACGAGCGACAAGCTAGAAGCATCGTTTCCACACTGTAGCTAGCAGTTAGTGTGACCATTCCTCTTCCGACCTACAGTACACGCAGATTTAGAAGTAGACTTACACACCACGACGACACACGCGTAGTAGGTGAAGGTTCTGGACTGAAAGAGACAACGACAGGACAGTGATAGAGTTCAGACAGATGCGGTTCGTTTCTGCATCGCTTCTGTTGACATGACACGAGCTGAAAAACAGGACGTAAGCCAACAAACGCACTGTCATACACATAATGCACATGGAAAGGCTTTGGGGCTGAGTTTCCATGCTCAGACGATAAAGCATTCGGACCAGCGCTGCGCGGTTGGTTGAGCCAACGTACATAACAGGCAGTGGGGATTCCGCCGCGAAATTCCCACCTTACAGAGGCACTCTACAGAAATGTAGGTACAATACCAGGGTATTCGGAGGATTGTTGGTCTCGCTACGAGTCGCACGCGTGTAGGTATGTACCTAGCTTGACTTCCGCGGCATGGTTAGGAGGCGACCGAAACTCATGCAGGAGCTGGTGACGACAAGGCCCCGGTTCTCTAGCGCCTATCATTGGAAGAAGCAAGGGGCAATTGAGGCGCTGTTAAAGCTTTTTTGGACGGGTTCAGGGCTGGACTTTGGAAGGGTCCAAAAACGGCGCTTGGCCCGGTTGGCAGCTGAAAATCAGCAAAGTACTCACTCAACTTACAATGATACCGTCCGGGTTCGTAATCTCTGGATTGTGGAAAAGGCTGAAAAATGAGTATTCGCATACACAACGGCTGTGGAAATAGCGCAGTGCAAAATAACAATCCAAAAAATCCGACGGGACATTGAACCAGTTGCATGGGCTTTTAGAAGCACAGGGACGAACTGCTGTTGCACATCATCGTGCCGTGCTTAATTTAACTTTTTATCTAAGCTGTTGTTTCTTTTTTTTGCCTGAAAAGACCGTCAGAAAATATTGTTCAAATTCGATACTGTATAAATCCGTTAGAGTGTTTTGATATGGCGTTCCTTCGTTCCACGTGAAGGTCGAGGTGTTAAGCTGCTTTGCTTGCGGCCAGTTCGCTAATCCGCTTAAGCCTGCAGCTTAAATCGCCTCGATTCCATAGGTGTTCTTATCATCGTCGCGCCGAGTTCATCGTTGTTCTTATCATCATCGTTCTTATCATCGCCATTTTCATCCGTTCAAAAACACGCTCGTACTGTTTTGAGTTCACACACTCACTAGTAACACCCCACAAACACAATCAACAAAAACCCAGTGGAAAGGCGAATGATGAACGGGTGCCTCGTTGCCGTTGCAATCGCGTTGACGGCGGTCCTAAGCCATGGGCACGCCAGTTTCTGCACCAGTGAGGGAGGTGAGCCCGCCAACTCTTCTTCTACAGTGATCAGAGAATCTTGCCATTCTTTTTTTTGCGTACCACATTTTTTTGGCCGTTTCGGCCGATTGAACGGCCTCTATTAAAGCTACTGTAGGTGCAATGTGTGCACTGCACAGTATACCTAGGTATAGATATAGGTACAGTACGTGCGTTAAACAACAAGATGCAAATACCGTACCAAAGCCCCCCCCCCATTGAGCGCTCTGGACGTTCATTGATGGGGGAGGGAGCAGTCACTGAGGAGGGGGGGGGGAGTGATTGGAGGATTTACGGTATGTTCATGCTCGTTCTAAGGCGCCTGCATCGACACGCGCAGCGCCGAGTGCGAACGCGGCGTGGTGGAGCGCAACAAATGCCCTGGGGCCAGCTACGTCCGCTGCTGCAAGAGTCTCTGCGTCCACCAGGGAGGTGCGTCTTTCGAATCACTTCGGTGGTATACTGTACGCTTCGTGCGCAACATTACGGTATCGTGCTCCACAGCTCCATTTTACAACTGATTGCAGGCGACTGCTTGAACGTGGCGAAGGTGGGCTGCAAGGGACGCGTCGAGAAGAACAAATGCCCCGGCGGCAGCAGCATCCGTTGCTGCAAGTCCCCGGGCAATCCGGGTACCGTAGTGCGCCAGTCAGACCCATAGGACAACACATGCTATATGAAAAAACCCATTCGTTCAGGTGGCAATGTCTACAGCAAGGGAATTCCAGCCGCCAGTCGCTATTTCGGCTGCAAGACGGTGGCGCAGTGCACCCAGCAGATCAGGGTGGCCTCCAGTGAAAGGACCAAGTACAAGGGCGGTCTCAGTCATGCCGGTGCCACCTACATGAAAGGTTTGTGCCGCTGCGGCATAATTAGCCCTTTTGGAGAGAGGGGGGGGGAGGGCAACTGTTTCGTTCTGGGCTGCGGTGAGCTTTTTCTTGGGAGGGGGTGGTGAACTTAGTGGTTAGAGAAGGTGGCTAATAGCCTAAGCCCATGGGGACGCAGCGGGGCTAATTTTGAGAATCTTGAGGAGGAACTACGGCAAGATTCAGGCGTCTACGGGGTGCCCTGCGACACGAGGAACGGCCGAATCCTGAGCAGGAAGTTGGGCAAGCACATGGGCATCGTCCACGTGGGCAAGCTGGGCAGAGTGTACGGCTTCAAGCCGTTCCTGCGGGCCGTCGACAGGGCTCTGCAACGACTCGGCAAGGCCAACCCCTTCCTCTACAGCATCATCAAGCCCCACGCCGGTTGGGGCTTTTGAACTTACAACAACGTTGTATGCATATTTTGACACCGCCAACATGGCGCGGATAGGGCATCATAGAGAATCGATGATTAGCCAGGCCAGTATCACTTCGCCGTTGTCTACCCACCTAGCGGCTATGGTTAGGTTGGGCGGCGCCAGCCCTAATTCATTCGAATAAATTCAAATGCAAATTCTCCCGACCAGCAGGAATGGGCGTCGCCAGGGCGTTCATTTCTTGCGCAAGGCGGAAGTAGTGACTCAGTGGTACTGCCGTGTTGAAAGCTGAACCGCGCTTCTTGTTGCTGGCGCGGTCCTGCATTCAGCGATCTCAAAACGCTGCCTGAATAAGCTCCATCAATAAGGCCCTTTCAGGCTGCTACAACTGCCGTAGCATCCGAGGCCGCAGCGTCTACTCCCACCACGCATACGGCACCGCCATGGACATCAAGATCAACAACAAACTCGACCCATTTGCCAACGGAAAAGTGCACAAGGTATAGTACCTACGGTATGCACGTTTAACTGCACGCGGTCTGAAACGTATTCCCATGGACTGCAGCAATGAAGTGTTCAGCGGAGTTACATGGTGAAGGTTATCGCGTTGCCCTCTGGTTGTACTGTCAAGTTAGGGGTTATCATCACACTGTCCTCTAGTTGTACTGTCAAGTTGCCCGAGCTCGTGGTGCTGCGGGCTGGACAACCGACAATGAAACGACTCGCAGTAAACAAACGCATACTGTAAGCGTGCCCTGTTCACCAAGCACCTACATACCAGCGCGCGCCCGAATATTGCAGGGTCTCTTTGAGTTGGCCCACTACGCGGCCATGGAAGGCCTCTACTGGGGCGGCTCCTTCAGCCGTGAAGACGGATGCACTTCGAGCTCTCCCGGAACTTCGTTGAAAACCTCAACTGAGAGACTGGGACAATGGAGAAAACAGTACAAATTCATATTAGAAGGCTAGAATCAAATTCAGAGACTAGTAAGTGGTAGGATGCCAAAAGTACAGTATGCATGTAAGGATTGGATGCAGGTTCAAGCTGCTCTGCAGCCCTTCGACTTCGACTTTGTTGTTGTTGACAATAAAGCGCACAGACATTTAACGTGCGTAGGGCCGGGTGTTCCAAACTTGCGAAAAGATTACACAACACCAGCACGCGGTGCGTAATCGCCTTACCTCTAATTCGGCTCGACTTCGCACTACACCAACCCTTCGGTCCATTATCACCTCTCACTCTCACGAGTCAAGCGGATTCCTGTGTCGGTCGCTATTTCACTCGACATCACAACCACCAGCTACGCTGGCAATTTCACCCGCAAGAATGCGCGCTCCCGCCCGATTCGGTGCACTCGTAGTGCTTGTTGTTGCGAGGTCGTCGTGTGTCAGCACCGCTGGGGAAACGGCCTGCGTCGCCAATTCGACGACGGTTTGCGGTTCGGGCAAGGCAAAGTGGGTCAGCGTGAAGCTGGACGGCTGGGAGGAAGACGACCCCATCGCCTCGCTCGTCCTCGACGCCCCCGTCGACGCCCAGCTCGTCCGAGGCTTCCTCCGCGCGGGAAAGCTTCGACTCAGGATCGATGAGAAGTGAACTTTCGACAGTTTTAGGATGTTGTTCTTATTGTTGGATTAGGGGCAACGCTAGGAGGCCGGACGCTAGCACGAGAAAATCCACCGATGTGGAAATACTCGGTTAGTGGATTCAAGAGTCAAACCCAGAACGGTGCGCGCAAAAGGCAGACTCTCTACCGCTCGGTTACACGCTGCACAAATTTTCAAGCGATAAGAATACCGTAGACTAGAATTGCGGACTCCAGAAGGAGAGTAGAATTGAGCGCGAGCAGCTCGGTGGTCTAGGGCGTCGTTCCGCACGCTCTCGTGGTCGGGGGTTCGACTCCCACTATGGTACCTTGGAGTTGGGCCCTTGGGGAAGCGACAAACTCTTTCATTGCATGGGCGAAGCGGCGGCCCAGGCAATAACGTGGGCTCCAACGCGGTGCAAAGGACGGCGTCGCGTCACTGACAACTCATTGGTTGTGAAAATGGCCTCGTGTTGTGTCAAAGAAGTTGCGGGCGCATTCAGCTTCGCCGAGCACATCCACTTGAAGGCGCGGGTTCTGGACAGGGACCGAGGCCTGATTGTCGTCGAGGACCGCAGCAGCAAGAGGTTCCTCTGTCCGCGCGGCAAGCACTGTCCCAAGCGGCTCAAGGTGCCGCTGGCCGGCAGCCGCGTCGGCGCGCTCTACCAACTGCCACACGCCGGCTCGATCTACAGCGGGCGTCGCCTCCGGCTCCAAGACGTCACCGACATTTACTCGCTCGGTGGGCTGCGACAGGCGCTTGTGTGTGTGCGCGATGGCCTAGTGGTAGAGAATCGGCCTCTTGCGCGCACGATCCTGGGTTCGACTCGTCATGGATCCGCTAACACGGAGTCAGTTCCCTGTCAATGGATTTTCTCGTGCAGTCGCTGGCCTAGATTGCAGACCACCTTCCTTCCGAGTGTCTTCTGGCTGATTTGGTGCCTCTAGACAGGGGAGGCGTCATGGATATGCTAATGGGCCATTGCCGGAGCGTCGTCCTTAATCCCACGACGAGCACAGGAAGGCGCCGGGCTTTCAGGCGACCGACCGTTGCACTTCCGCAGGCTGCTGGGCCGCGAGCTGAGTCTGCGCGCGCTGGGCTCCAAGCCGATTCGCGTGCGCCGGGGCCGCGTGGACAGCCTGCTCGTGTTCACCAACAACAACGCGACGTTCACGCAGGACGCGTCGCGCATCCGTAGCGACCGCGTCGTCGTCTACATGCCCAGGGCGGCGCACGTGCGCGTCAACGCCGCCCAACAACTCGTCGTCTACGCTCTGGATTACGGGTGGGGTACTGGAGTAACTAGGCGCGCATCTTTACGGAAAGGCGCCAAGTGTTGCGCACGCAATACAGGGTGCACGTGTGGAGCGTGAAAGGAACAGTGGAACACCCTAGCAGTTTGAATGACCATTGATGGCCTCCTAGTGGTGGTAACCCTAATCCAACACTCGTTACTGCGCATTTCAGTTCCGACGAAAACTACTACCAGGGAACAGTGGGCTACAAAGGATCGCCCAAGGTGGAATTGCACGGGCCCGTCCCTAAAGAACGCGTGTTCAAGATCAGGAAGTGATCATCTATTCTGAACCACGGGGACAGTCTAAGCAGTCCTACAGTGAACCCTCAAATAGTGCCAGCTCTCGACAATTGTAGATGGCAGGGAACCTGCCCATTGGGTAAAAGCGCTGTTTCATCCAATCAAGTTATTGCGATTCGCATTTCGTGTGCATCTGTCCAAGTAAATGCACCATCAGTTGCAGTGCTACGCAACCATCGAAAGTTTGTGTCGCGAGCATACCTGTAACTGGGGTGGGGGGTTCCCTCCCCCCCAGGTGCTGAGTTTGACCCTACCCACACCCTCCCCAACCCTCCCCCCCCCCAGGTTGTCCTGAACCCCCACCCAGACCCCCCCCCCCGACTTTTTGGAAACTTTCTACTATGCAAAATAAATGCGTTTTGTACAGTGTTTTTGAGCAAGAATCGACCCAAAAGTGTCTATTTCGCGTTATTTACAGTGTATTTTGACTAAGAAGTACCTATTTTCAGGTTTTTACAGTGTATTCTTGACTAAAAATAGACCAAAAATTGCCTATTTTTTTCTGCCCAGACCCCCCCACCCCCCTCCTCCAGATTTTCACCCCACCCACCCCCCCCCCCCCCAGAAAGTGCCCGAACCCTCCCCCCCAGGTCCAATTCCCGGTTACAGGTATGGTCGCGAGATAATTGGCGCTACATGCGTGCTCCGCTCTCATCACACCTCTCCTCAACACAACGGCCCATTTCGTCAACAAGTATACGCAGCGCAACTCTGGTGGAAACAAATCGATATTCTCGACGGGAAAACACTCTCATTTCTGATCTTCGTCATCGATCTGCATGCCTTCGCCCAGACTGTCCGCCAGACGGTCCGTTCGGCGCGCTGAAACCGACGATGGTTCGAATTCGCATGGTTCACGCACGCACAGAAAAGAAATATACCGTAAACCCTATAATTAGCCCCCCCCCCCTATAATAATACACCCTCCCAAGACCACTTTGAGTTAATAAGCCCCCCCTATAATTACGCCCCCTCCCTAAATGAACCATCGTCTAAAAGGCACATGTTTCCATGTCTGGGTGTATGTATGGTCGCGTATGTGTATGTATGTACACGTATGTGCATGTGAGACTGTGTGAGAGTGTGTTAGAGTGTACCAACGTGTGTGCACAGCGCCTTTTTCCCTTAAAAATCGCCTCCACGCGCCTTTTTGCCCACACATCTTCCCACTCATCGACACTTCCAGTTTATAAGCCCCCCCCCCTATAATTAGCCCCCCCTATAATTATACACCCTCCTAGAGCTCGAACGAAAAAATTAGCCCCCGGGGGGCTAATTATAGGGTTTACTGTATAAACATTAGAACCTCGGGGAACTGCGTAATCGGGGCAGTGGCGGATCCAGGGTGGGGGGGGCGTGGGGAATTCCCCCCTCCCGCAATCGAAACGCTGGGGGGGGGGGAAGGCCGGTGGCCGTGGGAAAAAAAACGTGTCTG
Organism: Paralinhomoeus sp. GSCO2_6; assembly: GCA_030248085.1. Taxonomy (NCBI): domain Eukaryota; kingdom Metazoa; phylum Nematoda; class Chromadorea; order Monhysterida; family Linhomoeidae; genus Paralinhomoeus; species Paralinhomoeus sp. GSCO2_6. The sequence goes on from JASAMY010003612.1 coordinate 90,378, forward strand.
GCGAACCTACTGCTGTTCCGCATAAAAATGCGTGTAAGTGGTCAAAAACCGAATAAAATTTCGCCTGCGGCGCAGAATTTATGTACTACTTATCAATAATGGACCGATTGGGTGCCCAAAAAAGGGCCCAGCATCTGTAAATTTCAACAGGGTTCCCCCTTCTGCAAAATCCTTCCCATCTCCGAAAAAAATTCTGGATTCCCCAGTGAATCTGGGCTACGCACTGGCATGAGTGGGCTCAGAAGGGGGGTATAGGGAGGGGGTTCACCCTCCCCCTGGTCATTGCCATCCCGGATAATTTGCGAGAAACCCTCTCTCAATATTGAAAAATTGGGTATTAGTTTCATTTACAGTGTAGTGTGACTCAAAAACGCTTGAAAAGCGCTATTTAGACCTTATTTTGGGCCATTTTGGACGTGTACCTGTGTACACGTTATTTTGGTGCGAAATCTTCCACTTCGACCCCTCCCCATCCACAATTTCGTATCCCGGACATTTTAGCCGCCGGGATGGCTCTAGACCCTTCCCCCCCCCTCAAAAGTAAACCCCCTGGCCTTTGACCCCTGGCACCGGCACGCACACACATACTGGCATACACACACACACGCACGCACGTACGCACGCACGCGCGCACGCGCGCACACACCGGTCTTGGCCGAGCGCTTCTTGCTCTTCTTGACGAGCAGTCGCTTGGTGCGGTTGAGTCGCTGGTTGCCCAGCACCCCTCGCTCGGCCGCCGTCAGCGCCGACGACGCGCTCCCGGCCGCCTCCTCCTCCTCAGCCGCCGCCTTCTGCTGCTTCTTCGACGGCGCCGCCCCCGCCCCCTCCCCGCCGCCATCCTCTTCCGTCGCCGGCGCGACCAACACCTCAAAGGGGCAGCATCGTGCAAGGTACCGCAAAACGCCCAATAGTGCCCCCGGGACACTATGTTTTCAGCCTTGTCTTAGCCAGAGGCAATATTGGAGGGGGGGGGGAGGGGGCTGGAACTACCGGAGGGGGCACTATTGGAGGATTTACGGTACACACTGCCTGCCGCTGCTGTGGCGGTGCGCGTGCGTGCGCGCGTGCCGCACACGCACCTTCGTTCGTTGGTTGGTTTGTGCGTGGGCTGCTTCAATGCTCGCGCGGAGCCTCTCTCTGGTCACACAGAATTGATCGCTGCTAGTGAGAGATGCGTGTCGGGGACTTTCTACCCCTGGGTTGTGTGTTGCGGAAATCTAACGCGGTGATGTGCGCAACGCACGCGAGAAACGCGCCCCAATGTACGTATTAATGGAGGCACGTAGGCCGCTGTTAAGATACGTCAACCAAAAACATTCTGAAGAGGACGACATGGAACTTCACTTTGCATACAAGGAGCGGCGGCGAGACCTCCTCCTGTACCGCTGTCTCTGCTGCGAGTGTGGAAACAGCGCCGTTGGCGCTGCTGGTGGCACTCGAAAGGCGATCTCTCTTGCCCGCCCCGAAAACGACGCTGGTGGCTGTCGTCGTCACCATTCGACCGTTCGACGGCCACAGTGCGAACTGTGAGCGGCGCCCCCTGGCACGTCCTTCGTGCAGCAGCTGCACCGGTCGGCGACCCAGAACGTCCGCGACGGGTTATAATGGCGCCGTCGCAGGCGGCGGACCGTATGCGCAGAAGCCGCTGCGAGGCGCTGAAAAGGCTGGGAGCGCCCTCAGTCTACGGAGCTCTCTCAATAAGGCCGAAAAGAGAGAATTCCCGAAAGTGGAGGAGCACAGACAACTGCCACCCCAGTGCACGTACACTGTCCGGTCGCAGTCGGACGACCTGACCCTACTGAGAACGGTTTCTGCTGCGTATCAGCGTCGCGCCTGCGCCGCCGTCGAAAGTCCCATTGTAACTAGCCAGTTCAATTCAGGACACCGGACAGCTACAAAGTGCTCAGATATAGATAATACAGATACGTACCAGTTACTATACAGTTAGCCGCCGTTCATCCAACCTTGTTCCTTTTACGGCGGCCTAGGCAAGGCAAGCACGCTGCCTCCATTCATACGCGCGCTTGGGATGTGTGCTGCGTAGATTGCAAGAGGCGATTAAACGCGTACATAGGCCAGGGGTAGAAAGTCCTATGAACCGAGAGATGAGACCCAGTCAGCCCGATCTTGGGGGGGGGGGAGGGGCTGGCTCCCCCTAACGGGCCGTACACGCACGTAGTTGGCGTCCTTGGCAGCCCGCAGGTCCGCGGTCTCCATCTCGTCCACGTCCGTCATCCCCGCCGACTCGGCGGCGCCGCGATCGAACAGCGACGCGGTCGTGTCCATCTGATCGGGCAGCTCTAAATACCCGAGATCAATACCCGATCATCGACGACGGACGAGTTGTTGTTGAGCTCCACGAATGCTCGGGGGGGGGGGGGGAGGGGGTCAGCTCAAGGAACGGAAAATGCCACCTAAAAGAGGGGCCAGGGCCAGCAAGCAAAGCAAATACGGTACGGTTGGTGGAAGTGCCGCAGAAGCGCCGACAACGAGGACGACGACGCAGCCGAGTGAGAGCCGTCGTCGGCCTCGGACGCGACTGCAGGTAGGACAACCGGGTGTCATACCTGTAACCGGGTCTGGAAGAGTGGGGTGGGGGGGGGGGGTGTAGCTGGCCGATTTTGGGTGAGGGGGGGTCTCCGGAGCTGGCCATTTGTTGACTTATACTTATACTTTTTGGTCAAAGACGGGTATAAAAAGGGTCTAAACGGTTTTATTTTGCTGTTTTATGGTCATATAACACTGAAAAGCACTGAAATACACCAACATTTACTCACCTTTATCGTTTTAGACTGAGTGAAAATCCCTTGGGAAAATTCTGGGAGTCGGGGGGGGGGGAGAGGGAGTTGGGTGGGTGTTGGAAAACTAGTGGGGCCCCCAAAGCTTCCCCCTCACCCAGCAACAGGTATGCCGGATGTTTCGCTGAAGATGGCATGCATTTGCCAGTTGTAGTTGTAGTTGTTGTTGTTGTTGTGTCCGGCTGCTTCACTGATCGCAGTGCTCGTCCAGGGCGCCCCAGTCGAATCAGGCGCAAGCGATCTGTCGTCGCGGAGCAAGGCGACAACGAGCAAGGCGACGTCGTCGACGACGCACGGAGGAGGAGATGGAGAAGGTGGGCAAGCTGTTGTTGCGGGAAGGCCGCGAGCTGCTGCAAGGCCGCAAAGGTGGTCCCCTACCAGTCGCGGTCGCGGACCCCAGAGGTCGGGCGTGCCAGGCGCGTTAGGGCGCCGAAATCCAGGGTGGGGGGGGGACTAACCTTCGACCAGCCGCTCTTGCTGTTTTGAGAGCGCTTCGATGTCGAACTCGGCGGCCCACTGGGACACGACGCGCGTCTGCTCCGCGTCCACCGCCCCCTCCACCTCGGGCGGCACGGTGTAGTACTTGAGCTTGCCCGTGTTCCAGTCGATCAGCACCTGTGCGTGGTGTGCAGACGTTGGCGTTGTAGTGTAAGATATACACTCTAATTACCCCCCCCCCCCAACACACACACACACAGATACAATTATTTCTCAGCTCCTAAGAGGGGGGTTTGTTGAATTTAGCTGCAGTTGAAATTTAGTCGCTTTTTCTCAGGGGGTAGTAGTACAATGTTACCAAGAATTCTACTGAGGGGGGGGGTGCTTGGAAGGAGGAGATACCCCCAACGGAATGCCCCCACTGCTCACCTTTTTGGCGGCCGCATTGAGGTCGGGCACCCCTCCCCTCTTCAGTCTACCGATCCGGCGCGCGATCAGATTCAGGAATTGATCCACCGTTTCGAAATCGGGCACTCCGTATTGCAGCATCAGCTGAACACGTGTCGTTTCGAATTAAAAAATAATAATAATAAATAAATTGTACGTAAACAATCTAATTTCACAATTTCGAGGGCTCGCTATTCCATCGCGCTGCAGAAAGAGGTGCGAATTGTTGGAGGGGGGGGGGGGGGTAGGAAAACTATAGGAGGACCTGAACTCTACAGTCCATGGGAGGGGGGGGGGGGTATTCGTGGCCACTGATCGCATTCTTTGAGCAAGCACGCACAGATTCGGAAAAAAAACTGTTTGGAGCACCGGTGGGGGGGGGGGGCAAAAACGCCCGGTGGGGCGGGCTATTAAGGAAGGCTAGAGGGGTCAATTCGTTCAGGGTATGCCTGCCAAATGCGAAGCCAGCGAAGCGGAAACGCCTCAGGCAAATATACCAACAGTTTTTTTAGGCAGAATACCCACCGTTTTCTTGTCGCATCGTCTGAGGATCGCTTGCACGGGCAGAGTGATGTCATCCAATAGGTCTACTCGCACCGCATTGCGAAGCGCCACCTACAAAAACTAATTTGCAAAAAAAAACCTACTAGACTTCACAAAATGTTGGAAATGCAAACCAAGACCCATTCGAAGATCACAACACACAAGACAAGATCAACCAAAACACTGTAGTACGCGCAAATCAGCACCAAAATATAGCCCATTTTTCAATTTCCATCCAGTATTTGAAAGCAAAGAAAGACGAACCAAACCGGAAAAATGGGCACCAAAAAAATTAACCTCCATTGAAACATTTTTCATTAGAAAATGTTTGCAGTGGCTGAGTTGTAGAGTGGCTATTTGAGTTGAGGCTATGTAGAGTTGTAGTTGTGAATTCGGGGGGGGGGGGAATATGCATTTGAATGGGTTTTAAAGGGGGCGGGTAAAAAAGGAGCGCTAAAAGTGAAGGCGCAAAATTCAGATTGAGTACTTATAACCGATTTCAAATTAAAGCCATGCATCTCAAAATTGTTCACTTATTTAATCAAATTAATTTATAATAATTCCTACCGTACCTCCACAGGGTCTAGGTCTTTGCCGCGCGACAGCACGACGCCGGGAGAGTCGAGAAGACGGATCAATTTGTCCAACTCGACCTCTTGCACCGCCCTAAAAGGCAATTATTAAATTTGAAAAAAAAAAACGAAATTAAAATCAAAATCAGAAAATACTTGGTAACGCCGGGCATACTGCCGACACTGCACGCCTGCCGGCGCTTGAGGCTGTTGATCACACTGCTCTTGCCCACGTTGGGGAAACCTGTGCGTGCGTGCGTGTATGTACGTGTGTGTGTGCGTGCGTGCGAGCGAGCGTGCGAGCGAGCGCGCGTGTGCGTGCCTGTGCATGCGTGCCTGTGCGTGCGTGCGTGCGCGTGTGCGTGCCAGTGCGTGTGCGTGCCAGTGCGTGTGCGTGCGTGCGTGTAATGTGTGTGTGTGTGTGTGTGTGTGTGTGTGTGTGTGTGTGTGTGTGTGTGTGCGTGTGTGTGTGTGCGTGCGCGTGTGTAGGTGTGTGTGTGTGTGTGTGTGTGTGTGTGCCTGCGTGCGTGCGTGCAGGTGCGTGCCGGCACGCGTGTGCCTGCGCTCTTCTCGTACGCACGCACGTACGTGCGTGCGTGCGACGCACCCACGACGCCGACCCTGATCGAGGTCTTGACCTCCCTGTTCCTACAGTAGTTCTTTAGAAGACCCATCAGCAGCTCGGCGCCCATGCACTTGCTGCCCACCGCGTGACAGGCGCTACTCGTGTGGCCCTCAAGTTAAATTGCAGTTTTAAAAATTTGAATGTCGTCCTAAAAATTCAAAAGCAAAAAATATGCGTGTATTTGGATTGAGCATAGCAAGCGAACGACACGTGCAACTGAGTGGGGGGGGGGGTACGTTGCCCCATTCTACAAGTCCCCCCCCCCGCCCGACATCCAGAAATTCGCGAGCTTTTTTTCGACCCGAGCAAATAGAGACTTTTTAAATGACATACGACCAAAAAACAGAGATAATCAACGCTGTTCTGATCCCAACTTTGACCCAAAGCCCTGGATGCAACATTGTTCACTCTTGACCCTCTAGAATTTTCTGCCACCATGACCCCCCCCCATCAAAAACCGTAAATCCTCAAATAGTGTCCCCCCTCTCCAATGGGGTAATGAGAGAGGGTTCATGAAAGCATAGTGCTCCCCAGGCCATTACTGGGGGACAGTGACGGATCCAGGATTTCGTGACGGGGGGGGCGGCGAAATCGGAGCAATGGAGACGGATTTTGAAGAAGGGGGGACCCTGCCGAAATTTATGGATACTGGGCCATTTCAGCGGCGGCTTTGGCACATAACAATTATTTTAAACAATTAAAATACACAACAAACAAACAATAAACAATCAAACACTTTGAGATTTTCGACCACTTACAATCATTTTTAAAATCAGAAAAGGTAGGTCCACTAGGCATATTGCTTCTCTTGTTTCGCGATTTTTGATTGTTTAGCGTCAGATTTCTGCTTCCAAAGCTAAGAATATTGTCCTGATGTTGCAGAGTGGAGTTGGACAAGAATCTATCATAAGAAACGTAAATCTCTGTGCCGCACCGCGGCACTTTTAGCGTTTTTTTTGTTGAGTGTTAGTTCCTCTGCGCCCAATTCCTCGGTTCACAGTTCCTCGGTCCTCTTCATGCTTTCCACGTTTTCCCTGTTCCCGATGCTGAGCTTCAAATCCTGATTGTGATGTACGGGAGTCACTTTGAATTTCAGCAGCACCTTCCAGAAATGACTTGGGAAATTTGGTACATAGCGGCGGCATTTGTTTGTTTGTTTGTTTGTGTGTGGGCCGCTTCTATGATCGCGGGGGCCTCTCTCTGGTCACAATCGACCGCTGCTAGTGAGAGATGAGACCCAGTCAGCCCGATCCTGGAGGGCTGGCTCCCGTAACGGGCCGGATTTGTCACTGCCGCCGGGTTGGTTCCGCTGGCCGGCAGCTCAAGGGACGCCCAGGACATACAGCTCCCAGAGGAGACCAACCTGCTGTCCAGACGGCTCCGACCATGTCCCAGCACACAAATGACGTCATTCGGTCTGAGGCATGCATAGTGGCCACGAGGGCCGCCACAGACACAGAAGAAGAACGCCACATATGTTCTACGGCAAGGATGACCAGAGAAAAATCCACTGAAAGGGATAGTTCTCAATAGTGGATCCCTCGAGAATTGAACCCAGGACCTTGCGATCATGAGTCCCAGTCTCTACCACTAGGCCACCGTGCCGACTAGCGGCGGCATCGCCATTGTTCTTTGGGAACTGATCAACCAATAGCCCATTCAAAGTCGCAGTAAATGGATTGCGGGAACAAACAAAACCACATTAGTTTTTTTCCACTTGGTCTTCTCTGACAGCAGATGACCTGACAGAAGTTATCCGTGATATCACGCTCCTACCTATATCAGAATGTACATGCTCCTTGGCGTGCCCTGTCATGCCGAGGACCGAGGAACTGGTGGTATGCCTTTTTGAATACGGTCAAGCACATTTTAGACGGTGGGAGCGGCGCATGACCATTACCAATTTCCCAACTCGCTATCGCTATGCCCACCAGGCTGGTTCCTTTTCTTTCTTTAGCTCCGCGCCCTGCCACGCCCCGCCATCTCACGGACTCTCTGCGCGAGCCCCTCCCCCAAACCACCCACCCTAGCGGCCGCTCCGCACCGCCGCCCTCCCCGCCCCCCTCTAAATCCTGACGGGGAGGGCGGCCGCTCTCCCCGCCCTCCCCCCTGGATCCGTCAGTGCTGGGGGATCTTACTGCGCACTGGACACACGCACGCACGCACGCACGTACATGTTGTTGTTGGATTTGGGGCAACGCTAGGAGGCCGTCAATGGCCATACATCCATCTCCATGACGCCTGCCCGTCTAGAGCCGCATAATTAGCCAAAGACATTCGGAAGAACGCCATCTGTAATCTACGCCAGCGACGGCACGAGAAAATCCATCGAGACGGAAGTGCCCGATCTAGTGGCTCCACCAAGAACCGAACCCAGGACCTTGCGCGCACGAGGCCGATTCTCTACCACTAGGCCATACGCTGCCCACCCACCAGTTTGACAGCCTTCTCCTGGGTGGAGGCCTTGAAGGCCAGGGTGGGAAAGGATCGCTTAAGGTAGGCGAGCCAGATGGCCACGTTCTCCTTGGGCACGAGGTCGACCTTGTTCAGGAGCAAGACCAGCCGCTTGCCCGACTCCAACACCAGTCGCTCCACCTCAAAGTCTCAACCTTCTGTACTTCTAAGGTGAAAAGTGGAACAAAAATGCAAAAAAAAGAAAAGAATTGATGAACAGTGAAGTGGGTGCGCAATGCGCGCACATAGGCACAATGACGTGTTCACAGTATGCACATTACGCCAAAATAGCGGCACTCTTGGTGTTTTCGGTCATCATACAACACTGAAAGGGACGCAGACACTACTCAAGTGTGTGTCATCATGCTGGAGAGGTTACCGATCCTCTAATGAACATCGTGTGCTGGTACAGAAACTTCCCGTGAGGGGGGGGGGGGGGGGGTGGGGGTGCACGCTGATATACTGATGACCCTCTCTGGGGGTAAGGGGGGGGGGGGGCACCAGTCAGGACGTGCGGACTGGCACGCACGCACGTCCGCCAACTCTGACACAAAGAAGACGCACGCACCTCTCGTGACCGTCCCCCTAGGGGGTCCCTGGCGTCGAGGACCTGCAGGACGACGTCCGAGTCGGTCACGACTTTGCGCAGCTCCGCCGCGTACACGGTCGCGCTCTTGAGCTGTACGCCCCCTCCCCCTACGCCCTCCTGGCCCCCGCCAGTAGCCAAAGGGGCATGCTTGAAGCCGTGTCCAGGCACGGCCGCCAGTCGCTGCAAACGAACGTGCAATACACACACGTACGCACGCACGCACGGACACGCACGCACCCACACACACACACCCCCATACCTTCAATTCATACGTGTAGATTGGTCCAAACGCCAGGGGGGGGGTGGCTGGGGGTTTCGAGGGGGGGGGGGTCTAGAGCCATCCCGGGTAAAATGACCGGGATCGGAAATTTTGGAGGAGGGGTTGTCGAAGTGGAAGATTTCGCACCAAAATAGCGCGTAAATCGGTGCTTTTTGGTCCAAAATGTGCCAAAACAACGCCTAAATAGCACTTCTTAAGCGTTTTTGGGTCACACTACAATGAAAAAGGACACAAAAACACGCATATTCACCCAATTTTTCAATAAGGAGAGAGGGTTTCCCGCAACTTATCCGGGATGGCGATGGCCAGGGGGGGTTGCTCCCGCAAAAAAGCGGGACGGCCTTGGCCGGGGGGGGGGGGGTGAACCCCCCTAAACCACCCCTGAGCCCACGTATGCTTCAATTGGGTCTGGTCGAATTGGGGGGGGGTGTCAATGGTCCTTTCTTTTATCGGGAAGGGGGGGGGGGGCTGGGCATCAGTCAGAAGCAACCACCCCACGGCCTTCGAAAAATTGGCGATTTACCCCCTCCCATAGGCCCATTTCCGTGACACCTGTGCACCTATGTCGTATTATATACTAGGTATATGCTCCCTCCATGCCATGGGCCTGATCGGCAGATCAGCGAACCTTGATCTCAAACTTCTCGCCTCTGAGTCGCGCTTCTTCTGCCAGGTCGGCTATCGTTCGCAACTTGTTTTTGTCCTTTTTCACTTGTTCCACGGGCTTTCCCAGCTTTCTTTTCCGGTTCCTCTCTTCTCTTTTGGCCAGCTTTTCCGCGGCGAGTTGCTCTTTCGCCTTAACCGCCTCATTCAACAAATCTTCTTTGAATGGGCACTTGTTGGGCACGTGCACCAACGCGTCGGCCTTTTTGCCTTTCGGTTTGCCTAGAGAATTTCGGCAAAATTTCGGTAATGGAAATAAAAATATTTTTGAAAATGATGGTGGCAAAATGAGTTGGCAAAGAAAAAAAAAAGGCAAAATGGTTGGCAAAATGAGAAAAATGGTGAGAACCTTTCTTTTTCGCGGCCAACTTGGCTTTGCGATTGTGCTCGCGCACACGTTTCTCGATCTTGTACTTGGTGCGGCACAGCTGTCGCTTGCTCTTCTTTTCTGAAAAATAAGTTGAAAAATCGTAAATATTCTTCAAAAAAAATTATTCTGCTGCCAAAAAGACACCACAACTCACTCAGGCAAAGCTTGGCCATTTCTCGGTCGGAGAACAACCTAAACGACAGACGAGTTAGAAATCTTGGCGTAAACTAAAATACACGACCAACACGACCAACACGACCACCACGACCAAAACTTCAGGCTTAGGTTTAGGCTTTTGCTTAGGCTTAGGCGTAGGTTTCTGCCTAGGCTTAGGCTTAGGCTTTTGCTTAGGCTTAGGCTTAGGTTTATTCTTAGGCTTAGGCTTAGGTTTCGGCTTAGGCTTGTGTTGGTCGTGTTGGTCGTGTGTTTTATTTAACGCCGAAATGGTAGGGAAAAAGTAATCGGGAGGGGCAAGAGGGGCAGGAGGGGCACATTTGGGAGGGGCAGCTAACTCGATGGCTACTTAGGGGAGACAATTTGTCAGGCGGAGTATTTGGCTTCGAAAACGCACCAAATAGAAATCTCGATATGTTGCTGTCGTACTGCAAGTCAGTTTCAGATAGAGACACGCGTTTCGTTTTCCCGCAAGTATGTCGCAGTTGCTGTTTCGTCGCAGTCGTCGTTTTGTCGTCTCCACTGCTCGTTGTTCCAAACCGGCGACTGCCGTCTCAAGCCCGCCTTCTGATATTTGGAAGTATGTATGTATGTATGTATTTCACCCAACACGTTACTATACAACCGTCGAGAGAAGACAGCACTTGTCATATAAGAAAGCATCAACGTAAGCCAAAAAGCATATGTAGTTTACCAAGTATCGGCAAAGCGCACACACATGAAGTATGTACACGTACACGTACACTCGAAGTACACGGACGCTCGTAGTACACCGACACTCGAATCGAAGTAGAAGTACCCGCGAAGTAGACGTACACGCAAAGCACGATACTGCAATATGTACACGCTAGCGGGAAGACGATTCGTCGTACAAATTGACGCGTGTGTAGGCGACGCTGATGCACAGTGGTAGGTATACATAGTCTGTCAGACTGCCTGAGACTGGCTCATCGTTACGTGGAGTGGGGCAGGAAAGACGCCAAAAAGTTATGGCGGTTTACAAACCTACCGTCAAAAAATCAGATAGGTTTTCTTTAGAAAGTCGGTTTTTGAAAGAGAGTAGGGATGGGGCGGAGACTGTGTTAGCAGAGAGTCCGTTCCAAGCAGCGACGACGCGCACTGCGAAGAAGTGCTGCCGGCAGAGAGTGCGTTGCTGAGGGTGCCGCAATTTGAACGGATGACCGCGCGTTCGTACTGAGTTTGGGGCAAATTCAAAAAAATCGCCAAACTGCAGATCTGTCAAACCATTGATTATTCTGTAGACAATCTGTAAATCAGCGTGCAATCTGCGCAATTCTAGAGGCTCCAGTTGCAGATAGATGAGTCGTTCAGGATATGAGAGCACACCCATACCAGGCAGACGCTTTGTAAAGCGGCGCTGCACAGATTCCAGGAGCTCAATGTCACCCTTAAAGCTGGGATTCCAGACTGTGCACGCGTACTCTAGTCTGCTGCGCACATAGGTTTGGAACATATGAACCATAAATTTTGTACCCCGTGTTTGAAAGCTATTAAAAATCGTGTTAACTTGGATAGCTGCCAGTTGCGTGACGTGCCTGACATGTGCTGAGAATCGAAGATTTGAGCTAACTAGAACGCCCAGGTCCCTCACACAAGAAGTGGGCAGACATGATTTCAATCGTTTGATCATAGTAATTTTTGCTTCGTTTACAGGTCCCACCGATGGTGTCAGAAGACGTCGAACGAAAGACAGGCGCTCCTGTCTCGCTTGTTTCAGTGCAGCGAAAGCAGCGTTCCGTTCTGCGATCTGCTCACGCGTGCCAAGTGGTGGGTCGAATTTTGGTTTGTGTTGTCCACTCCACACTCGCCAAATTGTGCGCCGACGCAGGCGTCGACAGCCACGAGCAGCTGATCGCGGCCGTCGTGGCAGCGTCTGGCTTTGTTTCCCGCGCGGCGGAGGACAACACTGTCATTGTGCAGAATCCCAACAATCCGTCGGTCTGGTTGCTGCCCTTCGACGAGACGACCATTGACGCGGGCGGTCGAGCAAGACGACGATGAAACTGGAAGGCCCCACGTCGAACCGCCACGTCGGACCGCTACCGCCCACGACGGACCGGTAATGCCGATCGCCACACATTTCCCGGCTTGGGTAGTCGGTGAGAGAGGCTGAGCTTCGACGCGAACAGGCGGCTTGACAAGCGGCGCACTGTCTTGGACGAAACAGGCACTCGATCTTGCTGTCGAAGCGAAGGGCAGGACACCTGGGTCTGGCTGTCCGCAGTGGCAAAGTCGCAAGAACTTTGCATGCAATCTCAGAGGCTTTGCAAACATAGAAGTGGTAGTCGTCAGTGGAGAGCTGCTTTTCTTGCCAACTTCTTCGCGAGGAACTGCATCAAACGTTGGCAGGTGTCTGCAGCTGCAGCTTCTTTCCGCTCTGCGGCACAAAATTGTTCAGTAGGGCGTCTTCGCCGTTCTGGTACCAATGTGAGCAGCAAGAGTCGGGGCAAATTGTCAGCCACGTTCTATTGAATCAATTGATAGAAATTATTTTGTATTTTTGTGAATTAAAGAAAATGTACAAATAATTTTTACAGAGAAAAATTAAATTTATAATTTTGTGTAGTACTTTCTGCAATTGTGGGTGTTTCGCCTCCACCGCTTGACACCCGAGAGACGCGCGAGGCTCGTCAGAAACGACGCGTCCCCTTTATATCGTGCATTCATTTCGTAGACTCATCATGGGTCTTCAGACCACATAAAGTGAGAAAAAGAAACCACCTTGTCAACTAACCGCGCTTGAAATTCCGCGTCAGTAGTCGCATTCTTGCCATAATTTAATCGTTGAAATATTTCCTGTAGCTTGCGATATTCTATAAATATTTCTATAAACCTGTAGCGAATTGTTGAATTTAAAACCGTGAATTAGTAAATCGTGCACTTGCATTAGACGTATCGTTGTAGTTGTTGTTGTTGTTGTTAGACGTATCTATGTTGGGAAGCGTCGTCAGCGCAGAGGTGTCGACGCGCACATAGAAACGTCGTCGGCCCAAGAAAGCAGCCCCACTCCACTCCACAATGCCGCAAGCGCCTCTCCTCGGTGCGTGACGTCAAGGCGCGCTCAGTCGCGGACCTCGCGTGGGGAGGAGAAGCGACTGGCTTCTCTTTGCCTTCAACGAACTGTGACAGAACGGCGCCATTGACCCACGAGGGAAGCGTCTGTCGCAAAAATTCGGACGGTGGTTCCAGTTGAAGATGATCAGCTTGCGCTGAAAACCTAACAGCTTCTTCGTCTCTTCGAACGCGCGAGCGCAGGGCGGCGTTCAATCAAACGCCTTTGCGCAGCAGGCGGTGCACTGGTTGGAGGCGCGTGGCCAAGTCGCAAGTGCAAGCCGAATTATTTTTAGACACTTGGATGAGTAGCTTTTATTTTGGTGCGTTTCCGATGCCAAATACTCCGCCTGACAAATTGTCTCCCCCAAGTAGCCATCGGGTTAGCTGCCCTTCCCAAATGTGCCCCTCCTGCCCCTCTTGCCCCTCCCGAGTACTTTTTCCCAAATCGTAAGCACTTTCGGGAAGAAGTACTCGTCCGTGCGGGGTAAATCTAACCGTGCGGGGCATTACGGTAGGAGGGGCACATTTGGGAGGGGCAGCCAATTTCATATCTACTTAGGGGGAGGCTTAGGCTCAAGTTTAGGCTTTTGCTTAGGCTTAGGCTTAGGCTTTTGCTTAGGCTTAGGCTTAGGCTAAGACGAGATCCTCCCCCCCCCCCCCAAAAAAATCTGCCCTTCCTACCGTAATGCCCCTCACGGTTAGATTTTCCCTCCGTACCGGGCACCGGCTATTTTCTAACTACGCTGGCACTTTCACCTAATAACGCTTTACCTATTTTTGCTTATTCCAGCGGTACGGTAGACAATGTCTAATAGCGAGGAGCAGGCAGCTCAACGCTGGGAGAGGTGCAATAACCTTGGGCTTCGGCTTAGGCTTAGGCTTCTGGACGCACGCACCAGCACGCAGACGCACGCACGTGCACGCCTCATTCACATTCTCAGGTGCTTCACGTTGCAAGTGCAAACGCCCATAGCGGCGTCGGCATCTACCAAAGGGTCATGGATGGAGGCAAAGCTCTTTGCTACCGACATCACACATACAGGGTGTCCCAGGGTGGGTTTCTCAAGTTTGATCAGGTACTGTGTCTTACTGCATCGACAGATTTTGACAATTTTTTGTACGTACACACTATCAAGTACAAGTTAGACCTACGCCAAATTCTAGAACAAGTAACCCAACCAAGTGTAACTTATTCAGCGCAGAACTAAATCACTGATTTTTAAAGTGACCACCGTCTTTGACACACCTGTCAGCAAATTCCGAAGCTACTCTTTGCCAGTCAGGTCAAGGACTGGCTGCACGAGTAATTCGCTGATTGCTGATTACCGTAAATCCTCCAATAGTGCCCCCAGGGCACTATTTTTTCAACTTCTCCTTACCCGGGGGCACTATTGGAGGGGGGGCTTCTATTATTTCAACCTAAAAATTTTGAATGGTAATGCTAGTTTTGCTGTCAAAATTGCCGATTTTTCGGTGGTTTTGATCACTTTTGCCGCATTTAATGATTGATTTACCGCTAATAGTTGCTGAAACGTACTATTATTGGTTAGTAGTAGTGTGTATACACGATATAAATGTACCTACCACTATATTTTTGCCCATAAAAGGCACATGGCACAACATAACCCTTACCCCCGGGGGCACTATTGGAGGGGGGGGGGCTCTATTATTTCAACCTTGCCGTACCCGGGGGCACTATTGGAGGGGGGTTGTATTGGAGGATTTACGGTAGGTCGCGTAGGGCCGTTTGACTGGCTGCCTAGGTGGTCAGTAGTCACTTCGGTTGACTTCTCGGTTTGGAGCATTGTCAAGGGCATGGTCTATTCCCAGCGATCCAGTTCTTTGGATGAGTTGAAGGAAGCGATTGCAAACGCTTTTGCTCACTTTGACGCCGATTTATGCTCCAGAATCTGCTATTCTGTTGCTGACATGTGTGGCAAGTGCATTGTTCAAGATGGCAGTCACTTTGAAAATCAGTGATTGTGTTCTGAACTGAATAAATTACGATTGGTTGGTTGGACTTCTCCAGAATTCGACGTAGGTCTAAGTCTCGCTTGGTTGTGTGTACGTACAGAAAATTGTCAAAATCTGTCAACACTGTAAGGCACAGTACCTGATCAAACTGAGAAACCCACCGTGGGACCATACCTGTAACTGGGGGGGGGGGGGGTTGGCGGGCCCCGCACTATTTTTCCAACACCCACCCAACTCCCCCCCCCCCCAACCTTCCCCCCCCCCAGAATTTTTCCAAGGGATTTTCACTCAGTCTAAAACGATAAAAGTGAGTAAATGTTGGTTTATTTCAGTGCTTTTCAGTGTTATATGACCATAAACAGCTAAATAACACTGTTTAGACCCTATTTATACCCATTTTTGACCAAAAAGTAGCAGTATAACTCAAAAAATAGCCGGCTACCCTCCCCCACTTTTGCTCCAGACACCCCCCCCCCCAGAATTTGGCCATTTACTCCCCCCCCCACTCTTCCAGACCCAGTTACAGGTATGCGTGGGACACCCTGTATGTGCGTTCGTGCGCATGCGCTTGCGTGTGTGTATGTGCGTGCGCGTGCATGCATGCATGCGTGCGGGTGTGCGAGCATACGTGCGCGTGCGTGCGCGCGCGTGTGCGTACGTACGCGTGCGCGTGCGCGTGCGCGTGCATGAACGCGTGCCGGTCTGCGTGCGTATGTGTGTGCGTGCGTGCGTAGGCGCACCAAAATGGGCTCGGACGCGTCGGACGCTCAGCCAGTTGGGATGACGTTTGATTCCGTGTACGTGTACGCGACTGAACTCTTTTCAGTTCTGCATGTGGTCGACCCGTCAATGAGACGCATAGTCTACTGAACAGTCGTCTACCGGCAGTCCAAACAGTCTTCCGAACACACCAAAATGACTCAAGGCATTCGTCTTCTATAGGCCTTGCATAGGCTTAGGCTTAGGTCTTGCTTTGGCTTAGGCTTAGCCCTTGCTTGGGTTTAGGCTTAGACCTGCTGAGGCTTAGGCTTAAGGCTTGTCTTAGCTTAGGCTTAGGTTTTTCCCTGGCTTAGGCTTAGACCTGCTGAGGCTTTTGCTTAGGCCTTGCTTGGGTTTAGGCTTAGACCTGACAAGGCTTAGGCTTATACTGGCTTAAGCTTTGGCTTCTTTTAAGGCCTGGTTTGGCTTAGTTTGTTTAGGTTAGGTTAATTTTCAAATTATTTTGGTGCGCATAATTGACCGTTTGCCGGTAGCATTGACCGTTCGCGTACACACCGGGTGATGCTGGCGCATTCTTGCCGCTGTCGAACTGTTCTTCATGGACGCAAAGTTGTTTCAACCTTTATGCCATAAGGGTAGGATTCGACGTGCCGCTCAGCCGCATGCGAGGAACTGTACAGCGCTGGCGGCGCATTGCTTTTGCGTCGTCGTGCGCGTTCGCGTTTCCGCTCTTGGCTTGCGCTCGTTTGCGCTCTGCTCGTGCTCGGTCGGCGTCGTCGGAGCACTACTTTCTACTTTCCATGTTTTGGCAAAGTGTTGACACTGCGAAGACGCTGTAAATTGTCGCCGCGATAAAAGGCGAGCGATGCCGGTCAACTGCCTGTCGTCCACGGAAAAGTGCCCCGTGATGTGAAGGCTTGCGCACTGCCCCGACTACCGAGCCGAGTGACGCCGACTCGAAGAAAGTTGACTGCCGCCCATTTCAACGTGCATCTCCCGGCGCAAGGCGCCCACAGCCGAAACTGCGTGGGGGGGGGGGAGGGAGGTTGTGGACGCCTGCCTCCTAAGTCCGAAACGCTCGGCGCAGTCATTTAGCGCGCGAAGAATGAAACGAGTTTTGTCTGCGACCTTGGACGACGCCATTTGCGCGCGTCTTGAAGAGGAGCGCGCGCGCGCGCGCATCTCTCTCTCTCTCTCTCTCTCTCTCTCTCTCTCTCTCTCTCTCTCTCTCTCTCTCTCTCTCTCTCTCTCTCTCTCTCTCTCTCTCTCTCTCTCTCTCTCTCTCTCTCTCTCTCTCTCTCTCTCTCTCTCTCTCTCTCTCTCTCTCTCTCTCTCTCTCTCTCTCTCTCTCTCTCTCTCTCTCTCTCTCTCTCTCTCTCTCTCTCTCTCTCTCTCTCTCTCTCTCTCTCTCTCTCTCTCTCTCTCTCTCTCTCTCTCTCTCTCTCTCTCTCTCTCTCTCTCTCTCTCTCTCTCTCTCTCTCTCTCTCTCTCTCTCTCTCTCTCTCTCTCTCTCTCTCTCTCTCTCTCTCTCTCTCTCTCTCTCTCTCTCTCTCTCTCTCTCTCTCTCTCTCTCTCTCTCTCTCTCTCTCTCTCTCTCTCTCTCTCTCTCTCTCTCTCTCTCTCTCTCTCTCTCTCTCTCTCTCTCTCTCTCTCTCTCTCTCTCTCTCTCTCTCTCTCTCTCTCTCTCTCTCTCTCTCTCTCTCTCTCTCTCTCTCTCTCTCTCTCTCTCTCTCTCTCTCTCTCTCTCTCTCTGCTGCCATTCGGTTGATTCGACGACGATTCTCTCTCTACTGCCATTTTGTTTGGCTGATTCGACGACGATCCTTTCGGTCCTTCTTTCGCGCGGCCAGCAAGCAATTCGTCGCCTTGTCAGTGGCTTGTCTCTGAACGCTACCACTGCACGGTCGTCGTGGACGCGCCCGTACTGTTCTATAGGTTCAAGAAGAGACGCAGAAGGAGAAGAAGAAGCGGAGGCAAGATGAAGAGCGCCGCCTGCAAGCTGCAGCTGACCAGTGGTAGCTTCTACAATCCATTCATGGGCGCCATATAGAGAGAAAGAAAAGATCGATACAACGCGAGCCAATTAAAGACCATCAGGATTAGAGAAGCCACAGTGATCAAATCGGGATGCTTTTAGCTTCTTAGGTAGCTTTCATTCCAACCTCACAACCGTCGCAAAAAGTAGTGGCTTAGAGTCCAATTACAGATCACAATTCCGACAGACGCTTCTTCAACAGGGCTGACAATCTCCACCTATGCATTTGTAATGAATCTTTGGTTAACGCAACATTTGCAGGTAGCTCTGCGGCAGGTAATTCAGCCTTAGTTAGGCTTAGGCTGCACTCACGCACGCATTTTTCTTAGCAAAATTCGGAATTGGCGCACATACTACAATCCATTCTCTTCTGGCTTTCCACTCAATGACGACAACTGTTTGTAATGCCTTAATGCGTGTGTGAGTGCTGCGTGCGTGCGTGCGTGCGTGCGAGTGCGTGCGTGCGTGTGCATGCGGTTCCAGGGGGCATGAGGAAATTTCTCGCATTCAATCTATGTGAATGTCAGTCAGTTCCTTCCAGTTGCGTTGCCACAATTTTCGCTGCACATTTCCTTCCATTGCAAGCAAACACAATAAACGCCGAATATGTGACTTGTTGCTGCGTTTGGTTTAAATTTTACACATGCTTTGTTCGAACTTAAGTTGATCAGCTGCAATGCGAAAGTGGCTAGAAATCAGTGCGGCATGCCTTAATACCACTTCTTTTCAAACTGGACTTCAACACAAGAGCGTCACATATTCGCCTTTTTTCGCTCAGCCACCTGCAAATTTTTCCTGAATTAAATTTGTTATTTTGTGTGGTACTGTCTGCAATTGGGTCACTTGGCGAGCCAAGGCTGATTCATAATTAACGGTCTTCCCATCGGTCTCGGTCTCGGTCTTCCCATGCTAAACAGCCAAGACCGATGCAAAGACCGAGACCGAGACTGACGATGTTGGGAACTTTGAACATTTGCTCCGGTCTTCATCGGTCTTCAGTGGTCTCGTGTTGAACGCGCGCGCTACCGTAGTCACGCTTTACTATAGCCGTGACCCTCAAAGAATTTGTCGGTATTCGCATAAGGGTAAAGCGACTAGGAAATTAGCCGAAATTGAAAACAAGGAATTTAAGATGCGTCGCATTCAACAGGTGGAGGCGGCGCCGTCTCCTTGGATAATTGACGACCGCTCATAATACCAAAAATCCAAAAAAAACGTCGGCGGCATGGCAGCACGTCTCTAAAGACACGGTGGCGGGAAAATCTGCGCCACCATTACATACGTCAAGGTGGATGGGCCCGACGGCATTGTCCTACATTTTCTGTAAGCGTCGGCGAAAGCGGCAGCGTCAGCGAAAGCGTCGGCAGCAGCGGCAACGGTGTCGACGGCGGCGCTGACGACAGCTCCTGTGCGCGCGCCCGTGGCAGCGGCCAGAAGCGCTGGCGGCGGTCTGCGTCGGCCGCACAATGTCTGTCTGTCTGTCTGGTGCGTTCCCGTCGTCTACTGTGTGTGCTCTTTTTTGTTTCTTACGGAAGTCGCATAAAAAAATAAAACAGGTCGAAAACAAGGGCCACAGTACGCTCCTAAATACGCTGAAAGGCGCGCATTCGACCGAAGATCATTGAAAGACCGGAGGCGTGTTGATGGCGCTATGTGCATGGGCATGTGCATGATGATGATGGAGTCCTGTTCGTGAAGGAACGCCTCTGACGCTTCTGGAGGAATCGTACGAGGCGGCCGCCAGCTTCGTGCAGCACCACAGACAGGAACCATACATGTAACCGGGTTTTTGAAGTGGGGGGGGGTCTGAGAGACTTCTGGGGGGGGGGCGTGGGGGGGTACTCAGATTTGAAGAGGGAGGGGGTCCCAGAAGGGAAAAAAATGTTCCAAAATAGGGTCTAAATAGGCACTTTTCAGTCAAAAATAGGTCAAAATGCCTTAAAATAAGGCTATAAATAGCGTTATTTAGCTGTTTTAAGGCCAAAATACACTGAGAAAGGCAAAAAGTACACTACTTTGTACAATTGTTGGCAAGTTGGAAAACTTCAGGAAAATTCTGGGGGGGGGGGTGTCTGGGGGGGCTGGGTAGGGGTAGAATTCTGGCTGGGGGGCGGGCAACCCCCCCCCCAGTTACATGTATGACAGGAACTGATCCGTCCCCACCCATAAATTCCGTTTGCTTTCACCGTGATGACGAAGCAGGAGGAGGGGCTGGACAAGCGCGTCCAGTCAGACGCCGAACTGCTCAACTTCGACTGCTCATGCCAGAAAAGGGGCGACGCCCGCAAGCGATTCTTCTGCGCCCACTCCTTGGCTGTCGCCGAGTACAACGGCGCCTTGCAGCCGTACCTCTTCAACGCCGCCGAGAAGGCGCGCCAAGAGAGCACGGCCGCCGCTCTGAAGCACATGAAGTCCAGAGGTGGTCTTGTATTTACCAGCACATGCAAATCCTCAAATAGTGCCCCCGGGGTCGTATTGTTTCAACCTCCTATTACCCGGGGTCACTATTGGAGGGGGCACTATTAGATGATTGACGGTAGGTACGGTATGTATCCATTGTACCGTATGGTCCTCCGCCAAGTCACCAGCCCCTCAAACAGATTCCGGCCAGAAGAAAACGCAAAGGAGGTTCGATGGGCCGTCGAATTCCGCTCCCACAAACATCGGCCACGTGGCGCCGCCGGCCTTCCTCTTTGGCGCGAGCGGCGAGCGCTTCTACTGCGACTGCGGCTGCCAGACGATGGCGCCATCGGCGGACGAGCTCCAGAGGGTGCCGCAGTGGGCCACGGCGCCGCCGTTGCAGCGCTTCCAGGACCTGGAGCAGCCCTTCGTCATCAGGAGCCTCAAGGCCTTCCTGGAAGAGAAGAAGGTGCCCAAGACTGGCGAGCACAGCAGTAAAAAGTGCTGGGGCTGCAAGGTTCCCTAGACTTGTGCCTCTCCTCCTCCTTTTGTGCCTCTCTCACTCCGCCCTCTAGAATCGAATCGGCTGGAAGGATCCGCCGCCGTTTGACGTTGTGTTCGTGCACAAGGAGAGGCACCCTTTCGAGGACGGCGCAGAAGCAGAAGCAGGGAGCGCTGGACGGCGCAGAAGCAGGATTGCGCCCTGCACTTCCGACACGAGTTAGTCGATTGGCCGTGTCGCTTGTCGAATGCAAACTAGCGCGTGTTCCAGCTGTGTCGTCAAGAGGTACGCGCCAGGCTTCGGCAAGAACATGGTCAAGGTGCTCTTCGAGGCGATGCCTCAGGTCGGCGAAAAGCACTGCAAACACGCGAAGGCGCAATTCGGCATCGATTTGAATGATGTCGATATGTATTGAGCAAATGTCAAAGCTAAATCCGCCCTCCGTAATCCAGGAGATATGCAAATTGCGCATACCGTAAACCCTATAATTAGCCCCCCCTATAATAATAATACACTCTCCCAAAACCACTTTGAGTTAATAAGCCCCCCCCCCTATAATTACGCCCCCTCCCTAAATGAACCATCGTCTAAAAGTAGAGTTGGGAAAATACGTTTTGACCTTGGACCAGCGTATTTTTTTGAAAAAATACGGTATTTTTTTTAAAAAAATACGTATCTTTTGTATTTTTTCAGAGTACGTATGTACAGGTACCATCGTGGTAAATGAACCATCGTTTAAAAGGCACATGTTTCCATGTCTGGGTGTATGTATGGTCGCGTATGTGTATGTATGTACACGTATGTGCATGTGAGACTGTGTGAGAGTGTGTTAGAGTGTACCAACGTGTGTGCACAGCGCCATTTTCCCTTAAAAATCGCCTCCACGCGCCTTTTTGCCCACACATCTTCCCACTCATCGACACTTCCAGTTTATAAGCCCCCCCTATAATTAGCCCCCCCCTCTATAATTATACACCCTCCTAGAGCTCGAACGAAAAAATTAGCCCCCGGGGAGCTAATTATAGGGTTTACGGTATGTGTTTTATCGAATTTGAGAATTCAGTGTTAAATCTGCTTGGGACATACGTAATCGACCATGCTGATCACGAATATCACATCCGTTTTCCTGTGAGATACCGTAATCACAAGATATGAGACATTGAATATGAAAATTGTAAATGTTGCAAGTTGTTGCATGTTTCAAGTTGAGGGTAAAAAAGCACGAACATACCTATGCGAACGCGCACGCATGCACGCACGGACTCGCGCGCGCGCACGCACGCACACGCGTGTATGCCATGCTGTGGGACTCTTTCCATGTGAACCATGTGAACCGTGTGGACAAGCCTTCGTTATTTCGGTGCAACATTTTCTCCGTTGTCTCTCCGTTAAAGGCTTTTGGAAACGATATTATTTTTTGTTTCTGTTTTTGCAGTATTAGGAAAAGGCGGCGTGTGCCGGCTGCACCGGAGTTGCAGGCTATGTGCCAACGCAAAAATCGATTGCTGTTATGCATAGCAGTTGAGATGGGTGGCGTGCACAGAGCCGCCCTCTATCACATGTGAGTCAGATTTCACAACGCAGTTCCTCCCCGCAAGCAAAACGCGTTTGAAAGACGTCGACTCTCGCAAAGCAAACGTTGGCGCAATTCTGCCCAGGAAGATTAGTCCGTGTTTGCACAATGGAAGTCAACGTTACTCACCTCTTCTGCGCAACGCAGCTTTATCTTGCTATTCTCAACCTATGCGACGACGGCGTTGGACTGCGTTCCACAAACAACACACACTGACATCATAAGTGCGCGTGGAAGTAAGAGAGAGAGAGAGAGAGAGGTTGTACCGAGGCTTGGAAGATGAGCAATAAGCAGGACCAAATTCCACAGTTGACGCTCACGTACGAGGCGCTCGAAGAGATTCTCCAAAAATCCCTGCACACCGAAGCGAAATTCAAGACTTGGCATGGCGAAGTGATGGCCGATTCCCAAGGGATGTTGTCAAAGTAGAATCATCGCCTTCTCTGCAGCTGGTTTTTTTCGCTCGACGAAAATAAGTTGCGTTTAGATTAATCCGAGTGTCTCTGACGTGGGAAGCTAGCAGCGGGCGGGAGAAGCTGCCCTCGAGCGTGGTCCTCAAGACCCCCACCCGAGAGAGCATCCAGGAACTGATGGAGGATCTTGGAAGAGACGGCGATGTTGTACACCTTTTTATATTGTAACACATCCTACTGTTTTGTTGGATTTAGGTCAATGCTAGGAAGCCGTTTAGGGCCCATAGAGCATACCCATCTCTATGACGCGTTCCCGTATAGAGCCGCATCATTACCCAAAGACAACCGGTAATTTAGAAATAAAGAACGCCATCTGTCTGTAATCTAGGGCAGAGATGGCAGGAGAAAATCCATCGAAAGGGCAGTCCTCGACCTAGCGGGTCCACCAAGAATCGAACCCAGCCAGTGGCCGATTGTCTACCACTAGGTCATTTGCTGCCCGCGCCGTAATCCTGCATTGATTGGCTTATAGATTGGCTCCGAAGTCCAGGAGATCATGGAGAGTACCCAAAACGTGGAGTTCAACGAACATCTCAGCGCGACGGCTAGTGCCTGCCTCTCAACTCGCTTCTTTTCGGAAGGAAAAAAAGAACGCTAATTTTTAGTATCACAACCACGAGTGCGCACTTTACGCGTTCGTCAGAGGCAAAGAGGGCGAGCTGTTGCTGCCCAAAACCTATTACATCGAACCGGCCAATGAAGAGACCGGCACCAAAGGCTTGTTGGTGCTAGAAGACCTAAAAGGCAGAGGCACCGTCTTGCAGCCATTCGAGACGGCGGAACTGCCACTGCTCAAGGACGTACTGTATAGCTTTCGATACCGTATGCTCTCTAATAGCACCCCGGGTGTACTATTGTTCCAAGCCTCGGCCACCCGGGGCAGTAATGGAGAGGGCGTACGATTGGAGGCAGGGCACTATAGTGCGACCTCAAAGTTTGCGTCGGTAAAGCAAAGTTTGCAGTCAAAAAAATCTGGTGATTTTTGAAAATCATTTTTTCCACGTTATGATTGATTTACCGGCATTACAAGCCACCGAAACGTCTTTCGTTAAAGGGTGCAGCTGTGTATGCACGAGATACCTTAATGTACCTACTATAGAAGGCACAAGGCACAAGATTACCTCCTGCCCCTGGGCGCACCATTTGAGGGGGCACTATTGGAGAGTTTACGGTACCCCATTTGTTACATGTTCTTTCGCTTTCTCCCTTCCACCGCTTTCAGTTGGCCGGCGCGTTGGCGCGACTGCACGCGCTGTCGCTCCAAGATCGATCTTGGCTGAAAGAGCCGAATCTCGTGCTCAACTTCGCCGAGCGCTGGCTAGAGTTTCCCGACGAGAGCATGACCGCCGAGGTGGTGGGGCAGGCGAAGGGGATCGCCCAGCGACTCATGCGTCAGACTGACGGCCTCTTCAAAGAGCGCGCGATCGCAAAGTACGCGCAGAATACGCCGGCGACCTTCGAGCAGGCGATGCGAGAGGCCGACCGACTAGTCAAGGTACCGTAAATCCTCCAATAGTGCCTCCAGGCACTATACTTTCAACCTTGCCTTACCGGGGGCTACGGTATTCACCTGCCGTAAACCTTCGAATAGTGGCCCAGACAGAAGGCGGAGTTGCAATGGATGTGCAGGTTCCGAGGCCGAACTGGGGAGGGGAGGGGAGGGGGGGGGGGAATTTGTAGAAGCTGTGTCGGACCGGAGAATGATTAAAATGTGGCATCAATATAGCCAAAATACCTTGGTACTCTTGGTCTAAATTTCTGACGCCGACAGACGATTTTATCGATCTGGAGAGCCTTGGAAAAATGTGGTGGCAAGGATATATCGAAAACCCTATAATTAGCTCCCCGTGGGCTAATTGTTTCGTTCGAGCTCTAGGAGGGGTATAATTATACGGCGGCTAATCGATTGGGTGACATCTCGCCCAACGACATTTCGCCCACGACATCTCGCCCAACGACATTTCGCCCATGCGACAACTCGCCCGATGACAATTCGCCCATGCGACATCTCGCCCCATGACATTTCGCCCAGTACATGTAGTAACTATACTTCAAGTTCATACAATTCCGTCAATAAGATGCGAATTCGTTGCTCGTCGTTGACCCCCGAGTCGAACATGACGAAGTCGCAGCCGTCGGACGTTTCGCGAAAGCCCTGAGAGATCGCGATCACGATAGTGTTTTGCCTGTGGGTCTCAGGTGCCTTGAGCGCGTCGGCTTTATGGCGTTGAATCATGTGGCTCAGCGCGCCGTTGCTTAGCAGCTCTCCTTGACCGCCGCCTCCAAAATGCTGTCAGCAATGTTGGCGCGAATGCAACGTGTGGTGTCGCGGCTTTGTGCGTCCTGAGCGCGAGCCGCAGCGACCCGCTCGAGCGCCTCGACGCGGTTTTCGATGGCCAAGTGGCTGCGTTGTCCGCTGAGAAAGACGACCTCGTCCCGGCGCAGCGGTATGCGCGCGCGCCGAGCAGCAGTCTTGTTTGCATTTCCAAAAGACTGTTGGAAGTGCGAAGCATGCAGGCAGGCTGTAGACAAACCCAGCGTCGGCCACCACCGTTCGACACCTCTGACAGTGCAAAGAAACTCAATCATCAATCACATCAATCAATCAATCAGCAGCAAATCAATCACAGCAGCAAACTGAACAGCTTGATATGTCGTGTTCTGCACTAGGGTCCTACGCGTAATTCGCTGTAGGACTGCGCGCACCTACAAGTATGTACGAGTCAGAGAGCTCATTGTGGCGTAGCGATATTTGTGCAGAATCCAGAAGCCAGAATACAGATGATACAAGCCAGATGACAGAGCATTGTGGCGCGGGCTTTAAAAGTCCGCTGTATTGGGCGAAATGTCGTTGGGCGAAATGTCGCATGGGCGAATTGTCGTTGGGCGAATTGTCGCACGGGCGAAATGTCGTTGGGCGAGATGTCGTGGGCGAAATGTCGTTGGGCGAAATGTCGTTGGGCGAGATGTCGCATCACCGACTAATCATAGGGGTGGAGCTAAATATACGGTTTACGGTAGTCTGAAGCTCTTGTACTGGCGTATGGATGGCGGAGGGGGCGTACATGCGAATGCTGTAATTGTGACGCGGCAAAATCTGTGCACCGATATTTCCCGTCGCGACAGTCGCACAAGGCGCTGGGCCTTCCGGACGTCTTGTGCCACGGGGACATGCACGCGAGCAACGTCTTCGTCACGACCGACGAGCGCGGACAGCAGCGCCTCGCCGTCATCATCGACTGGCAGGTCTGACGTCAGTCTGAGGCTTTGTCGACTGGTTGTTGCTACGGGGGGGGGGGGGGCGGCGCTTTTATGATCGCGGGAGGGTGTCTGTCCCGCGATGATTGATCACTGCAAGTGAGAGATCCGTCTCTATCTTGGACACCTGGCCCCCGCATTGTCACAGAGTTTGGTGACGCTGACAGATACAGTAGGCACTAGGCAGTGTCAACGGACGCCCAGTTGAGACAGCTCCCAGAAGCTCCCAACCTGCTGTTCAAGCGGCTACGACCATGTCCCAGCACACACGATGACCCCTTCCCATCCGTTTTGGGACCTAAGCAGACACCTATGTATCTAGAAGAACGCCACTGGCGCCTGTGCCTCCACAAAATGAAAAAAAAAACAAGAAAAAAAATTCAGCTAGCCCACGCCGGCTCTCCCGCCGAGGACTTGGGCCGGCTGCTGTGCGCGTCCGCGGACGCGGGGACGCGGCGCGAGCGGACGCATGAGCTGCTGCGCTGCTATTTCGACGCTCTCCGTGCGCAACTCGGCCACGACGACAAGCCGCCCTTCGACTTCGGACAACTGCTCGAGGGCTACAAGTTGGTTGTGCGAATGCGACACAACGACGCCACCCTGGATGCATGGAACTGGGGCCCTCGAATGTTTTTGAACCTTTGTGCGGTGGGGGTGGGGACGCCAACATGGCTTTGTTTAGACCATATTTCGACCGAGAGTATTGAGTAACTAGTTGATATGTAAAACCCGCTATTCTTGTGCGAACTTTGTGGCAGTCTCGATTCCCGCCCCCTAGACTGGAAGGGAACCACCCTGCCACCGTTCTTTCTCACCCCGGCCGGCACACACCGGTATGACTGCACGACAGAGGTTGTGACCACAGGAGCGCCTCACGTCAAGCGTCGAGCTCACTTACAATACATAATTCACCGTCTGGTTTTCAGGTCGGCATTGTTGTTGGATTTCGGGCAACGCTAGCAAGCCGTCAATGGCCCATATAGCATACCCATCTCCACGACGCCTTCCCGTCTAGAGCCGCATAATTAGCCAAAGACATTCGGAAGAACGCCACCTGTAATCTATATAGGGCAGCGTGAGAGGGAAGTCCTCGATCTAGTGGCTCCATCAAGAATCAAACCCAGACACCGTGCCCTGCCCTGCGCAAGAGGCCGATTCTCTACCGCTAGGTCATGCGCTGCCCATTCAGGTCGGCAGCCTTCAAGGCGGGCGTGTTGCAAGTCGCCCCCAACATGCCCTTCATCGTCAAGAGCGACAAGCCGTTCGAGCGAGCGGCCGACAAAGGCGCGGCGAGAGAGAGAATGCTGAGAAACGCCAACAGCTTGTGGGAAGAGCTCGTCCAGTTGGAAGACGATGGCATGGTGCCTTGGCTAGAACCCGCACAACTGCCGAACTAGCGATTGTTTGGACAGATGCACAGTAGCGAGGAGCAATTGTATGGGCGGCAACGCTACTATAACCATAGCGCTGCAAGTCGAAACACTGAAGAATTTTGTCGCAATCGGCACAGGAAAAAAACAACTGATTTCGGTAAAAAGTGACAGCCAAATGAAATATAAAATTAAGGAAAATTTTGCAGGTGGCTGCAAAAAAAGGTGAATCTGTAACGCTCTTTTGTTGAAGTCCAGTTTGAAAATGAGGGGTATATTAAGGCATGCCCCACTTTTTATTTATAGCCACTTCCACTTCGTAGCTAATCAACTGCAGTTTGAACAAACCGTGTATAAAAACCAAACCAAACACAGCAACACGTCACATATTCGGCGTTTTTTGTGAGAGCCATCTGACTCAGTCAAAAATGCAACAGCCATTCTTTCACATCTCATTTCTCTCTGACAATGGCAATGCGTTGCTATTGACCATTACCATGGATATGGCACTGCCAAACTTCCTGTGCTTGTGCCGATCCGCCTGTGCCGCACAGCCAAACTTCCTGCATAAATAATTCTAACCCTACTCCAGTTAGTGATGTGACTGAATTTCTGAATTACGCATATTCAATTGTACATTGTGATAGGCATCGCATGAAGAATCAAAATGATCAACACGTGCAGGCGGTAAACTTCTGAGTTTTAGCCAAAGTGATCTGACCTACCCACCCACATCGATATTTATCGATTTTCCCGGAAGTTGAAAATATTTTGGCGAGCAAACGCCTGCCTTCCACCAGGGAGCGAGCAAACGCCATACGAGCTCAGCCGCCACGGTGCTAATGCGAAAACGTGTGACTTTTGGTGCCACAGGCGTAAAAAATTCACTGCTAACTGCCGCATCCCTAAATCTCAAAGAATTTTTCATTAAATGTCGTCCAAAAGCATGCGTTGCAGGCGAAAATTTTGGGTTTTCAACGTTCTGAGCATTTTTCTTAATCCGATTTGGTCACATTTGGTCTGCTTGCATTCCCTTACGCCCCTTAACGCGCCTTGGGCAAGGAAGACCTTCCGTCTTGCCCTACTTTACATCGGCGCCTCCCATAAACCACAGATCCCGTAGTCCAAACGCAGTGGTCCACCCACACTCACTGGCGGATCCAGGATTTTCTGACAGGGGGGGGGGCAAGCTCAAAATTTTTTTCGGCTTAAATTTCAATTGGAGAGCTATATTTCGCGCGTTTGGCGCCAGAGCCCACTTTTGCATGTTTTCAACACTTACAACAGGCAGTGGCGCTACAGAAGAACACACATTTTGCATTTTTGCGGTTCTTTAGGTTGTTTTTAGTAGAACAGGTGAGACATTTTGTTCAGATTTTCGAAATCGCGCCGCATGCGAAAATTTTCAATGTTAACTGCCTCATTCCTTAGAATTTCAAGGAATTTAGCATGAGTTGTGGCCAAAAAGTATGCACAAAAGCGCGCGCCGCAGGCGAAAATTTTGGTTTTCCAACCTACATCTGAGCATTATTTTATTGGGCGAAACAGTCACATTAGGTCAGCTTGCATCCCTTGCCATCTTTACGTGCCTTACGTGCATCTCTACTTTGGATGGGCGAGCTGAACCAAAATATAGATGCAAAACCTTAGTCCAAACGCAGTCGTCCATACACTACAGCGCCGCAGGCAAACATTTTCCAGGTGTAAATCTATGGGAAATTAGCCAATATTAGTCCGATTCGTCCCTCTTCCCTCTCGTCTGGGCCCCTTCTGCCCCCTTTGCCTGCCTCCGCGACGTTCTCTGCCCACAACGACTGCCCCCTGCCCCTTCTCTGCCCCCAACGCCTGCCCTCAGCCCCTTCTCTGCCCGCAGCGCCTGCCCCCGCTGCCCTCCTTTGGCGACCACGACAGGTTTGGCCCCTGCCCCCGGCTTTGGATCCGCTAGTGATTGGAGGTCTTCCAGAGGCAGTCAAACCAAATCTCGACGGTCATAGTCGTAGTCTGACTCATGAAAAACAATCAGTTGTAAAAAGTTGACTAAAGTGCACTTCTAATGGCGTTTAATGCCTTAGTTCGCTGTTAGTGACACTACACTAGGCTCAAAACACCTTTTGCAACATTGATTTGACATCCAAAACGGCCTCTGAGAACATTTAATAAAAACGTTTTTAATTTTTTATTTACTTAAAAAAAACAAATAAACTTTTTTACCCAAGTGTGCCCGTAGGGCTCATGGCTCATTGTGCGGCTCAGTCAGACGCTGAGCTGGCTCTGCTCGGCAAAAGCTCTATTTTCGGTGCTATAACTGCTTGCACGCACTATGACTGACGGCAGCTTGCATTGTCGACACGCGACCATGGCGTGTTTAGCAATCCTCGCTAGCAGAGGCTCATACAGATCCTATTCAGATGATCTCATAGTCATAACCAGGCTTGTTTCTGCAGATTTGCAATTTACATCAGTTCAGTTCCTGTCGGTCACAGTCGATTTCTGTTGGTTAGGTTAGAGGTTAGTTTCCAGAGCTGCCGTGTTCACCTGCCAATCTATGTGTAGGTAGATGTACAATCGCGCCTAATCTTGTCGACAGTTTTGAAGGTGATTCTCCTCTCTTAAAGTTGCTCTGCCAAAGAGCAGCTGCTGGAGTCCCACAATTCCACCTCCACAGCAGTCGGCGTTCTCCCAGTGCGCACCAAACGATCAATCGCTGAGATCCTTCTCTATGCAACGCTGTCACTGCTCACCGGTGGCTTCAGCTTGGATTGCACTTTTGTTACGATTAGTAGAGATTACGAAACGGGTGCCGTAACCTTAGACCACACCGCACATTGTACAAGTGAAGTGATGCTGTTGCCGCCCATTAACTTGGCTTCCGCCGAGTACTCTTTCACTCTGCCGTTCCTCAACATGGTACATAGTTTCGTGATCGTCGAGTACAGTCGGCTGTTAGCGAGCGTGTTCTTGTATTTTTGTTGTCACTTCTTCGAGTCTCGTGGCGCGGCAGGCAAGGCCGTTCGAGACTCTAGCCTCTTCCAGGGCAGTCGCCGACTGCACCACCTCGGCGCTCATTGTCTTCTAAGATGAGGCCACTCAACACCGCAATGAGTGAGTGCCACAGCTCGCACCACCAGCATTTCGTCCGATAGCCCCAAATTCCGCGCAACGGCCGCGACGGTACAGTGCAACATGATGCCCATGCTCAGTAGTTCTGCTGTATTGCGGTTATGCACGGTTATGCACACGGAGAAATGGGGCACTATTGGAGGATTTACGATAGTGGACTAAATTTGATCATCAACTGCTCACGATCCAATCCAGTACAACCTATTGTGCCGTCCGTGCGGCTAATGGCCCATCGCGCAGCCGTGAGGTGGCTTTCCTCGTCTGAAGCTCTAAAGTGCTCGAATGGCTAGTTGTCTCTGCCTGCAGGCAATCGGTATGCGGATTTACATTCTTAACAACCTTTCATTGCGTGTTTAGCAACAATGCTCGCTAGGGGTATGTACGTAAGCTAAGAGAGAAACTCATAGCTCGGCACGTTTCGCTCGCATGTTTTCGCTCGCACCATTTTCTTATCCAGGCTGCCTCGTTTTCCCGCGCCAATCTATCGCGACTGGTCGATTCGTCACTCCACAGCAAAAGCTTTCTCTTCTTCAAAGCAGAAGAGAAGATGCAGGCCCACAACTCCACCTCGAAAGACGTTGGCGTTGTTCCGAATCCGATGCGAGTCGAAAGATCAATCGATGAGATCGTTCTCTATGGAACGCTGTCGCTGCTAACTGGCGGCTTCAATTTGGTGCGGACGGATTGCGCCTTTGTTAATTAACGCTCTCTGCTACAGACAGACAGACTCACACACGTCTGCTGTCGCACGATCAACATCACCACAACAACACAGCAAAAACAGACTCCTGTGCTCGAATCGAACTAGAAGCTGTTGCAATGCACTCTCCCTTGCCCCGCAGCTGGTGAACGGGAGAGCGGCGTGGATGGTGAGACGGGTGGAATCGACGCGGTCCACGCCGTTCGCGACCCTCACCTCCTCCATAGTCCATGGCCGTCGCCGACTGCATCACCTCCGCGCTCGTGGCCTTCTGGGCGACGCCACTGACCTATGGGTGAGTGCAACACCTGTCACCACAGCACACCAAGATGACGTATCACTGCATCCAACTGTGCAACGACCGCGCCCGTGTAACGTGATGCAAGTCTACAGTAGTCATGCTTCTGTACACCTAGGTATTAAATAAAAAAATTTTTTTTTTTATTAAAAAACAATGCTTTGAATTTTTTTTACGAGGGGACTTCCCTATGGGACATTAAATCATTGTCTCAGGTATTTTAAGTCTAGTAGAGTGCCAATATCAGCGAAGTAAAGTAGGCATGCAAAACTTTTGAATCGGTGGTGCGTTGTTTAAAAGTGTACACAAGTTTAAAGTCATGCAGCATACTGTTTTAAGCCAATTCGACACGATTGCGCGAAGTGTGACCGGCCGCCGTATCGGCACCATCGCCATACTCACACAGGCGAGTGCTAACATAACTGCGTTGTATTAATTAAACTTTGTTGGCTGCTCAGTTTAGAAATGCTAAAGTTAAAAAAGTGCTTTAGGTGGCAGGTCTTTTGAATCTTCTTGCGATAGCGGTCAACCGCGCAGTGGCGATGGCGTCACCAAGCTTGTATCAGCTCATCTTTACTGCTCGGAACACCAAGGCGATCATTGGTGATGCTCATATGACTGTTGCTGATACACGCACAAGCACAATTTCAGTAATGAATTTTACATTGTAGTTAGTTTTACATTGTTTAGAGAGACAATCGTTGCAAGTGTGCTTCATGCGAGTGCTTCTATGTGTGGCAATTTTCGTGTGTTTATGTGTGGCAAGTAAGAAGAGTGTAGCCGACAGACACTTTTTGAAATCCATGAGAAAATTTCCATTCGTCTTCGCATTTTTGCATTCATCACCGCAAAAACTGCACTCCAATTAGGAAATGTTCAGGATGATACAGCAACTTTGAATTTTTTTAGCTGTTCTCTGGCTTTTGGCAGCCGTCTGCTACGTGCGTGCATTCCCCGTTGGCTGCAGTGTCTTCTACGAACCCACCGAGTTCCTTTGGATGTGGGAACTGACTCCTTGTGGCCAGCATAATGGCTTGTACTTGGATTTCATCCTAGCTGGCGTTCTCACCGCTCTTGTTCTAGTCTTCAACCTTCTGGCCGCTGCCTTTCTCATCAAGAGCAACAAGGTCAAGTCGAATGTGCAAAAAAAGTTGAAAAACTTGGTCACTGATGCTGGTGCGTGGTCACTGATGGTGCTTGTGGTGGTGGTGGTGTGCAAGCAAACACTATACATGCTGGTGTGCAAATGTGCAAAGCGAATGCTGCAGCAACTCGGCCCGGTTTAACTGGTGGAAACTGGTTTAAGGCGCTGCTGGAGCAGGTTCGTCTGGCGGCCAACAAGAAGGAGGCGCGTCGACGTCAGCAGCAGGAGCGACGCTTCCTCGCCATGACCACCGTCAATACAACGGCTTGGGTGCTGCTCATTCTGTCGTTCCACTGGCTCGCCTACAAGACCGAGACCACCTTCACCCTCTTTCTCACCACCACGATCGCCTGGATGTTGGGCGTCTCCACCAATGGGTCAGTCGCCCTAGCCAACCAGCCTGTTCAAATCTGCCAGCGTTGTTGTTGTTGCTGTTGGATGGGGGGGGGGGGTGGGCAACGCTAGGAGGACATCGATGGCCCATATAGCGTACAATGCCCATCTTCATGACGCCTTCCTGTCCAGAGCCGCATCGTAGGGGCTTTGCCATATTTCACAACGCTTTTAGAGATGTGCGCCGCTGTGGAATCCATCATGTGGTCCAGTAACTGCAGGCGAAACCGTTTTCGTTCAGACTGGTGATGCTGCTGTTTCTCAAGGAGGTGCGCCACGCGTCGTTTTCCTGCTGCTACGGTTGTGCGCCAACTCAACCGGAACACACACCGGTGCGCGTGGATGCGATCGGAGGAGGGAACACCCGGCAGGGCTGGGCCACGAGAGAAATCGTCGATTAGTCAATCACGGCATCGGCGGCTAGTTAGACCAGATGAAAAACAGGCCGAGCATATCCAGGGTTGCACAATTTAAAAAAAAAAGTTTTTTTTTTTTAAAAAAAAAAATTTTTTTTTTTAATTTAAAAAAAAAATCCAACTTAAAAAAAAAAAAAAAAAAAATTCTGTTTTTGGGTAAAATTTAGCTTTTGAGTGGCAAAAAGGCGTTTAAATGGTGTTTAGATGGTACAATTAGGTGTTATTCATGCATAAACTTGCTTATTAGCACCAAAACTAAGCTCTTTTTGGGGTTCCCAACATAGTGCGATACCGTACACGACCATTTAGAGGCAGCGGCTTTGTCACCATTTGACTAGAACGATGCTACATATGCTTCTAAAGGCTTTAGGGAAGCACTAGTACTTGTGTTTGACACTCTAATAGGCTAAAAGTATCTTATAGTACAGGTATTTGGCACCAATGATGGCTCCTAAGTCAATTTAAAAAAAAAAAATTTTTTTTTTTAAAAAAAAAATATTTTTTTTTAAATTAAAAAAAAAACTTGAAATTTTTTTTTTATGCAACCCTGAGCATATCGATCATTCAATGTTGTGGTTGTGGTCTGTGATCTGTGGTGCTGTCTTTCACCTCCTCGCGTTGTGTTGTGATGCGCTGTGGTTTGGTGGAACAGTGTGTTTCTTCCGTACTGTATCGACAGAGTGGTTGGCGTCACTTGGCGCGACCAGGGGCAGGCGCAACTGCCATTTGCTTCGGGCCACGCACGCTTGCTGAGCAACAGCTCAACTTGCGCCACCTAGTCTTTGCTATTTGCTACCCTGTTTGTCGGATTTGTCACGTACAAGGTACAAACATGGTAAATTATCCAATAGTACCGGGGGTACTTTTGCTTTGATCCTCGGCTATCCGGCGTCTGGGGACGCTGGGAAGCGGCACTATTGGAGTGTACGCACGTCTGGGCCGTTGCTTGCAGTGTCTGGCCGTCTAAACGCCGGTTCGATGCACAATGGAGTGGCGCCGCTGCAACGAACTTTTACGCGCGCTCTCTCTTCGCTTGAGGCTTCCTGCAGTGCAGATGTTCCAGCCTGTAGATAACGATATTTAGTGTCCATGTGTAGCATGCATGCGCGAGGTGCAACCTGCAACCTCACTAAAATTCCACCATTGCCTAATCTTGCAAGCAATTTTTTTTGCGACATTCTTTGATTGGTGTGATGCAACGCCGAGAACACGCAGCTGGCGCACGCCGGGTACCTGAATACTGTTCATCGTCTAATAGTACCCTTCCAATAGCGCCCTGCCCCTTCACTTGTGGCCTCTTCGACCACGTTTTGTTCCTAGTGTCACTCCACTATGAATAATCGGGCCAAACCGTGGTGCAATTATATGGCACGAGTGGTAGGGGGGGGGGGGGGTTGGGCGTTACCCACCCAGGTCAAAAGTTACCCCTCCCCAACCCCCCCCCCAAACCTCCCCCCCAGAATTTTTTAAAAGGTTTCCAACGTGTATACAACTGTAAAAGGCAGTGTATTTTTCGCCTTTTTTAGTGTTTTTTGACCCTAAAACAGCTAAATAACGCAATTTATAGGCTATTTTAACCCATTTTTGACCAAAAAGTGCCTATTTAGACACTATTTAAGTACACTTTTTTACCCTCTGACTCCCCCCTCCCTCTTCAAATCTGCTTACCCCCCCCCCCCACCCCCCAGAATGGTCTCCGACCCTCCCCCCACTTCAAAAACCCGGTTACATGTATGGTGGTAGGTGTGTTGTAGGCGGTCAACTTTCGTGTTTGTGGACGCATGGACGGACGCGGAGGGCATGTGGACGCCATTCTGGGTGGCCGGGCAGTCCAAAACCTTCCCCCTTCTTTTTCTCCCCCCCCCCCCGGGGGAACTGGCCTAGGCCAAAACCTCCGGGG
The DNA here is from genome assembly GCA_030248085.1 of Paralinhomoeus sp. GSCO2_6. Classification (NCBI taxonomy): domain Eukaryota; kingdom Metazoa; phylum Nematoda; class Chromadorea; order Monhysterida; family Linhomoeidae; genus Paralinhomoeus; species Paralinhomoeus sp. GSCO2_6. The sequence continues at coordinate 125,682 of JASAMY010003612.1, forward strand.
GCGGTTCTGGCCTATGCCAAAACACCCGCCCTTCGCATGAAAGTCTCCCCCTCCTAAGTTATTTATTTAATTACGCGTACAAAATTTCTGAATTACGCATATTGAATTGCACGTTGTGATAGGCATCGCATGGCATAGCGGTCAACTTGTGCGTTTTAGCCAAAGTGATCTGACCTACCTACCCACCCACATCGATATTTATCGATTTTCCCGGAAGTTGAAAATATTTTGGTGCGTCAGAGCAAGTTGACTTCAAGGAATGAAATGTTCGATATCGAAGGACAATCAACTTTATTATTGATGTTTAGGCCATCCGACCTAACCACACCGAAATATCGTTAATTTCCAGTATCGGCATAATGGGGGGAGGTATTTTGGTGCGTCCAATTTGGTCCAAATGTTGATAGTGGTCTAGATCATGTTTTCCCATTATAGCAAAGCTCTGCGAAACACCGTTAAGGAGCCTATAGGGTATGGAACTTTCGGTTGACATTTTTAATCACTAATATCTCTTTATCAGTGATCAAGTTGTAGGTTCTGTGGCTTGGCATACACTTGCCATAAGAAACTGTTCAAGGAAATCAAAAAAAAAATTGAGGGTTAATAGGGCACTTTTTCGAGATTTACTCTTGGTGGAAATGTCCAAAAAGGCAGATAAAATCGGCCATATCTTGAGATTGATAGAACCTAGAGACAAATCCTTCTGAGGAACAAATTGCCGTCATGGGTCGCCTGACTCGCGAGTTGTGCTCGAAAAACTGGGTGGAGAACCAGAAAAATAGACACTTCTTGGAAACATTTTTGGGAGTTTCCCCTTAACGCGCAGTAGTATTGAAACGCGCTGTGGCACGTACTGTCCCCCCATGAATGCGCTTCTTTTGAGCCATAACGCGCCGAAATCGGTTCAGGTAATCAAAAGTTATAGGCGATCGAAAATCCGGAATCGCGCGCGCGCAAGTGCTCACATATTAGGGTTGTACGCTGACGCGCACACCCTGATAAAATTAACTTAGGCTTTTTTGTAATTTTCGAAATACCATAAACTCGAACTAAAGGCAGCAAAATTGCGGACAACTAGCCATACGTAATCGATGCCAGTTCCCTTCTTGACAAGAATACATGCCAGTACTTACAGGACTACATATATACCCGTACTTACAGGGCTACCTAAACCGCCTTACTAGCATGAGGGCATGGTACTTGGTACAATGGTACTTGTGTACACATGTAGGCCTGTGTGCACATGTGTATGCCTGCGCATACTGTACCTACGTACATGTGCACATTTGATGATAACAGGACCCAGTAAGCATCAAAACAAGCCCAAGATGTTCCCTTAGAAGATAGGAACCATTTGTTGCTCTAGATAATTTTTTGAGACATTTTCAACAACACTGTCATTACGCGAGGCCACAACAGAGCAACAGCGCAATAAATAATCTGTGTGGCCCCAATCGGCCTGCCAAATGGCTTAGAATTGATTTTGACATGGAGGTAAGCAGCCTATCAAATAAGTTCGTGTCAGTCTCCAGCTCTTCCCAGCACAGAGTCAAGGCGTCTGAGCAGTGATAGTCTGAGCATGTATTCAAAATTTGAGCACAATCGGTTCAGGGAAGCTAGCTGTAGGGGGGTGGAATATATATGAAACACCCTGTAGTGACGCTAGTCGCTAAGGCAGACTGGTAGTCTAGGCTAGGCACAGAGCTGCCGTTTTGGATGCAGGCAAAAAAAGATCGGGGTACCTGTAACTGGGGGGGGGGGGGCGTTGGGGCCCCCTGTTTTTTCAACACCCACCGCACCGAACACCTCCCCCTCCGAATTTTCCCAAAGGATTTTCATCATGTCTAAGACGATAGTGAGTAAATGTTGGTATTTCTCAGGGCTTTTCAGTGTTATACGACCATAAACAGCTAAATAACACTGTTTATACCCATTTTGACCAAAAAGTACCAGCATAAGACAAAAATGGCTAGCTACTCCCTCCCCACTTTTGCTCCACAACCCAGAATTAGGCCATTTAGCCCCCACTCCTCTACCAGACCCAGTTACAGGTATGGATGACATGACGTGATGACGACGACATCACATAGAACAATGGCGGATCCAGAAATTTGTTTCGGGGTAGAGGGGGGGGGGGGTCGCAGAAGGGAGAACCTGTTGAAATTTAGGGGGTGCTGAGCCATTTCGGCGGTGTCATTTGGGCACATAATCGCTTATTTTTGACTACGTATAAGCAAAAACTGCGCCGTGGGTAAAAATGTTGTGATTTTCGGCCACGTACAAGCATTTTTAGGTGGAAAAGTAGGTCCGCTAGGCACGCTTATTCCTCCCCCCACCCGGATCCGCAGTGACATATAAAACTCCACACAATGCACCATCACAATCACAACTCGTTTGTGGCACTGCGCTGTTTGTCCACCAATTTCAGCTTTGCCGCCAGACTGTGCATCCGAAATTGCAAGCGCGTCTCCAGAAGGTAGCCCTTGTAGGCCCTCGCCAGGCCGAGACACGCCCACGCGCTACCGTAGTCGGCGCGCGTAAAATTGAGGCTGGCCAAGTCGAAATAGGCATAGGGCAAGACGTAACCGTTCAGGGTCAGCTTGTTCTTGCTGCAACAATGAGCTTTTTTGTGAGCTGCGCATGTGTGCGTGCATGCCTCCGAACATGCTTGTAACTCGGGGGGGGGCAGCCCCCCCATGTCGGAAGTCAAGTGCCAGAATTAGCATTTTCAATTTTGTTTCCAACTTGTCAAAAATGATAATTTTGACCGTTTAGCGTCCTTTTTATTTCCGCGGCCGTGAAACACCAAAATAACGCCATTTGGACCCACTTAGTTAGACCCTACTCTAACCCTACTTTCATAACAAAAAGTGGCCATTTTGCAGTCATTTTGGTACACAATTCCCCAACACACTCGGCCTGGCCTGACATTACATGGCGCCTGCCTATTCACTCACATGGCAAAGATGCGCCTTAGGCAGCGTTCCGCCTGAAAAGGGCTCTGCAGATGCCTTAGGCATGCCGCCTTCAGCAGTAGGCAAATCGCCAGGTCGTCATCGTCGCCGCTCGCGCCTGCAGTTGCGTCACTGACCCCTTTAGAGTTCCCATTTTTTTTACAGAAAAACGAAGTATAAAACACGACAAAAAATTCACACCCAATTTTCCGATTTGAATATCGACGTCGGCCAAAATAGGCTCGACCATAGCGGCATCGGCGCCGAACAATTGAAAACCGTTGTAGTGATACACTAGCTCCTGAAATGGAAAAAAAAACACTGCATCTGTGTAATTTTAAAATGGGCACAAAAGCAGTAGCGACTGATAGACCAGAGCATACCTGTAACCGGGAATTGCACCTGGGGGGAGGGTTCGGACACTTCCTGGGGGGGGGGGGTGGGTGAGGTGAAAATCTGGAGGAGGGGGGGTCTGGGAAGGAAAAAAATAGGCACTTTTGGTTAATTTTTGGTCAAAAAGACACGGTAAAAACCCTAAAATAGGTACTTTTTAGTTAGTCAAAATACACTGTAAATAACAAAATATAGGTACTTTTTGGTCGATTTTTGCTCAAAAAGCACTGTACAAAGCACATTACAATTTACAGTTTCAAATTTCTGGGAGGGAGGTGGGGTGGGGAGGGTCAAAACCAGCAAGTGGAGGAGGGAAAACACCCGCCCCCCCCCCACTTACCGGCATGGACCAGAGGACATTGTTTTTTCATTTGATGCATTGAACAATGAAATAAGGGGGTCTACTAAATATTGTAGCATACATTCTTAAACAATGCTCGCAATACGTGTGCGTGGTGCAACTCACGTAGTGGGCCAACGGCAGAGTTTTTCGCTCCAGATACCATTTCGCCTTGGCGCAAGCAAATTTCTCCGGCGGCAGAGATTTGCCAGCTATTCTCTGTTTCAAGCCTCCAACCGAACTATAGAACAGTACAGACTTACCGTAAATCCTCCAATAGTGCCCCCCGCATACCCGTAACTGGGGTGGGGGCTATTGTTCCAACACCCACCCAACACCCCCTCCCCCAGTGGCGTAGCCAAGGGAGGGGGTAGGGGGGGGGGGGGGGGTTTACCCCTCCCCGAGATGGTGTGACGCCCAAAAAATGCAACAGGGTCCACCCTGTTCCAAAAATGCCCGGCCGGGGCGAAAGAAGAGAGAGAGAAAGCATTCAGCTCGCTTGTATGGTTAAAATGCTCGAAAGTAGCTCAAAATGGGTTAAAATTGCTCAAAAGTGGCCCAAAATATCTTAAAATTTCTCGAAAGTAGCCCAAAATAGGTTCATATGGGCTCGAAAGTAACACAAAATCGGTTAAAATTGCTCAAAAGTAGCCCAAATTAGGTTAAGATGCTCGAAAGTAGCCCAAAATCTCAAAATTTTCGCCTGCCGCGCAACAGGGGGACCCTGTCAAAAAGTTGGAAATCTGTCTGTACCCCCTCCCAAAACCAAATCCTGGCTACGCCACTGACCCCCCCCCCCCCTGGGACCCCCCAGAATTTTCACAAGGGATTGATTTATACCTTGTCAAAAACGACAAAAGTGAGTAAATGTTGCTGTTTTTCAGTGCTTTTCAGCGTTATATGACCATAAAACAGCTAAATCACAGTCACACTACATTAGAGCCTATTTATACCCATTTTGACCAAAAAAAGTTCCAGTATAAGTCAAAAAGTGGTCGGCTACCCCGCACTTTTTGCTCTGGGACCCCCCCAGAATTCGGCCATTTAGGCCCCCCCTCTGCCCAACCACGTTACAGGTATGGCCCCCTCCCCCAGGGGCACTATACTTTCAACTTTCCTCTTCTACCCGGGGGCACTATTGGAGGAGTTACGGTAAGTGCCACGGTTTTACAAACGCGTGCGTGTTGTGCTGTGCACCAACCGACCCCATGAGCTCATCGATTCTCTCCATTTTCCCTTTCCTTTTGGAATCATCAACATCATCATCATCATCCAACCCCGTCGTTGACGCGAGTAGGAATACAGCGCTGAGGTAGGCGTAGGTGCACTTGGACCAGTTATTCTCCTCCAGCAAGGTCTGCGCGCTTTCGGCGGCCAATGGCCAGTCGCGCTTGAACGCCTGGCAGTACCTGGCGTGAGTGCAGGCATAGAGGATACGGTACGCCTTCTATTGAAAATTGAGTGGAAAATCAACACTGCGCTCGCTCGCACTCATACCCGTGACTGGGGTGGGGTTCCTCCCCCCCCCCAAGTGCTGGGTTTGACCCTATCCACACCCCCCAGAATTTTTTAAAACTGTCTACTACTTACCTTAATCAAAATGAACACGTTTTGTACAGTGTTTTTGAGCAAAAATCGACCAAAAAGTACCTATGTTGCGTTATTTACAGTGTAGTATTTTGACCAAAATGTACCTATTTTCGGGTTTTTACAGTGCATTTTTGACAAAGAACCTAACCAAAATTGCCTATTTTTACCTTCCCAGACCCCCTTCCTCCAGTTTTCACCTCACCCACCACCCACACCGAAAAGTGCTCGAACTCTTCCCCGGGTCCAATTCCCGGTTACAGGTATGCTCGCACGCACGCAGGCACGCCCGCTGACATGCCTGCACGCACGCACGCACAAAGACAGAGAGCAGCGGAGCGTACATGAGCTCCCAGCAGCAGAGGTGTCGGTGCTGTTTCCAGTCCGCCTCTATGGTAGCGCTCTGCCGTAGGTACTGTATGGCGCGCTCGATTTGGCACGTCACCACACAGAGCCGACCCGCAAAGTACAGCGCCAATGCGCCCTGAAACCGCTTGCTAGTACACCCTTCTTGACCAAGGGGGGGGGGAGTAAATAAGAGGGCTTCAGAGAAGGGAAAAATTTGGCACCGAAATAGAGTCTAAAATGGTACACTTCGCTGGAAACACTGTCCAGAGGAAGTTATAGTTGGAATTTTGAGGTTAGGAAACATACAAGGACGAAAGCATTTTATCAACATTTTAAGACGTGTTGAAAGAACTTCGCAACATTCTGTGCGAGAGGGGGGGGGGGGGGGGTGACACACGACCGCTCGGTATCTATACCTGTATCTGGGTGGGGGGGTTTACCCCCCCCCCACTATTTTCCACCTCCAACCCAACCCTCCCCCCCCCCAGAATTTTCCCAAGGGATTTTCACTCTGTCTAAAACGATAAAAGTGAGTAAATGTTGGTGTATTTTAGTGTGTTGTTCTATGACCATAAAACAGTTAAATAACACTGTTTAGACCATATTTATACCCATTTTTTTTACCAAAAAAAAGTACCAGTATAACTCCAAAAATGGCCAGCTACCCCGCCCCATTTTTTGCTCTACCCCCCCCCCCCCACAAATTTGGCCATTTAGCCCCCCACACACCCTTTTCAAGACCCGGTTGCAGGTATGAAGGCGTCTCTCTCACCAAGTGCAGTGGCTATTGCATGTGATGTTCCGGGGGGGGGGGCTGAAAAACTCTTGCTGGGGAGGGGGGCTACCTTTGGATTCTTGCCGGGGGAGGAGAAGGGGCTACCTTTGGATAGAGTCCGAGGACGCGGTCGAGCAGGGCCGCGCAGAGGGGTACGTCCGCCTCCCCGCTGCCGAGCACGTAGACGCCGACGAGGTGCCAGAGCAGCAGCACCATCGCGCAGAGGGGCGCGCGCATGCCGGAGCCCAGCTGCTCCGCCCCACGGCGCAGGTACGACACGCCCAGCTGCTGCAAAGTCGTCAGCAGCGGACACTATTACGGTGCGGAATGTCCCCCCCCCCACAACTTTGGGAATTCACCACCTCCACCTCACCAGTCTTCCTTGCGGGTGTTCCCCCACAACACCATAACTGGGCAGGAGGGTACCCCGCCCCTCTGAGGTTTGACCCCCCACATTTTCCTCCCTTCAAAATTTACCCCCCCCCCCCAAGAAACGACTCCCAGTGACATCCCGAAACTGGAAGTACCTATTCGGTCGCGGTATTTTGGTGGAAAATCATCTACCCGTCTTTAGACCCCGGACGCCCTCCGCCCCCCTCGACCTACCCCCGGTTACAACTACGAGCACGCACGCACCCACCCTGTCCCCTTGAAACCCGACAAGCTCCAGCAGGCGGAGTATCCTGGCGGGCAGCGCCGAGAGCAGCAGGTTGAACGTGCCCACGCCCATGTAGACGCCGCTCTCGAAGTGATGTCGGCCGGTGCCAGCTGCCTCGAGCCCCTCTCGGCCCTCCCACTGCACCGACATCAGTGCGCGCTCGCACTCTCTGAGCAGACAGAGGGAGGCAGGGGGTGTTTTTGTTCTGTTTGTTTGTGCGCGGGCCGCTTCTCAGATTGCGGGGCCCGCCTCTCTCTCTGGTCACAATCGACCGCTGCTAGTGAGAGATGAGAGCCCTATCCTGGGGGCTGGCTCCCCTAACGGGCCCTGGAATTGAATTGGCACTGACGCCCTGTTGGTTACGCTGGCCGGCAGCTCAAGCGACGCCCAGGACATACAGGCAGGGGGGGGGGGAGGTGTCGGACGAGGAATTCTCCAAGCTCGGTGTTTCGGATGATTGAATGATGTTGGACGGCAACAAATCGACCAAGAACTTGTTTCGTGAGGAGGCAACAAAACGAAGTATAAATCAACCAAGAGGGGCAACTGTAGGGGCATACTCCCACCCCCCCACCATAAAACAGCTACGTTTTCTTTTTTCTTTTCAGCAGGTAAGAAGTTCCCAAAAAATTCTGCGAGGGTCGGGGGGGGGGGAGAGAGGGGAGGTGTGAACGCAGAACCAGGGAGGGATGCCCCATGGAGGTACAGGTAGGATCAAAAGTTCTACGGTATACCTGCTAGCTAGTCAAGCTAGTTAGTGGCTCACTTACTTGTAGTATAAAATGCGAAATGATATAGCAATGGAGAATAAAGGCTTACTCGTAGGCCTTCATTCTCCATTGCTGAAGGAGAATGAATGAAGAATGAAGGAGAATGAATCACTTACTTGTAGGCCTTGTAGCAGGCCCTGAGCTTCCAGGCACCGTTGGCAAAGCCTAGCAGCGTCTCGTCTTGAAAGAAGCTCAACAGTGCCTGTTCCAGCAAGCACTCGGCGTAGCACAGCTCCGCGTGCAGCGCCTCCTCTGCAACTTTTGAGTCCCCCCGTAGACAAGAACTGCCCCCCCCCACACTAGCGAAACACTACACTAATAGCGGATCCAGGATTTTGCAGAAAGAAAGGTGGGGGCAAAGGCAAAAAAAAAACAGTGGACGAGCGCACCCCTGATAAAGTGGCGTGTTTTTGCAGTCTTCAGTGCAAACAAAAAACACACCAAAATAGCACAAATAACCACTTTTGACCGAAAATGCCATTTGTGTGCGCGTACGTGCGTGTGCGTGCGTGCGTGCGTGCGCCGTGCGACACATCAATGGCCATCCCATCAAACAAATTGACATAAAAAAAAAAATTAACCAAAATTCAAAAAAATTCTACCATCAGTCACGCTCTGTTCCCCGCCATCCGCACTGTCAGCTTCTGAAGTCGTCAGGCCCAACGGTGCCGAGAAGATTCTTTTGAGCTAAACAGTACGTAAATTCGAAAGAAAAAAATTAAAATAAAAATAAAAAAGAACCACTCTAGACCTGCTGAGGGAGTTTCGATTGGCGCCTCCGTTTCGCGTGGGCGACGGCGACGGCGGATTTCGCTGCCGACAGAGCATTTTCCACGTCCAACTAAATTCGATTAAACCGTCGATTGAACATGTAAATAATGCATGAATCTCGTATCCTTAAAGTTGCGCATACATACTGTGCCAGTTAGATGAGATAGGATGGGCAAAGGTAACTGGGTAAAGATGAGGCTCGGCCGCCGACTGGGGGGGGGGGTTACACAGACGGGGGAGATAAGGTCACCTGGCGTGCCCCCTCAGTGGCATGGAAGTACCCCCGGCGTCATTGCCATCCCCAGATAATTGGCGAAATAGCCGGGAGACTTTCTTGCTTTGAACCTGTCTAAAGTGGCGCGTGTGGGTGCATTTGCGCCCCTTTGTGTTTTACGACAGTAAAACACCTAAATATCGCTATTCAAACACTTTCGAGCCATTTGGAACCAGAAAGCACCTCTTTAGACGCGATTCCCATTTTTGCTGGCCAGAATTTACCGTAATGGTGTCGCCCCATCTAAACCTATCGGTACATGGCCAAAATCGACCGGCTCAATCTTTGACTGTATATTTATTTTGGCGGTGTCAATAGTTATTTTTTTGTTATTTTTTAACGCACCGGCTCACACGTCATCATCGCTTTGATAAACAGCGTCGTCGAGTAGCCAGCCGCGTGGTAGACGCTCTTGTGCGCGCTGAAATTACAAAAAAAATCAGTAAAAATAAATATTAAATCAACGAACATACAGCGGCTGCATGCGCCGCTTGCACTCTTCGAATTTGTTGTTGAGAAATAGGTCCAACGCAAGCTGCGTCTCGCGCATGCAGTGGTGGAAATCGTCTCTAAAAAATATGGTATTGTTTAAGTGAACAAAAAATCAAAATACAACTGAATACGGAGAAATTTCCTCCTGTGCATCGAAAAACTGGTCCTCGTCAGCAGCGTCGTCTAAACGGACACGTCTATTATTTATTAAAAAAATACGCAAAAGTTTTAAACCGGCGGTCTCTGAGCTTTTAGGCAATGAACAGCTTGGCGTTGCCATCGATTCCATCCCAGCGAATTCCATCGAAGTGTCGCTCAAAAGTTCAAATTTCGCCCGTTGTGCGTGTACTGAAAATACGTATTTTTAGTGGCACTACAGTAATTATTTGGTTCTGTTGGCTGTTTTAATCGTGCAAAATGTAGGCGCAAGTGCCTGTTTGTGTTGCTAGTAAACTGCACTTTTCTGGCTCGCCGTTTCTTTGCAAAAACGGTACGAGTTGATGTTTTTGCGGAGTTCGCAATGTCGCAAAGAAAAACACGCTAATTGGCGCTGTTTGAAAAAATGCCCAACGTCTGTTTTGTTGTCAATTCGGCCGTAGAATTCGGTGTAGGGCGGCTCCGGGGCTTCGGCCCGAAATCCGTGCCAGGTGGGTGGTCCATCTTCCCTCGCGGGGGAAGAACGCCGTCCCATACAGGTAGTGATAGTGATACGTACAGTGTTATTATGACGCATAGCCCCTACCGTACCTCGTGCGTTGGTTTGCGGTCCCTGCACTGTATGGGTGCCTGCATCAATAAGAGCAATGATGCTTGTAGAAGACGACGGCAGAGTGAAAGTGATCCCGCACTGACGGGGGCCTGTCCAGGGAACAAGTCGAGCAATCCACAATGAAGTGAATGCAATGTTCGAGGCGAAGACAGCTCCGTTCGTGTTTCAGCTAAAAATCGCCCCCACGCGCTTTGCGCCAACAAAGCTCAACGAAGCACATCGACCCTTTCAGTTTATTCTTTCTGCCTCCTAAAAATACCGCTGTTGCCCTCTATTCTTGACATCCAGTTTCTGCCCACTAACAATACCGCTTTTGCCCTCTAATATTTGCTCGCCCCTGTCCATATCATATACCGTACGCATGTTCACATTTCCCATCTCGTCTAAAATTTCAACGCAATTGAAACACGGAGAAACAAATGGCACATCGTCAAAGTTGGCTCCAGAACGGTGGGCCATCCTGTAGATAATGGTAGATTTGCATTGCGCCTGCGTATTTGCCAACTCGCAATTTCTCAGGTTTTTTTTTCTTCCAAAGATTTTTGTTCTTCAGCTAGGCATGCATCACCTTCCGCGGACACACGATTTGACCAACACGTGTAACGAACACACGCACGCACGCACGCACGCACGCTCGCTACCTGAGAGATGACATAAAACCGCAGCGCTCGCCAAGGAGAGGAGGAGCTTCTCTCAGTGGGGTGGGGGAGGAAATTGACGTACATACGTAGGGGGGACTCGCGGACGCGGGGACCGCAAAAGTTTCCAATAGGGGACCGTGGGCTATTGCATGCGTCCCCGCGACCGCTGGGGCGAACTGCGCGGGTGTATAGAAGACGGTCGTGGTACGCACGCGTATGTACCGATGGCAGGTGGCTACTCGGCGCGGACGACGAACTAACGAACAGGCGCACGCACGGACACTGACATTGAGTGGAGTTGACACGAAATCTCTAGGCGTGTGTTGGTGGTGCGCGCGCGCGCGTGTATATGTGCACATTTGTACATACAGGAGAGAGCGTTTTACCCAGGCGACGGGACGCGCCAGGGGGGCGTTCGACGTTACCATTCTCCATGAGATGTGGATGTGTACTCTAGTGCTCTGGACGTGTATAGTCGTCAATGGGTGCGGCGCCGCGGGGGCGGTTTCAGCGGAAGCATTGGGACAAATAGAATGTACATATGTATCTCATCTCATTTGCACTGACGCTCGCCGGGGGGAGAAGAGCGGACAGAGGAACGCACGCACGGCGGCCATTTATGCCATTTTCTACTTACGGCCAACGTCCTATCGTGCACGCACGCACGCACTGACACCTCTCGCCAATTATTACCATAGAGAGCTGGCCACAAACGGCACGACCGACCGAGAGGACGCAAAGGGGTCGGTCGGCGTGCGAGCGCGCACCGGTTTTGTGCAGTCTGTCTGTGTGTACGGTCGTATCGTCTCCTATCCCAGTGAGAAAGTGGGCAGGTGGGGGCCGGGAAGAAGGGGGTGTCAATGGCGTCTAGAGGGTCCGCTCGGGCCCTCATGGGCCCTGAGGACGTGGTGGTCGGCGGTCACCGAAGTTGGCTGGCTGACTTCTGACTACCCGCTGTGCTGCTGCTCAGCCCATCTCTTCTTCTCCACTCGTACGGTATGTACAGCGACGACGAGAAAGATGAGGACACCGAAGTGGGTGGGGCGTGGCGACGCAGAATGCTTGTGCTTGTGGGGCAGCGCTAGTCAGCGCTCGCCGTCGTCTTGGCGTATTTGCGAGCGGGCGAGAGACGACCGCCGGCGTTCCGACGCAACTGGCCGCGCAATAGCTCGTTCTCCTAAAGAGAAAAGACGACTCCATTGTGTGCGCGTGCATGCGTGCGTGCGTGCGTGCGCGCGCATGCGTGCGTGGCCTCTGCGTATTGAATGCGATTACAATGTAACTGTGTGCACGCGTGCAGCATAGCTACAGACGTTGCATGCAGCTGCCCACTTTTTGCGCTAAAAAAATCGGTACGCGTATTTCTGCGCAGCTCAGCGCCCGCCTGTCAGCCTGCCTGCCTCAACCGTACGCAGCACAAACATTTGCTCATGGGTGAGCGTTTTGATGCGACGCTCAAATCGCGATGGAGGGGGGGGGGGGGGGTTCGAGCAAACAAACCGCAAGGTGCGACTTAGTGCAGGTGTACCCACCGGCCCACGTGTGACCAACCTGGGTGAGCGCCTGGTTTTCTGCCTCGAGTTTGTCGATCTTCTGCTCCTTGGCCCTCTGCGAGTCGGCGATCAGCTGGCGCAGCTTCTTCAGCTCGGTCGCGTCGGACACGCACCGCTTGAGGACTCCGTCCAGTGAGACCTCGTCTGAAAAAAAACTCCCAAATTCCGAATGCAAAAAAAAAATTGCCCAAGGACGACGCACCGTCCCCGATGGACGAGGAGTCGCCGTCGCTCTCCGTCTCGACCGACGGACTCTTGGTGACGATCTTCGCCGCCCCCTTCGTCGTCTTGCCCTGCTGCTCCTGCTCGAACTGGTGCAGCAGGTGCTTCTTGGGCGCCGACCGACTAGAATTGTGTTTTTTGGATTCCTTTTTCTAGCTGTCCTCTTCCGCTGGGACTCACCACTCGTCCGACGTCGTCCTGACCGGCTGCGACTTGGCGGAGGTGCTGGAGAGCGTGAGCAGGGAGGAGACCGCCTCCAGCTTGTCCTGGCTCAGAGCGCGCTTGACGCCCACTGTCGTGGAAGGGGGCGGCGGCGCCGGCTCCGTCTCCGCCTTCAGCAGAGCCGTCTGGCGCTGCTGCAGCGGCTCGCCCAGCTGCGTGGCCGACAGCAGCGTCTGGTAGTAGGCGGCGAGGATGGCCAGCGTCTGCTTGTCCAGCGCCGCCGTCGCCGCCGACGACGAAGGCGTCACGGGAGCGACGAGCAGCTTCGGTCGCTTGATGGGACTGCCCGTGGAAATGCCTTCGGAGGCCACCTGCAACGTCGGCTTCGTTTTTCCGCGTGCTCGCAGTCGCAACATGCTCATTTTTTTTGGCGTGTGCGTCAGCAAGATGTTGCCATGCGAGTCCGTCGAAATAAGCGGCGCCCAGAGCCCGCAAAAAAGCGGTAGTTGGCCGAGCGTCTCTATTCATAGGCGCACGAATGTTGCCATGTCTACGGGGTCGGCGCCCATCTGTCAGACTGCGGCTGATCCTCCTCACGTGGTTTTGGACGAGCTGCCTTTCTTCCCTGTCCCCCTGCCTGCCCCCCCCCCCCCCTGTTCTTAGGAGTCTGGCCGGACGGAGCAGTCAACAGGCGGCCCCGTCGCACTCTGCGTCATCGGACCGCGAGCGCGTCGTCTCGTCTGGCGGCCGACCGCCGACGACCTCGTCTGCCGCGCCACGCCGCGTCGCGCCTCCGCGCGGGCGGCAGACTAGACAGGCGCGGCGACAGACAACAGCTCACCCTCCCTCCCCAACCACTCACCCGCCCGCCCACTCATCCGCCCTGACCGCGACCGACCGAACGACCGACAGGCGACACCAGGGCACACGACGCCCGCCACACAAAAGCGGCGCCGCTGGCGCCGAGAGCGAGCCCGACGACTAATTGGCGTCGACGCCGACGCAGCCGACCGTTGCGCATTTGTGGCGCGCGAGGGCTGGAGAGGACAAAGGCCCTCGCGGTGCGCGGCGGAGGAATGCTCGTGTAAATCGATCGAGCGGACGGAATCTGAGCAGCATGCCCCCTTCCCTTCTCTCTCTGCTGATTTAGGAGAAGGGGGGGAGGGGCATACCTGTAACTGGGGGGGGGGGGGTGGTTGGGGGGCTTTGGGGCCCCCCACTAGTTTTTCAACCACCCCCCAACTCCCCCCCGACCCCCCCCCCAGAATTTTCCCAAAGGATTTTCGTCATGTCTAAAACGATAAATGTGGGTAACTGTTGGTGTTTTTCAGTGCTTTTCAGTGTTATATGACCATAAAACAGCTAAATAACACTGTTTACACCCTTTTTATACCCATTTTAGACCAAAAAGTACCATTATAACTCAAACAATGGCCAGCTACCCCCCCCCCCACTTTACCCAGTTACAGGTATGGGGAGGGGGCTGAGGTGAAGCGAACAGAACAAAAAAATGGCGCGAGGTCGGCGTCTCACCTCGGGCGCTGTCGCGACGGGAGCTAGCGCGAAAGGAGTGGGCGGCGCGCGCTCGCCGTCGGGCTTGAATTTCGCCTTGACGTCGGCGAGCGTCCGCTCGAGCAGCGCCTTCTTGTCCTTGCGACAGTCGGAGGCGCCGTCGAGCGCGTCCTCGTCGACGACCACGTAGCTGCGCCAGCGCGTCGAGTTGAAGCCCCAGTGGCAGACCTGCGACTCGGCGCCGGCGACGTGGCTGTGCAGCACGAACTTCTCCATGGAGAAGAGGTGCCGGCAGGCGCGGCACTGGACCGCCTCGGAGTCGGCCGTCGTGTAGAGTTCGGGACAGAGCGTGCCGAGCGCGCCTCCGAAGCAGAAGTGCCGGACGGGCAGTGTCCGCGCGTTGGCGACGAGACTGGGCAGCGGCGAGGCGGGCTGCGCGGGCGACAGGAGCTCCTGGCAGAGGCGCTCGGCGTCGGTGCGCGTGAGCAGGCTGCAGCTGTCGGCCGTGAACGGCATCACGCCCGAGACCTTGAGCGCGGTCATCTGCGCCGTCGTGCACTGCGCCATGTGGATGTTGAGGCGGGTCATGGCGCGGTTGATCTCCTGGATGCTGACGTCTTGGAAGAGACTGCTCAGCAGCTCGGGCACGCACAGTCGCTCCTCGCCGCCCACGAGGAAGCCGGACACAACGACGCCCTGCAGGTACGTACGGATCCGGCGCGTCGTCTGCTCGCTAGAGTCCTGCGCCAGCAGGATGGGCGTCGGCAGGGGCGCCGGCAGGGACGCCTGCCGACTCAGGGCCGAGATGTCGTGCAGGAGGACGTCGTGCGCGCTCCTCTCCACCGAGAACGGCTTCGACACGCCCTTCGAGGGCGGACTCATCTGCTGCTTGAGCAGCGCGTCGGCTGCTGCGGCCGTCGACGCTCTCAGCGGCAACAGCAGCGGCGCCGACATCGTCGTCGTCATCTTGACTTTAAATTCTTGTTATGATCGCTTCGCGCTTGTTCACTCTCGAGTTCTCGCACAATCTAGAAACGGACACGCGAATGGCTGGACTGCCGGCTCGGCAGTGGGGCGGACGGGGCGCGCCCGGCGTCTAGGCAAGCCGACGGATGGGCGGTGGACGGAAGAATGCAAGCGGCTCGCGCGGCCTCGCCTCTCGCCCGCCGTTCATCTCGCCGACGACGCCGAAAGGCGCACGCCGGCGAGCCCAAACAAAACTTGGCACAAAAAGCGACTGCGCTGCGCTGCGCCCAAGAGACGACGACGACAGACAAGGCAAACAGGCTCGCGACCACGCGCCGACGACGACGACGACGACGGCGTCGCCGCCGCTGCTGGCTCGTCTCGCCTTCCAAGGCCGGTCGGCTGGTCGGCGCGAGCGCGGGCGGACGGCGGCGCACCGACTGGCGGAGAAGAAAGAACGAACGACCAGCCAGCCCAGCGAGCGACGGCGGCGGCCGAAATTGGCTGCGCCTGCGACGGCGACGGCACCGATTCCAGCCAGCCGATGGAAGAGCGGCCGCCGAGGCTGCGCGCCGCTCGCTCGCCCCGCCGTCTGCTTGTTCTTCTGCACGGCGACGGCGGCCGCGCCAATCGCGCTGGCGGAGGGGAGTCGCCGTCGCCGCGGTTTCGGTTTCGGCGCTGTCGACAAAACTATGGACGCGTATGGGCGGGTAGGTAGATGGATGGAAACTTTCGGGAGGGAGGTGCGACGGCCTCGTCGGCTGCTGGCGTCATTGGGTTGGGCAGACAGGCGGCGCTACCCGTGCAGTAGCTGTGCTCGGCGGCTAAAGCGACGCCCGACGCTAGAGTGGGAGAATGTGGGCATTGGCGCTGCCGCAAGAAATAGCTGACGGCGGCTGGCGGCGACGGCGTCGAGACGAGCGAGCGGGAGAGGGAGAAAAGTCCGGGGGGAGGAGGGGGTGCGAGAATTCGTTGTCTCGGGGAGAGGCGGCCGCCCGCCGCCGCCGCCGCCGCCACTTCTCTCAAAGCGACGCGCAGGCAGCCGCCATAGACGACGACGCATTCGCGTCTTTCTTCGACGACCGGCGCCGTCTGGCGCGTGTTGACGACGCCGCCTCGCTGTCGCACCCACGGCCAGTCGGGGGGCGCACGAGCGAGCGCCGCCCCACCGCTGATAGAGGCTGCGGACGGCGACGACCGCAGACGGAAGGAGGGAGTCGAATGAAACGATGGGGAATGGGGGGAGACTGACAAGGTAGGCCGGAGGCGCGACGCTGCGACCGACGAGGCCCGCCCCGCACAAAGGCGCGTCGTTGTCGTCGGAGACGCGCACGGTGGCGCTGAGTAGCGGCGCGACGCTGGCGAATGTCGCTCGCGCCCGCCCGCCCGCGCCGAAAGACGACACGGCCGAACGTTCGGTGGGAGCAGGGAGGGAGCGAAGACGACGGAGAAACGAGAGAATCGAGGAGACGGCCACAAAAGACAGGCGAGGAGGCGCTGACGGTGACTAGGGCAAGAGACGTCTGGCCTGCGGACGGCGGCGGCGGCGGCGGCGCCGCCGAGCGCCAAAACGATGCGCGCTGTCTTCTTCTTCTTCTTCTCTGCAGGAGCGTTGTTGCTCCGTGCGCTCTAGGGACTGTGTCAGCAGCCGAGTTGATAAGCCGCGGCTGCCGAGCGCTGTCGCCGCCGCAGCCGGCGCTCGGTCTAGACGATGAGAAACCGACGAGCGCCGACAACCAGTTGCCTCCGGCAAAAAGTTTCCAACTTTGGCGCCGACGCCGTCGTCCGTAGGCGGGAGTGGGACAAGGGGGGATGCGTTTGCCCAGGCGGAGGCCGCCGACAGAGGGACAGGGGCGCTGTCGGACGGACGGAATTTTCCGTCGACTGCGGAAAATGGTCGGCTGCACCAGTTCTAAAAAGTCGTGTCGCGATCGGCAGTCGACGCCGAGCGACGTGCGGCGGCGACAGCTGTGCCTACTGGCCGGCCTGTACTACTCGGTACTACGGCGCATGGATGCCGAACGAGTAGGAGAGGGAGCTGCGCCCATTCATGGCGACCGACTAAAAATATCTCGATTGAGCACGCTGCTCGTCTCAGCTTTGGGCGTCAATTCGGTGCCCTACTGTGGAAACGACTAGACTACGAGGCCGACTGGAGAAGGAGGGTGGCGGGCGGGCTAGCTGTCGCGCGCCCGTCAGCTTTGTGGTCTGCGAGAGAGGAGGCGTCTCGAGGGCCTCCGTTCTCGGCCTTGACTGGCATTTCGTGCGTCCCAGCAGAATAGGTGAAGAGGAGGCGCGCCGAAGAAGGGCGAACATCTCAAAATAACCGAATCCTCCACCGCGATACGGCGCGACTGATGATGACGATTTTTTTTTACTTCTGACCGGGGCGCGCGTCGAATTCACTCAAACCGGACGGAACGCGCGCGCGCGGCGACAATGCGAGGAGACGGCCGCCGGCTCGACGTCGGAAACACAGCAGCAGCAGTGCCGCCGAGCGCGGACAGGAGAGCGACGGACGAGCGGCCGCTGCGCCAGTCGTGTCAGGGGACCCGCGGGCCATGTGGCGGCCAGCCCGCTGTCCGCCGCAGCAAGTTCGCCTTTTTCGGGGGTGGCGGCGGGTAATCGCGGCCCCACCGCCCGAAAACCCGCTGGCGGGTGGGAGCGGCGGCCAACCCGCCAGCCGCCCACTCCCTTCCTCTCAGCAGTGCGCGGAGCGGGGGCGGCGGCGGGTAATCGAAGCGCCACCGCCCGAAAACCCGCCGAACGTTTGTAGCGCCACAAGACCGTAACACAAGGCCCTAAATTGTCGTCTTGAATCGCACGCAGCCGGATGAACTTTCGAAAACGCTAAGACAAGGGACTACCCATTGAGGCGCGCTGTTCAGTGGGACACTGTATGGGAAAGCTGTACCATTCTCTGCTACCATATTCAGACTATACAACTTTAGCCTAATAGCTTGCCCACACACGTAATACATTTGCGACCAACACGTGCAGCCCCTGCGCTTTGTTTACGTCGGATTTCGAGCCAGCTCGACTGCCTGCTATCTTCCCAACACATTTCAACGGTAAAAGCAAGCTTCGAAGCGTAGGTGAAGCGGCGGCGCCTCTGGGGCGACAACAGACGCGTGCAATACGTAACTGTATGTAGTCGAATTTTGACGCACTAAATGCGCCGCCGTTCTGGCTCGGCTCCCGCGGTTTGTTTGAGTCGGATTTCGAGTCAGCTCGACTGCCTGCCATCCTTCCAACACATTTCAACGGTAAAAGCAAGCTTCGAAGCGTAGGCCAAGCGGCGGCGCCTCTGGGGCGACAACAGACGCGTGCAATACGTAACTGTATGTAGTCGAATTTTGACGCACTAAATGCGCCGCCGTTCTGGCTCGGCTCCCGCGGCTTGTTTGAGTCGGATTTCGAGTCAGCTCGACTGCCTGCCATCCTTCCAACACATTTCAACGGTAAAAGCAAGCTTCGAAGCGTAGGCCAAGCGGCGGCGCCTCTGGGGCGACAACAGACGCGTGCAATACGTAACTGTATGTAGTCGAATTTTGACGCACTAAATGCGCCGCCGTTCTGGCTCGGCTCCCGCGGTTTGTTTGAGTCGGATTTCGAGCCAGCTCGACTGCCTGCTATCTTCCCAACACATTTCAACGGTAAAAGCAAGCTTTGAAGCGTAGGTGAAGCGGCGGCGCCTCTGGGGCGACAACAGACGCGTGCAATACGTAACTGTATGTAGTCGAATTTTGACGCACTAAATGCGCCGCCGTTCTGGCTCGGCTCCCGCGGTTTGTTTGAGTCGGATTTCGAGCCAGCTCGACTGCCTGCTATCTTCCCAACACATTTCAACGGTAAAAGCAAGCTTTGAAGCGTAGGTGAAGCGGCGGCGCCTCTGGGGCGACAACAGACGCGTGCAATACGTAACTGTATGTAGTCGAATTTTGACGCACTAAATGCGCCGCCGTTCTGGCTCGGCTCCCGCGGTTTGTTTGAGTCGGATTTCGAGTCAGCTCGACTGCCTGCCATCCTTCCAACACATTTCAACGGTGAAAGCAAGCGTCGAAGTGTAGGACGAGCGGCGCCGCCTTTGAGGCGCCAACAGACGCGTGCAATCCGCAACTGTATGTAGTCGAATTTTGACGCACTAAATGCGCTGCCGTTCTGAGCATACCTGTAACTATCGGCCAGCTACCCCCCCCCCCACTCTGCCAGACCCAGTTACAGGTATGGTTCTGAGTCGACATCTGCGGTTCTTTTCAGTCGGATTTCGGGCCAGCTCGACTGCCTGCCGTCCATCCAACTCGAAGTCGACGTGACGCACGCACGGATGGTCGCTCGCACGCACGGACCGTGTGGACAGTACTCGGGCCAGCTTGACTGCCTGCCGTCCATCCAACTCGAAGTCGACGTGACGCACGCACGGATGGTCGCTCGCACGCACGGACCGTCTGTGGACAGTACAAGGTAGAGTTGGGAAGCGTGTGGGGAGTGAAGTCGGGTTCGTGCGTGCGAAGGTGTGCGTGCGTGTGTGTGTGCGTGCGTGGCTGTACGTCTGAGCGATTGCGCGTGTGAGACGACGATGACGAGCGACGTTGAGTGTTTTTTGGTACCAAAAACATGGGATGGGCAGTGCACGCAAAAAAGCGCAAGAACGGGCGCGACGACGGCGCAACGGAAACGACGGACGAGGACGCACAGGCGGCAGAGAGAAGGCAACTGAGACGACAAACAGCAGGGCCGCACATAGGTGTAACTGGGTAGTGTGTAGGTACAGGTCACCCTCCCCAGCTTCGGTCAATCCTGCACGAAAAGTAGGACCCCCGCCTTGGTCCAACCTGCACTCATTGCAGGTTACCCCCATGGTTGAATGTGTTTCTCATACTTCTCAAGGTGTTTTTTCAGGCCTGTGAGCAGTATTTATTGTCCAAATATCAAAAATTTCCCCTGCGGCGCTGTATTTCACGCACCTACAGACCATTTTTGAGTACATCGAGCTCGTTTTCGGCCCAAAATTCAAAAAGAAATGCATGCGGCGCTGTTTTCAGCAAAATGTTGAGGCTGGAAAACGAGAAATTGTATCAAATTTGGCCGTGCAGGAGACCCGCATCAACTTTTGAAAAATCCCAGATTCACCCCCTCCCAGCTTGGATGGCCAGTTACACCTATGGGGCCGCAACTCGATCGAGTTCATCTGTACGGTGATCGAGCAGGCGGGCGGCGGCGAGCAGGCTGTCGTCGAGCTGGGCCGGCTCGGCTGCTCGACCTCGGCCGAGACGGCGGCCAGCGCCGCGCACGAGGCCTCCACGCACTGCCCCTCCCCATGCGACGACACTGCAACGTCGGCACGCGCGCACTCACAAGCAGAGCATAGCTGCTATTTTGGTTTCCACCTCCCATGGAGCGTTGCGCAATCCCATCGATTTTAACTGCTGTGGAGCTGCCCCCCCCCCTTTGACCAGCCCCTTCGCGATATGCGAAATCCCCTTCTGGCACCCTGCGAAACGAAATGCGAAATCCCTTGGCGCTTCAGATGAGAAATCCCGGCGGACTAATCCAGGGTGTGCCACCTATGTTAGCGTCCTCTTTGTGTCTGAGCACCAAACGAACCAACGTGATGTGGAACAACAAAAGTGCCGATTTATAGTTTACACGCAATTTTGGTGCACATCTATATTACTAAAGCACAATGTCTGTCTGTGTGCAACGCGACCCCAAGCGTTGTGCTGCTTGGATTGAGTTGATTGTTTTTGCTACAGCATCGGGTGTTGCCTGTGATAGCTGAAAAATAGCCAAATCAAAAATTATTTTGAATTTGCGCCATACAGTAACCAGTATTGATCACATTAAACGTGAAGATTCCATGTCAAATCAGACAGGGATATATGTAATCGACCACGCTGATCACGAATATCACATCCGTTTTCAAATGCGATACTGTAATCACGAGATACAGCACAATCAATATGTCTATCACATTGTTATAAAAGCACATCGTGTGTCTGCAACGTGATTGTGAGAGTTGTGCTGGATGGATTGAGTTGATTACTTTTGACATAGCTTTGGGTGTTGCTTGTGATAGCTGAAAAATAGCCAAAATTTTAAAAATAGCAAAACATATTTTGAATTTGCGCCACACCATAACCAATGGCTCCCATCATTGGAGCTTTGCAACAATGCAGCACAGAGAGTTGTGCTGGATGGATTGAGCTGAAATTTTGTGTGCAGCATGTCCACATGTTTGCTATCATGGTGCACTGCCCAAATCAAATTTGCATACAGTATCCATTACCATATACCATTGCTGCCATTTCTCATTCCAAGAAGCAGGTGTTGAGTTGAAACTTGCTGTGCAGCATGTCCATGTGATTGCTATTACAGTGCACAATTAAAATATGATTTGCATACAGTATCCACTACAGCATACCATCAGCAACATTCCTCAATCTGCCATTTCTCAATCATGGCAGTAGCTGTTGAGCTGAAACTTGGGGTGCAGCATGTCCAAGTGATTGCTATTATAGTGCACTATTAAAATTTAATTTGCATACAGTATCCACAACAGTATACCATCAGAGACATTCCTCAATCTGCTATTTCTCAATCATGGCAGCATCTGTTGAGCTGAAACTTGGTGTGCAGCATGTTCATGTGATTGCTATTATAGTGCACTATTAAAATTAATTTGCATACAGTATCCACTACAGTATACCATCAGAGACATTCCTCAATCTGCTATTTCTCAATCATGGCAGCAGCTGTTGAGCTGAAACTTGATGTGCTGCATGTCCAAGTGATTGCTATTATAGTGCACCATTAAAATTGAATTTGCATACAGTATCTACTTCTCAATCATGGCAGCAGCTTTTGAGCTGAAACTTGATGTGCTGCATGTCCATGTGATTGCAATTATAGTGCACTATTAAAATTTAATTTAAATACAGTATCCACTGCAGTATACCATAGGAGACATTCCTCAATCGTCTTTTCTCAATCGTGGCAGCAGCTGTTGAGCTGAAACTTGTGTGCAGCATGTTTATGTGATTGCTATTATAGTGCACAATTTTTGTGTTCAATTTTCATGCAGTAACCACATAAAAATGTAAAATGCAGTAAAAAATTAGGCCATACTGATCACAAATCTCACATCCATTTTCCAGTGCAATACCATAATCACAAGATATGACACATTGAATATGCAAATTGCAAATTGTTTATGTTGCCAGTTGAGGGTGAAAATAGCATGAACATATGTAATCCACCATGCTGATCACAAATCAGCCATTCGTTTTCCAATCTGCTACAGTAATCCAAGGATACAGTGGTATCTTTTTCTACTGCTTCGGACATATGTAATCAACCATGCTGATCATGAATATCACATCCATTTTCCAATGTGGTACCATAATACAAAGACACAGCACATTGAATATGCAGTTTTTGAATGGTTAATGTTGCAAATTGGGGGTGCAAAACAGCATGAGAATATGTAATTGACAATGCTGGTCACAAATCAGCTATTCATTTTCCAATCTGCTACAGTAATCCAAAGATACAGTAGGATCTTCTTCTACAGTAGATTCATTATTTCTGTGTTAGTTTCGTTGTGTTGTTAGTTTCTGTGTGCGATGCAGCACAGAGAGTTGCACTTTCTGACTTATCAGACGTGTTTAGAAAGCAGTTCAGCACAGATCAGTGGTGTAGTGCTTATGGTGTAGTGGTTACTATGCTGGAGGTCCTGGGATCAAACCTCTCCCACAGAAAATTGCAACTTTTTTGTTTATTGCTTTTTTTGTTTTGCATGTGTTTGTGTTATGAAGAAAACTTCTTACTTTTTTATTATCTTTTTTTTGTTTTATCTTACAGGTGTTAATGCAATAAAAACTTGTATTGCCAAAGCACTTTGTCTGTTTGTCTGCAATACAGTCCAGAGGGTTAGTTGCACTGGATGGATTGAGCTGAAATTTTGTGTGTAGCTTGCTTGGAACATTTCACCATTATTTAGGGGCTGAATTTGAGAAAGGTTGCATAATCCTTGAGCATGTGGCACAAATTGCGCATTCCTGTTTTCTTAGTTTTAGGCTTTGCTTAGGCTTAGGCTTAGGCTTTTGCTTAGGCTTCGCTTAGGTTTCACTTAGGCTTCGCGTTGGCTTCGCTTAGGCTAAATCTTTGCTTAGGCTTAGGCTCCTGCTTTTAGGCTCTGGTGACACCCAGGATTGTGACACCCGGTGACACCCAAAAAGGGTCCCCCTTATTGATATGATTGATATGATATGCATTGTGCTGGGTGGATTGGGCAAGTGTAAGCAGCCATGCTGATCAAGAAAATAACCTCATAATTCAAGCAAATAGTAAGCTATTCCCAAAGTAAAACCAATTATTAGGACCTGCCATAATTAGCCCAGTGCAATTACAATGTAGCTGCCTCCTATAGGCCAATTTGAAAAATTAGCCCCAAGGTGGTTAATTAAGGGTTATGGTGTGTCTGCTCAAGATGGTATAGTGCCCAATTTGGGCTACAAACAGTTGTTGCATCAGCGTCCACTGTGTCCACTGCATCTGATGAACATTTTCATAATTTTAGGCTTTGCTTAGGCTTAGTCCAAGCTTATGCTTAGGCATATGTTTATGCTCAGGCTTAGGCTTCACTTAGGCTTTGCTTAGGCTTAGGCTTCACTTAGGCTTAGGCTTCACATTTTTAGATGCAGTGGACGCGGTCCCAACAATTGCGTTTTGCCCCAATTAGTACAATTGAAGGATACCGGTATGTAATTCCTGAATAAAGAGTTACACCAAAAAAAGGTGGAACGTTTTTCTGTATTGCAGAAGTGCATTGGTTGTATTGGTTGACTTCCTTTGGCTTTTTGCTGCAGCACGTTACAGATTCGTCATTGCTTTTCAACTGAGCATTCGCAGCACGATTTTATGACACATTGTATTGATGATGAGTCATCACTGAGAACATGAAAATATTGATATTGAACCATTTTGGAGCACTTTGCAAACAGGAGTCCTGAGTTGAAGCAGCTAGTTTGTTTCAATTCTGACCCTCCCCCCCCCCTCTCAAAATTTTACACCCTGGCTGGGCTTTCCTCCGGGTAGGGTTTAGACCTCCGTCCCCAATGGCCTCCAAACCCAAATAGCACCTATGAACGAGACACGCAACTCACCACCGTGTGCAGTGCTCCTGTCGCGGCGCGGAGAGTTGAGAGCGGGTCAAAGTTGAGCAGAGGCGCAGTGTCCGTCCGTGCCGGTGCCGCGGTGCCGCGGCTCGAGGTCGCCCACTGCCTCCGCCTGACCGTCGAGTCGAACTCGAGCATGTAGCGGACGACGGAGGGCAGCCTGGCGCTCTTCGCCTAGAGAGGCTCCGCACAGCGCCACAGCCTCCAACGACAAATGCAAAGCAACGCCGTACACATTCTTACGCTGACGGATGCACTCAGCAGACGTACGCACGCACGAACTCACTCACTCAACAAGCGTGCACGCACGCCCGTGTGTCCGTGTGGGGCGGAATGGGGGGGGGGGGGGGAAATGGCTTCTGATTCGGAAGAGTTCATTCACCTCTCACCCTTCTGGCATTCACGTTCTGCCATTCATTTAGTCCAATTGGGTTGGGACAAATTCCCTTCTTCTAAATGGTGTAATACGGATGGTACTGCACTATGTTGGGGACCCCAAACAAGGAGGATCGTTTTAGGCACTATCAAGCAAGTTTATGCAATACGCATGAATAGTTTGCGCTAGACTGATTTGCGACTTGCTATTAAAACGAAACAATGAAATGAAACCTTTGATCAAACCCCGTTACACAGGTGTGAACCCCTAAGAACCATAGGTGCCCACAGAAAGGGCCAGGGGCGGTTTGTTGAAGGCAGGGGGTGGGTAAATTAGGATTTTCGGGATGGTTTTATACGTTGAAATTGCTCAGAAATTGGTACTTTTTCGCCTCAAAATGGACCCAAAACGTAAAATATTTTTGCAAGATAAATTGACTTGAAGCTCCAGAAAATGAAAGACAGGGGAGGGGTCGTCCTCGTCCCGAAAGTCTTTCAGGATAGGGTCTTCCAGGGGAGGGGGTAACCCCCCCCCCACCCCCCAATGGGCAGGTATGCTAAGAACACGCACGCACGTGACGCAAGCACGACATTCAAAAAACAAAACGAACCTCATTCACTGCCTCTTCAACAACAGTTGTAACTCTGTTCAAAATTCAAAGGAGATTGCGATCTTCTTCTGATGCCTCGCACAGAACAGTGCCTCTTGATAAACCGCAGAGAAGAACCTGAACGGGTTCCCATGCGGGGAAGAAAGGGGGAAACGAGCAGCTATGAACAAGAGCAACAGCAACGGCGACGACACGCAACTCACCGTGCGCAGTGCTCCTGTCGGTCGCGGCGCCGGGCGCAGTGTCCGTTCGTAAGGAGAAAACTGCCACAGTGCCGCCTCTCTTCTCATCACCTACACAAATGCAAAGCAATGCCGTACAAATTCTGACAGCGACTGATGGCTGACGCCGCCGTTAGACGCACGCACGCACGCACTCGCTCACCACGCCTGCACGCACGCACTCACTCACTCACTCAAGAGACAGACGCTTTTCAATCAACAATTTTGGAAGAGCAAAGCGCACCCGCCTAGCTTTGGTAGAACGTTGCAGCGCTCGCCCACCACAGCCCATGTGACGCCAGAGCCGGACACGATCATCGCGCACCGTCTCCTTTACCAGCTAAACGAACATTAAAAAATAATGTGCAACTTTTAATTGTACAACAACTTCACTTTAATCTCGCGCTCGCGAATGTCGGCGACGTCAGCTTCCATCCGACACATGATGAGCCCATTCTGATGGTTTTCTTTCTAAGGCGCCTTACTCGTGGCCGCACGGTTGTCACGAATTGATATATTTTATTTCGAAATTTATTTCTATTTATTAAGGAAGAAAAACAACCGTTATGCACGGTTACGCTTAAATGCAGCACACGTTAAATGCAGCACAGGTTGTATATGATAAAGAATGCAGGCAGGTAAAGTATGCAGGCAAGTCGACTTTCGCTGCCTAAGCCTAAGACTAAGCCTAAGCTAAAGCCTAAGCAAAAACCTAAGCCTAAGCCTAAGCAAAGCCTAAGCCTAAGCTAAAGCCTAAGCAAAAACCTAAGCCTAAGCCTAAGCAAAGCCTAAGCCTAAGCAAAAACCTAAGCCTAAGCAAAGCCTAAGCCTAAGCCCAACCTTAAGCCAAGAAAAAGCCGCGGAAGTCAACTTGCTTGCATACATCACCTGCTTGCATGCCTGCATCCTTTATCACATACAACGTGTGCTGCACTTAACGTGTGCTGCATTTAACTGACACCGTTATGCACTAATCAAGGGCAAGCACAACGCAAAGAAAGGCAGAAACACGTACTATAAATGTATTCATCTGACTGCTCAACGTCTAAAAGCCATTAAATGTCATGTTCCATAAACTATTTACCTATATACATTGCATTTCCTTTGCATTGCCGTAACCTTTATGGAGTACACAATATGCGTTTAATCCTCTATTGACCTTTGTTGTGTGCTCGCTTAGGCTAAAGTTGTATAGTCTGAATATGGTAGCAGAGAATGGTACAGCTTCCCATACAGTGTCCCACTAAACAGCGCGCCTCAATGGGTAGTCCCTTGTCTTAGCGTTTTCGAAAGTTCATCCGGCTGCGTGCGATTCAAGACGACAATTTAGGGCCTTGTGTTACGGTCTTGTGGCGCTACAAACGTTCGGCGGGTTTTCGGGCGGTGGCGCTTCGATTACCCGCCGCCGCCCCCGCTCCGCGCACTGCTGAGAGGAAGGGAGTGGGCGGCTGGCGGGTTGGCCGCCGCTCCCACCCGCCAGCGGGTTTTCGGGCGGTGGGGCCGCGATTACCCGCCGCCGCCCCCGAAAAAAGCAAACTTGCTGCGGCGGACGGCGGGCTGGCCGCCACTTGGCCCGCGGGTCCCCTGACACAGTCGGCTGGCGGTTTGTCGACGGCGCCGACGGGCGGCTGCCCCCGCGTCTGGCACCGTTCCAGGCCGGGCCGGGCCCGTCCACATGACTGCTGCCCCCCCCCCCCTCCATTTGCCAGCATCTCTTCCTTTTTTTGCACCGGCGCGTGCGGCGGCATTCGGATTTACATACCGCGCACAATGACTCTGTATTTTTTTCTCTCGATTTGCACTCGGACGACGGCCGAGCAAAACATCGCTTGTTTACTTGTTTACGCGGTGGCGCCGACGACGTGCGCCCGCCGCTGCCGACGGGAAAAGGCGGCGCCTAATGGGACGACGACGGATGAATCATGATGGGCCGACCGTTCACGCGTGATCCCCGCGTTTGTTTGTTGACGGGCGCAGACGGGTGAACGCACGGGGAGCGCTCGGAACCGGGGGGGGACGCAGTCTGTCTTTATCTCGAACAAAGACGCAGTGCAGCAGCAGTCAGTGCAGTTAGTGTTCGTCTGTTGGCCGCATGCCATGGGGCGGCATTTATATGCGGCAAGCAAAGAAAGGCCAGCTCGGCAATTTGTTACACGAAATCCGGTCGATAATTGCGGGGGGCCAGCTGTTGGAACGCAACATGACATGGTCAAGCCAAAGCAGCATGCTTACGGTGCACAACACGGGTTCCGAAGGGGATCCATCCATCCATCCGGGGAAACTGATTGAACATTGAAATCGCCACAAAACTGTTCGCTAACGACGCGACGTTCCCCTGTTGAAATTCGTGGCATACGGTTCGTCGTGACTCTGCATCGTCTCAGCGATACATACAGTAACCCACTGATTGCATGAAGGAAATAAAAACGCTAACGCCCAGTGCAACGCAGTTTGAACTTCGGACGTGTGAAATTCAGGCTATGTGCGAGCGTGCGTAGGTCGCATACCTACACAAATTTTACTGCAAATCGACAGACTGCGGTCACGGATGGAGATGTACAGAAGATTAAAATACATTGTGTGTCTGTCGCTCTTTGTACCATCCCGTAGCACTAGCGGATCCAGAAGGGGGAGAAGGAGTCTCCACTCTTGTCAGCTCAGATTTGTGGGGGGGGGGGGAAGGAGGGGGAAAGTTCAGGGGGAAAAGAAGGGAAGTAGGACGAGCGGGCAAAGTGTGCAGATTCCTACATTTTTCTTGGATTTTATGGGACTCAAAAGCGCAAAATCTTCGTCTGCGCGCTGTGATTCTATTGCAACTCACTATTGTCTGTTGAAAATACACATAGTGCAAACAAAGCAAACGCCGATGCAAGGGCCTTTTTCTTTTTTCCCTTGAAACTTGACCCTTTTTCTTTTTTCAGATAAACAGCGATGAAATTCAGATAAACAGACATACATTTTCAACACCTTTTGTTTTTTAACTGTACTTAAAAAGTATTTTGACTTTATTTATTTTTTAACTTTCTTGTTTTTGGTGACATCGCTACAGATGTCCTACCGTACACCTCTTGTTTTGGCTCATTAATTAGAACGCCGACGTCCGTTGTCCGATGAAATCAAATCGCAGTTACGGTTGCGCGGATGGCGTCGCCCAGGAACGGACCAGTTATTAGCTTCATTGAAAGGCCATCCTTTCGTCAGCCAGCAATCCATTTGCTCTTCCTACCAGTACGTACTGAACACTAGATATCGTCGAAAAAAAGACAACTCTCGGATCAACAGCTAGAACCGCGCATGTCAGTCCGTAGACTTCCTATTCTTTTCGGATTACTCTCCATCGTTTGCCTATACAATGGTCGGTTTTCTCAGCAGCACACGTGAATATACAATCATCAGCTTTGCGAGTTTGTTTTTAGCGCGCGCCTCCTACATAACGCGGCCCAGCTACGCGTGCGTCGTCGACAGTGCGAAAAGCGTGGCGTTGCTGCAAAAAGAGCAGAGCGAGACGCAGACTGGCTTCGTGGAACGCTGCCGCTCCACCTGCACCAACGACACAGAGTCGGTGTTCGGACTCTTGACATGATACATA
The DNA here is from genome assembly GCA_030248085.1 of Paralinhomoeus sp. GSCO2_6. Taxonomy (NCBI): domain Eukaryota; kingdom Metazoa; phylum Nematoda; class Chromadorea; order Monhysterida; family Linhomoeidae; genus Paralinhomoeus; species Paralinhomoeus sp. GSCO2_6. Next base: position 154,844 of record JASAMY010003612.1, read on the forward strand.
CATCTGTGCGTGCGTGCGTGCGTGCCGGTGTGTGTGTGCGTGCGTGCGTGCGTGCGTGCGTGCGTGCGCGCGCGCGTTCGTGCGTGCGTGCCGGTGCGTGCGTGCGTGCGTGCCGGTGCGTGCGTGCGTGCGTGCGTGCGTGCGTGCGTGCGTGCGTGCGTGCGTGCGTGCGTGCGTGTGTGCGTGCGTGCGTGCGTGCCGGTGCGTGCGTGCGTGCGTGCGTGCGTGCGTGCGTGCGTGCGTGCGTGCGTGCGTGCGTGCGTGCGTGCGTGCGTGCGTGCGTGCGTGCGTGCGTGCGTGCGTGCGTGCGTGCGTGCGTGCGTGCGTGCGTGCGTGCGTGCGTGCGATACGTGACACGATCTGGAGGTGACGCACACAAGAACATGCAGGGTGGTACTGGCGTGATGTCCATCATTTTCGCTGTTGTACTGCACCCGGTACTAGACACAGAATAGTTGAGTGCAAGGTGCCACTGGGTGGCCCGGTCAAGTTAGTGGCATAGCTCAGGAGAGTAAGTTTTTCGTTTTTCGTTGCAGTGACGTGGCAGCTGATCAAGAAGTAGGTACTTATTTCGCATTTTTTTCTCATTCGGTCAGTTCTCATTTTTCATCCCCCTTTCATGTCGCTTCCTCAAGCGCTTCCTCCTCATGTCGCTTCCTCAAGCGTAACCCGTTGCCCTACGGTAGCGTCGCTGGTGGCTGGGCATACGGTATGTATGTATGTGCCGTTGCTCTTGGTTTGGATTCCCTTGAGTGACGACTGACGATGCCAGCTGCCCCGCCGTTATTCCGCCTAGGGACCAGTCTCCCCATATGTACTTCCGATGTCATCGCTAGACACGTTCGTTATTGCATAGTGCGGCTGCTCGAATCCCCACCTTCTGTCGCTTGGGTTGCATGCACTCCCGCCCCTCTCCCACAACCGAATCCAAGCAGAGAAGGGCGCGTCAATTAGTCGCATTAAACACGCAAAATCGTAAATTTCACAAAAGTGTTGGATGAATGAACATGATAGTAAGCAAGATAACAAATTCGCTGAATCAACGAGTTTTTTTTCTAAAACGGCGCACAAGGTTGCGTCTCGCTATAAATGAACTGACCCAACAACTGACTTCTTCATCATGCGGATTCCGTTCATTCCAGCTGCGTTGGCATCGTCTACTCCACGAATGAACCGTCGTCCTGCTCGCTACTGAACATGCTGCTATCGTGTCGCCAAAGAGGCGGCTTCAGCACGGACTGGAAGAGACGTACGTAAAACGAATTTTTCTGCTTTCTGAAAACTGCAAGTTTAAAAACTATTTTGAGCGATTTTAGCGGTCGACAGCACGAACATCTACACGCTGTCAAAGCACCTGAACTGCGGCGAAGGATCTGACTTTCATCAGGGGGCCGCTGTAGACCAAGAGGCCATAAACGCGTCCAAATTCAAGGATTATCGTAAAATCGCAGAAGCAATTTTTGAATTAATTACCGGAAAAACTACATAGTGATGATAAGCGAGAAGTGATGATAAGTACCTAGTGCAGTGTGCAGAATTTGTCAAAGTCAAGTTGCGCTTGTGAGAAGCCACCGTAATGAGCCAAGTGTCATGACAAAATGCAATCCTTTCGTTCGCCAGTGGCTTTGCAAATTGAGACTGGCACATTTGGACTTTTCCTAAACCTTTTGCTCAACACGCGGCCCCCGGTGACAACCAGCGTCGGCCTACACGAAGATCTGTGAGTTTCTGTGTTCGTTCGTTTGTGCATTTGAATGCTGGTTGTACCGTAAATTCTCTAATACAGTCCCCCTCGAATAGTGCCCCCCTCTTCAAGAGAACCTCCCATGCAACCAAGTGTTGAAACAATAGCACCCCCTCCCCTCTCCAATAGTGCCGCCAGTGGTAGGTTTGTTAGGCTATGTGCCTTGGGCAAAAATAAAGTAGTGTTACGAAGTTTGGGACTTGGAGGGGGGGGGGGGTGGGGTGACGAGGACCGCTGGCCTCTCAGACCGCCTACTCGTATCGCGGCCTGCCGCTCACTGCCTCGAGCTCAGGCGCAGGTTCCTCCTACGCTACGGACGTGATGACGAGACTCTCCAAAACCACAACTCCTTCTGACCAACACCGCTTCCACTATCGACGCCGAGGGGGAGAGGGGGGGGGGGACGGGCCACTCACGAAGCCGAATAAACCCGAAAAAGAACAATCCGAAAACCAAGACTATCAGAGTGTGATCTGATAATCAGACTGCCCACCTCGACCCAGTCGGTCTTACCAGCGACCAAAAACGCGAATCGTCTAAACTACAACTGCACAACTTATGCAAATAATCAATATTAAATATGCAAATAACAGAACCACACAGACGGTTGTAGGCACTTTGATTTGGTGAATGCACAGCTACAGCGATAAAATACGCGACGTTTCAGCGACAATGGCAAGTCAACCATAAAACCAGAAAAAACAGTGACTCTATATTTTGGTTGCACACTTTGCTCTCCCAGCAAAAATGTTGTGTCCCTCTCCAATAGCTAGTACCTCGGGTAGAAGAGGATTGAAACAATAGTACGATGGGGGGTTTACGGAATTACGGCAAAATTTATGGCAATCTTCAGACCCATGGCCGCCCCTCAATGCAAATCCGAATGCGACGCCAGCAACGCTTGTCGCGGCTTTGCACTTTATCGAAACTGGACGCTGTCCATGTGGCAGTGCTCCCTGCGCTCCACCGCGGACAGCTGCACCAGCGGCAGCGAAAGTCACTCCTATTTGAAAGGTTGTGCGCATTTGTACGGTTCCAAAGCTTTTGGGTTTTCCGGTACGAAAAATTCGAAGTCTATGCTGTCGTTTCAAGGAGTAGGTCTTTCTCCAGTACTGCCCCCTGCCAATAGAACGCCCAGGTAGAATAGAATGGTTGAAACAACAGTATCCCCGAGGTACCCTATGTGAGAGCGTTTACGCTAGTTGCAATGCACAACAGCAACTACTTTTCTACTTTCGGTTCACTAGCTCACTAGACCTAACTAGACCTCACCACAGTTAGCTAGAAAGTGGAAACCAGCGTGTGAACTGCTCGCAATTTAGACTAGCTCTTGCATTCTAGGCAACCACGTCTCCAGCGCTGGCTGGCTCGAACTGTGCGGGGTCAATTGCTCAGTTCTCTCGGAAGGATCGACTAAATTCGCCGACTTTTCCGGCTTGGGCAAACGCCAGTGCCTCCAGGCCGCCGATCTGAGGCGGGACCATGCGGCAGTAGTCCTAAACAGTCTAGGAGGCATCTGCCAAGTACGGGAAGAGGTCGACATGACTCGCTGCGTCCCGTGCATGAGCTGCTGCACCCATCTGAAGATGCGTGAGTAGCTCGACAGTACGCATGCGCCGCGCGCGCACGCACGCACGCACGCACGCACACACGCGCACGCACTCACGCACGCACGCACGTACTCACGCACGCACGCACCGGAACGCGTGCACCGGCACGCACGAACTGGCACGCACGCGCGCACGCAGGCAAGCACGCACGCACGCACTAGCCCGCACGCACGCACGCACGCGCGCACGCGCGCGCGCACGCACGCGCGGTAAAGAAGGCAGCGGGCAACCAGTTACGACGGCGTATTCAGCGAGGGCGGCGCGGCCGATGGCTTCGCGCTGCGCGGTGCGCTGTACCGCAGGGGACGGATGGACCTTCTTCTTGACCAAGAGTGCCGTGTATCGAGTCGAAGGCCAGAGCTTCGCGGACGCGTGCCACGCGCTCTGCGGGGCTGAGCCTCGCTGCGTCGGCTTCTCGCTGCTCGAGAACGGCGCCTGCCACTTGAGAGGGGTCTTGATCGAGTCCAACTGCAGGTCGACGTTCGAACTCCCCATTTACAACCGATCAGTGTTCACGCTGATGGAGTGGGACGAGACGAAGCCAGGTCTAATCGACACGCACGCACGCACGCACGCACGCACGCACGCACGCACGCACGCACGCACGCACGCACGCACGCACGCACGCACGCACGTAAAAGCTTTCGCCTTTCAGAAGGCGGCATTAGCACGGTGGGGCCTTCCAGACTTGATTACAACGTTTTCGAACGCCGAGCAGGACCATACCTGTATACTGCCTGTTGTGGAAGTGAGGGCCGTCCCATTTGTGCGCTTCCGCAATCCCCCCCCCCCCTTCAAATTTTGTTCTTTGTTTGCGTCATTTGCTCGGTTAAATGCAATTTTGCTTAATTTCTCGAGGCACCCACTGTTGAATGGGAGTGAAGACTTGGGAGTTGAGTGGGTGTTTCTGCAGTTGAACGCGCGTCACTCAGCGTAGACTCGTCAGTGTCATGAACCTGGATCGATTCCCCTTTCCAAATATACCTGTAACCGGGTCTGGAAGAGGGTTCCTAGGACATTCTCCCCCAAGTCGTCACGCGCGTTCAATTAACGCCACATTTTATTGAGCCTATAACATAAGTCGTATTAAAAGGAGGCAGCGAAGTCAACCCGCCAGCAGTTATTTTTTCTTCAAAGTCTTGGATAAAGAAGAAAGTCGACACGGCAACACATGGATAGATCTCGGTCTCATGTCGGCAAACATGGGCAACCAGTAGACCTAGTTGGAAGCGACAGTTCCGGCCCGTTATGGGGAGCCAGCAGCCATTGGGCTGACTGGGTATCATCTGTCCCTAGCAGCAGTGACCAGAGAGAGGCCGCCCCGCGATCAGAGAAGCGATTCGAACCACACAAAAAAAAAGGTGGTGCAGGCAAACATGAGAAAAGAAAGTTGTGCTGCTGACGAGAGGCGTTGGCAATTGGCATTAGTATCACTTTGCTTTGGACTGTTGCGGCGGTGACAGAAGAGCGAGGCAGCTATCACAAGGTAATTCAGCTGCAGGGTGAGGAGGGCGCTGACGAAATTCTCGTCAAAGAATCCTGGACCGTCATCAATAATAGATATAGAACGACGATGCAATTTTGACCATTACTCTCAACAAAAAATAACAATTTACGTTGCGGTATGCTCACATTCGCACATCTATTCTCGATATGCTTAATGCCTCCTTTTAATAGTGTACCGCACTATTTACCGTACTAAATGTGGCTCCACATAAGCGCGCACCACATTTTGGGGGAGAATGTCCTGGTCACGTGGAAGAGTGGGGGGGGGGGGGGCAAACGGCCGAAAAATCCCTTGGGATAATTCTGGGGGTGGGGGGGTTTGGGTTGGGGGTGGTTGAAACAATTCTAGGGGTCGGTCCCCAACCCCCCAGTTACAGTTCCAAGGACGGGGTATTGCCCTCCAAGAGCGGAATACACGTATGGCCAGCGGGGCGTTTGGTCGACGTCGACGAGCTGCCGCTCTCGCGGGTCGGCTGTCGGTCGACGGAGGACCCTACCGCCTGGGCGACACCGTTCGAAGTGAATCCTCGCGACGCGGCCGACTGCGCGGCCGCCTGCTGGCCCGACGACCAGTGTCTCGCGTTCGCCCACTCGAACGCGACCGGCGCCTGCCACTTCTACTCGGCGTTCGACCTGCAGCGGGGCAGCTTCCGCGAGGACGGTGACTTCGCGAGCTTCGTGAGACAGCTCGACTGAGAACGAGAAGCCACTACAAGCGATATATATGTAGCTCGAATCCCCAGTCAGTTGCGCGGAAAAAGTGTCCAAAGTCGTAACTGTGGTTGCGTACGCGAAGCGCAACCAACCTACAGTGAATGCGGGAGGTGTCATCGCACGTGTACCGGGCTTACTACCAAGGGGATTGTCAAGCTTTAGGGGTTACGATTTCGGATGGCCTCTGAGAGGGGCGCTTCTCAGAGGGGGCGCTGATCGTGAAAGGGCGGTTATCATACGTCTTACGGTATACCCACGCAAGCGATTCGCAAGTGTTCGCCTGTCCTGTTTGTTTAAATTGGGCAGTACCGTACCATACGACGTTCGAGGATTGTTTTTCTATTCTCGGATCGTCATGGAACTTACCGGACCGTCGGAATATCAAGCGACAGTGTCTGCCCAAATAGTCAGCAGTCTGGTTTGCACAACGTGCCTGTATGTGTACCGTTCAACGTTAGTACCTACTTTCACCGCAACGTGGCAGGAGAGTGAACGTGGCGACATGGCGGAGTTCCTGACACCTCCCTCGGACGCGGCCGAGATCGATTTGAGCGGCGAGATGTCTGCTTTGGCTACAGAAAGCGCGCCCCAACCCCAGAAGGGCCCACTGCAACTGTTGAACGCTCCACAAGTGACTGTCGTGCGCGAGTGGGTCTCGCGGAGGCGGGAACGGCTCAAGTCCTGGCGCGACTTTCTGAACGTGAACCGGTTCAAGAGACCCCGGAGTATGGGCGAGCTGAGCGGCAGGCTGACGGCGAATCTCGAGAATTTTCTCTCCAACTACCTTTGCGTCTTCGTCGTCCTGTTCGTCTACTGCGTGTGAGCGACTTTCTTGTAAGGAAGCATCACGTATCACGCCTAAGCCTAAGCTCTGCCCACGGCTCGGTGGGGGGGGGGCCGCACGGGTGCAAATTTATGAGACGGGTAGATCGGGAAATCCTTAATAGAGCAGTAATCAAGCTTTTACGTGAAAGCGAAAAAACAGCGTTGCAACCTTTTCACCGTCTTTTACAAGAAAGATTGTCCTGAGGAAGACATGGGATTGTGTTGTGTTCCCGAAAGTCTTCCTGGGATAAGGTCCGCCAGGAGGGGGGGGGGGGAGCAGGTATGTGCATACCATAGGTGCCCGCTGGGGGGTATAGGGGGGGGGGGTATACCCCTCCCCTGGAAGACCCTATCCCGAAAGACTCGGGATTACCCCTCCCCTGGCTTTCATTTTCTGGAGCTTCAAGCCAATTTGTCTTGTAAAAATGGCAAAAAGTGTGCCTGCGGCGCTGTCTTTTGGTACTTTGCAGCTCAAAGGTACATAGAAATGGCGTTTAGATCACGTTTTGGGTCCATTTTAAGGCGAATAAGTACCATTTTTTGTCAAATTCCGACATATAAAACTGCATCCCGAAAATCCCGAATTACCCACCCCCTGCCTTCGAAAAATTTGGTGATTTACCCCTCCCCTGGCCCAATTTCCGTGGGCACCTATGGTGCATACCCCATATCCCCAGAATGTCAATTGCTATTATTCCTATTCCTATTAGCACCCCTCCTTACACTTTCTCAATACTGCTGAAATTGTAACATTTTAAGCGTGATTTGTCCTAATTTCTGATTTTTCCTAATTCTCATTATTCTCATTATCTTTAGCAGTTAATCTATTCAATTGCGGACCCGGAAATTGTTTTCTGGAGAGGGGGGGGGGAAGAGAGGGATTTCGCAAAATGGAGGACCCTAATGTTGCGCCATTTCGGCGGGGTTTGGAATTAGAATGAATATGGTAGCTATGTAAATAATAATATGTACTCCTACCTAACATTAGGATACTGGGAGTATTTATTTTCAGTTAATAAATTAGCGTTTCGCCTCTATGCCTGACGCTCAGACTGGCGAGGCTCTTCAGAGGCAACCAGCCTTTAAGATTTAGGTTGTAATTGACAAAATGGTGGGTTATTTCCACATTACTAGGGAAGCGGATTAAATATTTATTTTATGTACCTGGTCTTGTGATTTTCATTGTTTTCCAACTCCGAATAGCAAATTTTAGAAAGAGTATTGTAAAACATACCATAGGTTCTTTTGATAATTCGGTTCCTATTCGGATAATCCTTATTCGATAAACCTATTCGGTCTATTCTTGACGATTAAGAAGTTGAAACAGGCGCCGCCGACGAATGTTTTGCTATTTTCGACCATGTACAAGCAATTCTATGCTGAAAAGTAGGTCCGCTAAGCACCATAGGTGGGCTCAGGGGGTGTAGAGGGTGGGTTCATCCCCCCCCCCACTGGCTGTAGCCGTTCCGCTTTTTTGCGGGAGCGATCCCCCCCCCCCCACTGGCCATCGCCATCCCAGATAGGTTGCGGGAAACCCTCTCTCATTATTGAAAAGATTGGGTAAACATGCGTGTTCTTGTGTCCTTTTCAGTGTAGTGTGTGCCAAAAACGCCTAAAAGTGCTATTCAGGCTTGACCCATTTTGGACCAAAAAACATCCATTGCGAAATTCTTCATTTCGACGCTTCCCCCCCCCACACATTTCTCATCCAGTGACCTTTTCCGGGTTGGTTCTAGACCGCCTCCTCGAAACCCCAGACCCCCTGGCTTTTGACCCAATCTACATCTAAGCCGCTAAGCACCACCGCCGGGCCCCCCCCCCCGCTAGATTTCCGATTTTGGGAGCGGGGGGATCCATTTCCCTCCTTCTGGATCCGCCATTGCATTTATTAGTCGAACGTGGACCCAGGTTCGCTGTTTCAGTCTGACTTCACCGTTTCTGCTGTTGTCGTTGGCCGCAGTGGGCGGTCTGATGTACGTGGTCAGGCTCAAGAGGGCTCAGAGTGGCAGCGGCAAAGTGCAGCTCATGAAAGGCGTGGAGTTGACAACGGTGCAGCAATACGTTTTCGTGGCAATTGTCGCCTTTCCGCTGCTCTATCTCAGCGGGGCCACGGGCACCATCTTCTGGGTGGTCGGTGAGCGGATTCCTTTGATTTTTTTTGCGGATTTTCCAGCAATTTTTTTATTAGCATGCACAGAAATTGGGAAAGGGGTGGGGGTGCATTACTGTAACGGGTTTAGTCAGACCGATTGTGGGGGGGGGGGGGGCACAGACCCATGAGGTGGGAGCGGAATTGTGCACCAAAATAGCGTTGAAATGTGGTTCTTAGAAGAAGAAATAGGGTTTTCTAAAAACAATGAAAAAGGACCCATTTGCCGGATTGAGAAAAAGCGGGTTGGAAAACCTATAGGCATTTTAAAGAGATTAACTTCAGACTGCCCCCCTGGGCATTAATACATGGAAGGGGTAAATGCACATTTTTACTCCATTGATTCTTTTCTCAATAAAAACTCATGAAATGTTGTTCACGCACGCACGCAATTGCTCTAACCCACGTTAAAACATTTCTCATTGCAATTCGAGGTGCATCCCTCTTTGTAATCGCGCTGCACGCGACATTTTACTCGGCGCCCAGCCAAGATCAGCTGCCGTTTGTGGACAACACCATTGACAGCATTTGAACTGATTTTCTCCATTTTCTCGGGCATAACATAACAACTCTGCTTACAACGATGCAACGGTGACGGATGAATTGAATGGTAACCGAAAGTGAATGCAGCGAATGCGGGAAGGTGCGACTATTGAATTGAACTCGATCAGTTGGACGCTGTGATGACGCGCTTGCATCCGTTATTGTTTCCGTGTATGCATTTTAGCGGTTCTGTATCGCATGCTGCTTTTGGTGTGCTCCTACTGGGTGTACTGCTAAACCGTGTGAATCATACCTGTAACCAGGTCTGACAAAGTGGGTGGGGGGGGACTAAATGGCCGAATTCTGGTGGGTCCCTGAAGCAAATAAAGGGTGTTTTTTTTAAACTGCACAATTTATTTTTTGAATAACTTTCTATTCCCTGATCCGATCATCGTGAAATTCGAACCAAAGGCGCCCAAGACTTTAGGGTTTTGTCTAGAAAAGGAATTTTTGAAATCGGATTTGTATCCATGAAGTAATCGTCGTTCGAACACAAGGTCCAAATTTGCCCATTTTGACTGGGTGCTCTCACGCGCTCACATGCTTCTCTTCTTTGCAAATCCGCTAAAAACTTGGGGATGTGTGCAAAATTGAGCTGCCTACAAAATGGCATTAACCTTTTTGAGCCAGTTTTGGAATTTGCAGTATAACTGGACAAATTCAAATGTGATGCAAAAATCACGCATGGCTGAGCCTTTTGGCACCAAAATGCTTTCTTTAAAGTCTGAAATGAAAATCAGAAAAACAACGATTGCACTGAATGTACTGTCAATCGAATGAGTAAGCTGAGACAGTTCTAAGCCACCCATGTTTTACAGAATCCAACAACCTTTGATTTTTTAGTGTTGTGGAGAAAAAGTTGATTTTCAGTGTTTTGATCTGCAACTGTGTAAGCATAAAAAACTGGCTCAAAAAGGTTAATGCCATCTCGTAGGCAGTTCAATTTTGGACACATCCCCAAGTTTTTAGCGGATTGGCCAAGAAGAGAAGCATGTGAGAGCGTGAGAGCCCCCAGTCAAAATGGGCAAATTTGGACTTCGCGTTTGAATGACCATTACTTCATGGATACAAATCCGATTTCGAAAATTCCTTTTCTAGACAAAACCCTAAAGTCTTGGGCGTCTTTGGTTCAAATTTCACGGTGATCAGATTAGGGAATAGAAAGTTATTCAAAAAATAAATTGTGCAGTTTAAAAAAAACACCCTATAGTGGGTTTAGCCGACCATTTTTTGACGTATGCTCAGATGCTGGTATTTTTGGTCAAAAATGGGTATAAATAGGCTCTAAACAGTGTCATTTGCTGTTTTACGATCATCTAACACTGAAAAGCACTGAAAAACACCAACATTTACTCACTTTAATCGTTTTAGACATTGTGAAACTCGTTTGGAAAAATTCTGGAGGGGGGGGGGAGGGGTGTTGACAAATTTGTGGAGGTCCCCAAAGCTCCCGCCCCCAGTTACAGGCGTGGTGTGAATTACAGAAGCAAACCGTTTCTGCAAGCGTTGAGTGCGGTCCAGCCACCGTAGAATCAAAATTTTGTCAGGCGTACAGCATGCATAATTTGGTCGCGCCAGAGGATTTGTGCCTGTTTTGCCTATCTGCCTTCTCTTTCACTTCCGCGTGCATGTACTACGACACACGAGTCGAGCACAAGCATTGAGCTGGTGAGGTTGCCATGCATCCCGTCTTGCGGTCGGAATTTCGACAGTCGATCGCCGATTGGCTGGTTGGTTGCCAGGAGAGCTGATTAAGTCGCGCCCTGCGCTCCGTTTGGAGGGAACCCATAAAATTCCGCTCGCGCGGTCAGGCGTATCGCTAATTATTCCCCTACCTGTCTCAGTGCACGGCTCATGGGGGTTCACGGGTCTGAATCGTGTTGAGGTGAGACAGTTCTCTAGATGGAGACGTGAGGTTCGCAGCGACAACGTGGAGAGTTGTTGTTGGATTAGGGGCAACGCTAGGAGGCGGTCAATGGCCATCTCCATGACGGCTTCCCGTCTAGAGCCGTATAATTAGCCAAAGGCATTCGGAAGAACGCCATCTGTAATCTAGGGTAGCGACAGGACGAGAAGATCCACCGAGAGGGAAGTCCTCGATTTAGCGTATCCATCAAGATTCGAACCGATGCTCTACCGCTAGGCCATACGCTGCCCCAACGTGGAGAGCTTGAGAATTGCGATTGACAGTCGTATATATGGACATGTGGAGCGGCTGGAACGCTAGCAGCGCAGCGCCGACAGCGTCGGACGGGCACGAGATCGTCTGCCGACTCTCTTTTGAGTTCCTCCGAAGCGGCGCCTTCCGGGCGGTGGAAACACTCGCCGTCGTCTGTGACGCCGTCACACTGATGGTACGTGTACGTACATGGCTAAACTTGGGCTTGCCAAACTTGCTAAACGTGTCGGGGTTCTGGATTAACCGTTATTTACTTTGCTAATTTATTTTAATTTTTTTTGGGCTTGCAGATGGCTTGTTGCACGGTTCATTCTCTATTGCTATATCATTTCGCATTTTATATTCTGGAAAACTGGGTGTCGTGCGGCACGCTTCTACCGATGGGTAGGATGGGACTAAAAACGAGTGGTTTTCGAGCACGCAGTTACACGAGAGTGTTTCGTGTTGTGTCAGATGGTGTACAGATGCACATTCAAAGATCGACCAATCTTCAAAACATATGTAGGTACTTACTTGCACGTCCTGGAGAAGCTGAAGCATTTGGTCTTTCTTTGGCAGTTTCTTTTCCATTTTGAACCACATTCACAAAAAAAAATAGTAAAAAAAATACATAACAAACAATAATTCAGTCTCAACCCAGACACCCTTATGCAGGCGAACGTCGCTCTGTTGTGGTTCCTGCGACGGCCGTCGGTGCACGTGCACCTTCGCGTGACGCTGGGCTCGACGGCGGTCGCGAACTGCGTCTACGTGGGCTCGCACATGCTCCTCAACGGCTTCAACCTCTCGCGCTACTTCCGCAGCTGGCGTGGCGACTGCGAAGCCATACGTGCGTTGCGAAGGAAGAGGCGGTCGGAGGAGTACCGAAATTATTACAAAAAATGAAACACCAATTTGGGCGGGTAAATTGCCGCATTTTCGTGCTTTTGGTAAAAAGCAAAATTCGCGATCTCTTGGGGCTAGAAAATTCTTCGTTCCTTCAGCAGCTGTAAACTGTGAGGGGCAGCGTGTGGCCTAGTGGCAAAGAATCGGCATCTTGCGCGCAAGGTCCAGGACTCCTGGGTTCGATTCTTGATAGACCCACTAGACCGAGGACTTCCCTTTCGATGGATTTTCTTGTGCCATCGCTGCCCTAGATTATAGATGGCGTTCTTCCGAAGGTCTTTTTTTCTGATAGGTGGCTCTGGACAGGAAGGCGTCATGGAGATGGGTATGCTATATGGGCCATTGACGGCCTCCTAGCGTTGCCCCTAATCCAACAATAAGCAAACTGTGAGAGCGGTGATAAAGTGATTCGATGGAGTGCTGGCGGGCAGCAGAGACAGTTCAGTGCTGGACCAGGGCCTGTGCAGCGACGTGCTGCTGCCCGGTTACGTGGGCGTGGGGGTGACGGTCTACTCGTTCACGGCGACCGCGATCGAGCGCGTCTGGGCGACCGTCGCCTTTCGCAGTTACGAGACACGGCGCTCCGTCGCCTTCATCGTCGCCGCGCTACTCTTTCCGGTTGGAAGCAAACCCCACTGCCGCATTGCGTCGAATTGCCACCCCCTTCTTCTTCATTCCTGAGGCCGGCTCCGTCGTCGTCGTCCATGGGAGTGAATTGCCACCCCCTTTTGGTCTACCTTTCGCTGCGTCCACCCTGTCCGCTGCGTGCCGGTATAGTAGCCGAGAATCCCAATTGTTGGAGCACCGGCCACCGAATTTGCAGTATTCGACCAATCCACCATGCTGATTGATCAGAGGGTGCCGATCTATATACTCTTTGAAAAAAAAACGATTGACGTGTAAAAGTCAAAATACCGTCCCTTTCATGTAAATGTAGAAACGGATCTGATTCCGAACGGACACCTCGTGATCGATCAGTACGGCCGAGTCCTATAGTCGCTCGGGTGCGCGGAAAATGCTGTCCGAACCGCACCGCCTTTTCAAGCCGATTTATAATCATCCGTCTTCCTGACTGTACTTGTCCACCTTTGACCGATGACGGACGCGGACGATTATAAATCGGCCTTTAGTGGCTCATGACGTTCATCTTCTTGACTCCCATCTTGCTGGAGCTGCTGGAGGAGCGCCGGTTCGGAAGGAGCGCGGCAGAGGCGGAGGAGGTCGCCTACTGCAGCAGCTACAACACGCACCTCTTCGACGAGTTCCCATGGGCGGCGCTCGCGTTCAACTTCTCCATGAACGCCGTCCTCGTCGTCGTCTTCGCGACCGCCCTTCTCTGGAACCGCAAGAGCAACGCGCGCGTCGCTGCGGTGCCCATGCAGACGGAAGGGAGGTGCGTGCTTGCCCGTGCGTGCGTGCGTGCGTGCCTGCCGGTGCGTGCGTGCGTGCTGCTGCGTGCGTGCCGGTGCGTGCGTGCTGGTGCGTGCGTGCCTGACTTTCTGACAGCTCAAAAATTCAAAATCCAGCATGCTGACCATGGGCGCCAAGTACCAGTTGCGCGAGAACGTGCGCACGACGGAGGCGGTGTTCAAGATGACCGCCGCCCTCTTCTGCACGTCCGCCTGGAATCAGCTGGCGTTCACGCTCAACCGACACGACCTCCTGCAGTTCGCCTTTCCCACCACCTTCGAGAAGGTGCTCTTCGCCGAGGCCTCCAATCTCATGCTGCCCCTCTTTGGTGAGGAGTGCTTTTTGCGTCGCTTCGTTTTACATACGAAGTGTACTACGGCGGTTAACAACTCCACTTGCATGCACCACCAAAGCACTTCGCCCTAGGTGGGTTCTCAGTAGAGATGAGCATGGGCCGGGCCTGGGCCTGATTTTCCAGGGCCGGGCCGGGCCTGCCTCATTTTTGGGCGAAAATTCAAAAAAAAAAAAATTGCGGGCCTGGGTCGGATTTTTGCCGATTTGGCCGGGCCGGGCCGGCCAAATCATCTCTAGTTCTCAGACGGTGGGTGGGGGGATACCCACTGAGGGGGAGGCGAAATTTTCACCCCCCCCTCCAGGCAGCGACACGATGTCTGGCAGTATATGCATCCCAGGTGCCGCGCACGCCATCGTCGTGATTCGCAGCAGCAGTCAACTGCGCTCGCTGGCGCGAGCGGCCTTTCCGAGATTGGTTGGCGACTGGCTCTTTCAACCGACGACGGCCGCGCGACTCCAGCGGCAGCAGCGACAGCAGCAGCGAGCCGAGACGTTCGAGGACCACTTTGAGCGTCTCGGCAAATTGTGGGAAGAAGGCAGGGTGCCGACCGCAAAACCGGTGTGATATATATTTGTTCGGCCTGCGGCGAGTGCGACAGTACTGCACGGATTGAACGCCAACTCGACTGTTTGCATGCTCGTGCGTCCAAACCACCAAACGACAAGGCAATATGATGCCAACCCCCTGTACGCTTGCAACGAACTCGCGCACTATTGCAATGGGATGAACGTAATTCCGTCACAGTACGCATCGAATACAACTCAGCTTCGGGGAGCCGAGTCATGAACAAAAAAAACGGACTTGCCATGCGACACACACACACGCATACATACAATGCGAGTCTTCAACCGCTGGAAGCGCTGTCTATTGTCTAGCTAGCTGCACTATATGAACCAAAGTACAAGTACATGCGCGAACCACAACGGTTATTGGAAAATTACGATGGAAAACATGACAGGGGTACCCCTTTTAGGCATACCAAAGATAACGTCAGCCAACTTTACAACCGTTTTTGCTGTTGCCTTCCTTGCATGGTTTGTCGCCGCCCCTCCCCAGCCAGCCAGCGCCAGTCAAGCGTCTTTCGCCCGCTACTTTTAGCCGCGTAAAAGACTGTGCGCTGCAATTCTTCTTTTGAGAAAAGTCGAATAACAAAGGAAAAAGAACGCAGAAACAATTTTGCAAAAGATGGGTATAGCGGAACTGAAGGAAGCGGCGGCTAAAGTGAACCGCGAACGCGCCGAAGTCAACGCTAAATTGAAAACCCAGTTGGAAGAGTTGAAACTTGTCGAGGGAGAGAAGTGGGAGAGGATATGGGCGAGCGATTTCAACGAGTTGAGAGGTTCGAACGAGTAATTTAATTTCAACCAGCCGTTACTACAATATGCATCATCAGTTCCAAGCTCCATCAACTCACATTTATTCATAACACAACTAGCACATCCCCCGTGCGTGCGTGCGTGCGTCACGTTCATCTTGGATTGGGTCCCAGCATAGGTGTCGCTACGCGATAGCTAGAGCTATACACATCGTATCCAGTGCAGAACATAGTCGCAAGCGTAGCTTAGAACAGCTAGGCGCAACGTATGCGTCATGCACGTATCCGGCGGCTGGCGCCAGCCAGGCGCGTCGTGTCTGCTTTTTCGTGCGCGCCGCAGCGGCTCTGTTGGCCTGTGGTACGTGTGGGTAACCGAATAAGAAGGCAACGCGCCAGCATCAGCAAAGTGGCGAAGCGTGGAGGATGTCTGGCCCGATTCGGTCAGCCATTGCCCCTACCGCTGCACGGCTGAAGGGCCTGTGCGACCAGCTCCAAATCCCGCGCCCTCTCGTCGACGCCCAGCTCCCTCCAGACGAGCAGCTCCAGGCGCTCCGCGAACTCCAGCACAACTTCACCTACGAGCGCACTCGGATCGCTGGCGCCGTCTCCAGTCTCGAGCAGCGCAATTCGGCCTGGAGCGACTTCATTGCTCTTCAAGCCGACTCCGAAGCCCGCGCGGCGGAAGACGAGATCTACGACGCGTTCGTCCAGCGGACGGACTTTGTCGTCATCATGGACACCGCTCTCGAGAAGCTGGCGCTCATCGACACTGTCCAGCTCGAGATCGACCGCCACGTCCGTGACCTGACGTCGCTTTCTTCGCCGTCGGGAGGCGCCGCCGCGAGCGGCGGAACGGCGCCGACTGCGTCTCCGACTACGACTGCGCCAACGGCCGCGCCGCCACGACCACAGTTCCGGCTGCCTGAGCTGGAAATCCAACGCTTCAGCGGCGATCCACTGGCCTGGCCGACCTTCTGGGACACGTTCAAGTGCATCCACGACTCTGCTGACCTGAGCAACATCCAGAAGTTCACCTACCTGACGTCTCGTCTCCAAGGAGCAGCTCTCCAGGCGATCACCGGCATCACCATCACCAACGAGAACTACACGCAAGCGGTGGACATTCTGCAGGGCAGGTTCGGTGATGCATCGCTTATTCGGGACTTACTGTATGCGGAGCTACGTAAGCTTCCCCCCGCGCGCGCGCCCCATGCCAGCGAGCTGCGTCGGCTAGTCGATTGCCTCGAGAAGAGCCTGCGTCAACTAGAAGCCAGTGGAGAGAACGTGGAGCAGCAGTCCCTTCTCGGCATGATCATTGAGAAACTTCCAGCCGAAACCGTTGCAAAACTGGAGGAGCAGTACAAGCCAGAAGGTGAACCAAACTGGACTGTCAGGAGCATCAGACAAGCCCTGAACAAGTTTCTTGACCTCCAGGAGCGCGTCAACAGAATGACTTCCATTTCCTCGAGAAAGCCAGTCACTCACAATCCAGTGAGCTTCGGCAGTGGTCCAAGTCGCTTCCAGCGACCCACTCGCTTCCAGCCCCCAGCTCAGCAGCTGCAACGGCAACGGCCCAACCAAGGCCAGATGTTTGAGCGGTTTCCAAGGCATCCAGCCAGTGAATGGACTCCGCGATCCACAACGGACACGTTTGCAATTGCGTCCAGCAACAGATTCCAAAGCAGAGCCACTGCTACCAGAGGCGGTTCTCGACCCAACCG
The DNA here is from genome assembly GCA_030248085.1 of Paralinhomoeus sp. GSCO2_6. Taxonomy (NCBI): domain Eukaryota; kingdom Metazoa; phylum Nematoda; class Chromadorea; order Monhysterida; family Linhomoeidae; genus Paralinhomoeus; species Paralinhomoeus sp. GSCO2_6. The sequence goes on from JASAMY010003612.1 coordinate 171,800, forward strand.
AGGACGCGCCGTGCACTCCTCTAACCAGCCGCCATCGCCATGCGTGCTGTGTCAGGGCCCGCACTTCAACGACACGTGTCCAGTCTACCCAACGCTGCAAGCCAGAAGACAGAAACTGCAAGAGCTGAATCGCTGCTTCAAATGCATCAAAGAGGGCTGCCACGGGAGAACGTGCCAGCAACCCAACCGTCGCTGCGCACACTGTAACGCTGAAGGCCAACACAGCAGAATGTTGTGCCCCACTCTCTTCGACACTACCAGCCAAGCTTTGCGGGCTCGAGGAAGCCAGCAATCCCAGCAACAGCGTCGCGGCAACAACAGTAGTTTCCAGCCAACTCGTACTTACTTCCAGCAGTCTACCGAAACACCAGTAAAGGAGAGTGTAAACAGTGTTCACCTAGAGGAGGTTCACAATACAGTTTGCAATGTTCCCAGTTTATCTGCGACAGCAACTCCGGCAGTTGCCATCAACTCAAGGCCAAAGACGACCTTTCTACTCACAGCAAAAACTGTCGTCAGCAACCCTGACTTGCCCCATCAGCAAAGACTAGCCAACGTCTTCCTAGACTGCGGAAGTGAGAAGTCCTACATCACCCAGCGTATGGCGGACAGCCTAGAGCTTCTCCCACTGCGACAAAAGGTTCTGCATCTCAACACATTTGCTTCGGACAATCCAGAAGTGCGCCACTCTGCGGTAGTGCCTCTCTTGCTGCATCTGAACGACGGCAGTGAAATGCAGCTCCAGGCAAACACGATGCAGCACTTGACCAGTTCGCTGAAACGCTGCACTCTCAGCGAAGAAGACCTACAAGCTCTGCAGCAGCATCCCTGTGGTCACCTGGCCGACTGCATCAGCTCCAGCGTCGAACAAATTGAGCCTGATATTCTGCTGGGTTCCAACTACTTCTGGGATCTCATCGACGACAAGCAGCAGAAGCAGCAGCTGCCCAGTGGTTTCTACTTGATTCCAACCAAGCTTGGCCTGACTGTTAGTGGGACGCCTGTGCAGAGCGTACACCAGCCTGGCGCCATCAGCAATGCGTACACGATCATCGTCGGCAACTCCAAAGAAGATCCACCAATAGACGACTTTGACAAATACATGAGACTAGAGTCCATCGGCATAACTGACTGCCCAATTGTCAAGGACGACGACGTTGCCTTACAGAAGTTCAGCAACACCATTGAGTTCAGCAGTGGACGCTACCAAGTGACACTGCCTTGGAAAGTACCTCCAGCTGAGAACCTGCAGGACAACTATGGCCTAGCCCTTGGTCGATTCGGCAACCTCATCAAGAGAATGAAAGATTGTCCCACGCTACTGCAGAAGTGCAGCAAAATCATCCAAGAGCAGATCGCCAAGGGTATTGTAGAGCCAGTGACAGCTAGTAGCACACAAGGCACTGTGTTTCACTACCTGCCTCAACACGCCGTCGAAACGCCAGACAAGACCACGACCAAAGTTCGACTTGTCCTCGACGGTTCAGCCAGACAAGTAAAAGAGCTGCGCAGCCTCAACCAGTGTCTCTACAGAGGTCCAGTCATCCTGCCAGACTTGTGTGGTGTATTACTGCGCTTTCGACTGCAGCCAGTAGCAATCGTCAGCGACATTGAGAAAGCGTTTCACCAAGTTGGGCTGCAGATGCCTGACAGAGATGTCACCCGCTTCTTTTGGCTGCAGGATCCTACCAAGCCAACGCTGGAGAACAACCTTCAAATCTATCGGTTCTGCAGAGTACCGTTTGGATTGAATTGCAGTCCTTTCCTCTTGGGCGCGACACTGAAGCACCATTTGCTCCAGTACAAAGATTCGTCAGCAGTTGCCTCTCAGATTTTGCCCAATATGTATGTAGACAACGTCGTTCTCACCTGCAAGTCTGCTACAGAGGCTTTGAACATTTACAAGGACGCCAAGGAGCTCTTCAGTCAAGGAGGATTCAACCTCAGAGAGTGGGCTAGCAACTGTCGCCAGATGACTCAAGAGCTACCAGAAACCGACCGAGCCAAGACGACTAAGCTCAGCGTCCTAGGGCTGATGTGGGACACGGACACTGATCTGCTGCACGTCAAAGCTCCGTTACCATCGCAGAGTCCTACGCTGGTAACCAAGCGCACCGTGTCCAACCAGATTGCCTGTGTGTTTGACCCATTGGGCTTGGTGTCGCCAGTCACTTTGAAGGGAAAGCAGTTTCTGCAAGAACTCTGGAAGCTGAAACTGGACTGGGACACTCCAGTATCGAGAGAAATTCAGAGCAAGTGGCAGTCCATTGCCAGCAATCTCAGTCAGATCAACGACGTTAGTATCCAGCGGCAGGAGGTCACAGTGCACGACAGCGACGTTTGCACCTTGGTAGTTTTCGCGGACGCGTCTGGGTCCGCCTACGGTGCTGTTGGATACTTACACGTCAAGGGCCCAGGAAAAAACCAAGTTCAGCTGTTGTTTTCCAAGAATCGACTGGCCCCACTCCAGCAAAAGATTTCGATTCCTCGACTCGAATTGATTGCATTAACAGTCGCAGTGCGACTCACTGCATTTCTGTTGAAAGAACTGCAAATCACTGTCAGTGCCACCCATGTCTTTTCGGACTCAGAATGCGTACTGACGTGGCTCAGCTCATCCAAGCCACTCTCCGTTTTTGTCGAAAACCGAGTCAAGGAGATTCGACACACCAGTCAAGTTCACAATCTACACCTGCATTATGTGCCCACCAAAGACAATCCTGCAGATGTGATTTCTCGCGGCGCCACCACCGCTGAGCTGCAGGACTGCGAGTTGTGGTGGCACGGACCACCGTGGCTTCTGCAACCAGCTGTCAATTGGCCCAGTGGCAATATTACGCCACTCAGTCCCGAAGCTCTGAAGGAGGTGGCAGCTGAAGAAAAGACAAGCACCGTTGCGATCAGCGCTACCGAAGAAGTGCAACAGCAGTCGTACAACTTTCCAGTCAAACTCGAGCGTTTTTCCTCACTTCCAAAGTTGCTACGAACTGTTGCGTACGTCTTGCGCTTTCTAAAACAGAAGGTCTGGAACAAACTGCCTGCGCGTCTTCAGCAGAAGAACGAGAATCTCCAGCGGCTGTTTTCCAGAACGCAAGACAATGCCAACACTCCACTTCAGCCACAGGAGCTAAAGGAAGCTCGCCGCCTGTTGGACCGACAAGTTCAACACCAGGCGTATCCAGAAGTGTTTGCAAAACTCGCCAGAAACAGCTCCAACGTCCTCATCCAGCAACTCGGCCTGCAGTGTGACGAGCAAGGTCTTCTCAGATGCCATGGTCGACTGAGCAAGGCCGATCTTTCGAATGACGCCAAGTATCCCAAACTATTGCCAACCAACAGCCACTACACACACTTGGTCATTCGGCAATGCCACCAAGATCTGCACCACGCTGGACTTCAGCAGACTTTGGCTTCTGTTCGCGAGCAATACTGGGTGCCCCAGGGTCGACGCACAGTCAACAAGGTGATTGGAATGTGCCCGTTAAAACGGTTCTATGGCGGCGGGCCATTCAAGCTACCTCCCATGCCACAGCTACCGACAGACAGAGTGACTCCATCACGGCCGTTCCAGTATGTGGGCCTCGACTACTTCGGTCCACTGTACATCAAACATTCAGCCGAGAAACGTAAGGTGTGGGTGTGCTTGTTTACCTGCTTTGTCACAAGAGCGGTTCATCTGGAACCAGCCTATGACATGACCAGCAACCAGTTTTTGAGCTGCCTGCGTCGTTTCATTGCTCGCAGAGGCCAGCCATCCAAGATCATCTCTGACAACCAGAAAGCGTTTCACCAGACGGCCCAGTTGCTGCACCAACTGTGGACCACCCACGAGCAAGACGACGAATTGTGGAGCTATCTGGCCAATCACGGAATCGAATGGAACTTCATCACCGAATATGCGCCCTGGCAAGGTGGACTGTACGAGCGACTCGTCGGTGTTGTCAAGAATGCGCTAAAACGAGCGGTGGGACGGCGGATGCTCGACAATGACCAGTTTCTGACTTTTCTCTGCGAAGCGGAAGCTGTAGTGAATTCGCGTCCCCTGACTCACATCTACGACGACATCAATTCCCTGAAAATCCTTCAGCCTGTGGACTTCCTGCTGCCCAACGCGCAATTGGGTACCTTCACCTTCGAAGAAAACGATGACGATCCGACCTATGTGCCTACCATCGACTCCAGCCAGCAGCTGATGAAGGTGTGGAAGAAGTCACAGCGCTGTTTGGACGACTTCTGGAGGCTATGGCAACAAGAATACATCCCCAGCTTGCGAGAACGGTTTGTCCAGAGCCACAAGACGCCCAGAGTCCACGAGTCGGACGTTCCAAGGCCAGGTGCTCTGGTGTTAATCAAAAAAGAAAACCTTCCCAGAGGCTCTTGGTCCTTGGGGCGCATCTCCGACGTGCATCACGGCCACGACAACCACGTGCGTTCGGCGGATGTGCGACTGCCCAATGGAACCACACTCATGCGACCCATCAATCACTTGTTTCCTACTGAAGTCCTGCCCAAGCACCTGCCAAAGACGACGAGCAGCTTCAGCCTCTCTCACATCCTTCTACTGGCCTGTTTTTTGTTCTGTTGCATCTCTCCTGTCACGCCGGTGCAATTAGAGCAGCTCCAGCCACACCAATGCAGCTCGAACCACGACAGCAGTCTCTATACGCCTCTCGTCTCTGACAACTGCACTGCTCAAGGAGATGTCGTTTTTCAAGACCAACAGCAGCAGTACTGCTGGCGTCACATCAGCTGTGAGGGTGGGCATCTGAATGGTCAAGGGCGTTGTGGACCGCGCTGCCCGTGCCCTGCATGGGCCTTTCAGTGCTCTGCTACTGAAGTTCACGCTGAACAGACAACTGTCGATTTTGACTCCATCCTGCGAGCTGAGCAGCCCAACGTCTGCTCGCTGCACCGAAAGCCAACCTGTGCATCCAGACCAGTTACCAGACTGCTGCATCAAATACAGCTTTTCAACGGCTCGACGTTCTTCGTCAAAACGCCTATTCTGCAGTGGATGGAAGCGCAGTCTGCCCAATTCAAGTGCCTCGGAACTGGTCTGCCTACAGGGACTCCGCAATTCTGCAGCAACAACCAATGCCACTCCAGCGGGACAAAATTCTGCTACTACCAGACTACGCCCATTGCATACTTTGTCACTTCACTAGGCCGAATCCCGATTCGTGCATACGGTACTGTCGAGCGTCTGGTCTACGATTTCAAGCAAACGCGCAAACCGGCCAGCCTGTGCTCCAGTTGCTCCGTTCGATGCACCAAGGGTGGCCTTCAGCTGCATCTCCAAGCCAATGTCTCATTTGTGCAAATTGACTCTTACCCGTTTCTCTTCAAGGTCAGCTTTCCCAAGCCCGACTTCACCTTTCTGCTCCCACCAGAGCTGAGTTCTACAACGCACACAGTCAAGGTGAAAATTTGGTCACAAGGACAACTAACCAGGACGATCACTGCTGAATGTTTGGGCCAACCGTTTTGCGAAACAATCTCCTGCTACTTCTGCATTCTACGCCTCAAGAATCTCCATTGCAGTTCAACAGTTGCCATCCTGATTGCAGTCATTCTGCTCTATTGCGTCACGATGGCCGTCTACCTGTTTTCCAAGCTATTGAGCCTCTTCACCCACACCCTCAGCTGTCTGTGGCGTTGCCTCCGCTTGACTGGACGCTGCAGTTGGAGGTGTCTCAAAGGCATTCGCAACAGAGCCTACCGTACTGCCGTGCTACCAGCTTATGCGCAGCTTCACGCGTCTCCCACAGGCACCTCCTCCCACACCGCGCTCTTGCCTCCCAGCCAACCGGCCGTGCGCTCCAACCGTCTCATGCCCCGCTATGCCGCACGACGCGACCTGCCCTACTACACGGCGTTGGTCCTGCTCTGCTGCTTGCTCACTCCCGTCGAGGCCTGCTCTCAAGTCAGCACTCTGACCGCCTATCAAGATTCCTGCGTCGTCCTACCGCAAGGGACTATGGAGTGCACGCTCAACCGCGCGCTACGTCTGTCTACAGCAGTCGTTGGCCAGACGATCTGCCTGATGCTGCAATTTGAGGGGGGAGAGCCTGCCGGAACCATAACTCTTGAGATCAAGTCTGTGTCGCTCAGCTGCCAGAGACAAAGCGAATATTTTACAAGGTCGTTTAGAATGATGCGATATGCTGTCAAGCGCTGCCTAGGCACTGGCACTTGTTCAAGCGAGCTCAAGTGTGTACTGACAAAAGAGAATGAACCACTTGACGAATTCAGTGAAGGACTCATCAACCAGCCAGGGCACACACACTGTCGCATTTCGCCTGGCGGATGGGGCTGTGGCTGCATCCTCTTCATGGACGGCTGCACCTCCTTTTTCAGTGTAGCGTGACCCAAAAGCGCTAAAAAAGTGCTATTTAGGTGTTGTTTTGACACATTTTGGACCAAAAAGGACCAATTTGCGCGCAATTTTGGTGCGAAATCTTCCATTTCGACCCCTAAAATTTCCGATCCCGGCGGGATGGCGGGAGACCCTCCCCCCTCGATACCCCCAGCCACCCCCCCCTGGCTTTTGACCCAATCTACACCTATGGGTCCCACACTGAGGCGTGAGTCTAAGGAAGCAGGGGTGGGGGGGGGGGTCTAAGTGCCACCAGGCACGTACCCGGGGTTCGAAGAGGGTTTGGATGGGGGGGTCCCTGATGGAAAAGTGCTCGCACGCTTGTGCTGAGGCCCGGGGTGGTCCCCCCCCCCCCCCCCCAGCGAGCCTGTGACGCGTGTCGTCGGCCTGCGCCTATAGGGCGTCCACGAGTTCACAGTGCGATGATAACAATGGGAGGGGAGGGGGGGGGGCAATGAGAGGGGCGACGGGCTGAGACGTATGCACTAGCACTAGCAGTAGCACCAGTCGTCTGGGTGCTAAGCTAATCGTCGCACATTCCACACATCGCCCGCCCACCTTCCAGTTTATACGCCCCCACCCCCACCCCTACAATTAGGGCCCAGTTGCCTAATTATAGAGTTTACGGTGGCGTACTCTCTCTAGACTCGCTCCAGCGGGGCGTCTTCTCCGCGGTGGAGACGCTGCACGCGTTCCAGTACCGAGCGCTGTTGGTGCACGAGCGCTGCAACAACGTCACCCAATTCCTCACCGACTCCGAGAAGTGGGCCAGGCAACTCGACGAGAACTACCCCAATGCCGGCGAGAGGCCCCCGCTCTTCGGCCTGCCGTTCAGCCTGAAGGAACAGTTCCTGGTGAGGCGAGACATACCCTAAATCCTCCAATAGTGCCCCCAGGGGGCACTATGCTTTCAACCTCTCTTTACCATTGCACCATGCCCTATTAGAATTGTATTGCGGTTTTTGATGCGATTAACAGTTCGAAGTAGCTGAAATGTCATTCATTAATGTGTGTAATTGTGTACACACACCACGTTTACAAGCGGGGTGCTCATCATTCATCAACCAAGCTGAAATGCGTGGTTGCAGTTGAAAGGCGAGTACACGATCAGCGGGCTGGCGTACAATCTGGGCCGCGACTGCATGCTGGGCAGAGAGGACGCGGTGGCCGTGACGGTGCTCAGGGAGGCGGGCGCCGTCCCGTTCGCGCGCACCAACACCCCCCAGACGGCCCTCTGGTACTCGAGCGGCAACCCAGTGTTTGGACTCACCGTGAGTGTGCGTGCGTGCGTGCGTGGTGCACGGCTGTAGCGGGCGGCCCCCTCAGACGAACTCGCACGACAAGACGAGAGGGGCTGGGGGCTCGTCCAGCGGCGAGGGTCCGAGCACCGCCTGCTGGGCCGCCCCTTTCGGCATCGGCACCGACGGCGGCGGCAGCATCCGCATTCCCGCCGGCTTTTGCGGCTCCGCGGGCATCAAGGTCTGGGGTGTGGCAGTTGTTGGATTTAGGGCAACGTTAGGAGGCCGTCAATGGGCCACAAAGCATGCCCGTCTCCATGACGCCTTCCCGTCTGGAGCCGCATAATTAGCCGAAGACATTCGGAAGAACGCCATCTGTAGTCTAGGGCAGCGACGGCACGAGAAAATCCATCGAAAGGGAAGTCCTCGATCTAGTGGCTCCATCAGAATCGAACCCAGAGCGCCAGAGGCCGATTCTCTATCACTCGGCCCGCAGTGTGAATTGGCTCACTGTGCGGGTTGTTCAGTTCACGATGGCGCGCGTGAGTCAGAAGGGCTGGGTGAACCCCATGCCGGGAGGCTCGCACCTCGCCATGAGCTGGGGCCCCCTCTCTCGGCACGTCGACGCGCTCGTCGCCGTGGCCAAGGCCGCCTTCGTGCCCGCCAACAACCGTCTCGACCCATACACCGCCTCGCTGCCCTTCAACGAGCAGCTCTACGCCAGCGACAAGAAGCTCAGGATCGGGTAAGGGCTGGCCTCTGCCTGCGTGCCAGCCCTGCCTGCCTGCCTGCCTGCCTGTGGTGCGTGCATACGTCAGGATGTTCGCCATATAAATGCAGGTACTACGACGACGACGGCTTCTTCCCGTCCGTGCCAGTGATGCGTCGCGCCGTCCGCGAGACCAAGGACCGCCTCGAGGCCGAGGGCCACACGCTCGGCAGGTTTGTTTGTTTGGGTGTTGGTGTGTGTGTGTGTGTGTGTGTGTGTGTGTGTGTGTGTGTGTGTGCATGCGTGTGTGTGTGTGTGTGTGTGTGTGTGTGTGTGTGTGTGTGTGTGTGTGTGTGTGTGTGTGTGTGCTTGCGTGTGTGTGTGTGTGTGTGTGTGTGTGTGTGTGTGTGTGTGTGTGTGTGTGTGTGTGTGTGTGTGTGTGTGTGTGTGTGTGTGTGTGTGTGTGTGTGTCGCTTCTATGATCGCGGGGGGAGGGCCCTCTTTCTCTGGTCACCATCGACCACTGCTAGTGAGAGATGAGAGCCAGTCAGGCCGATCCCGGGGGGGGGGGGGGGGGGGGAGGGCTGGCGCCCATAACGGACCGGAATTGTCAGTTGGTAGAGCTATACGCGTCCGTTGCAGTGCCGTTCGCTCCGCCCGACGCGTGGCACGCGTTCGCGCTCTTCTCGACCGTCTTCAACCCCGAGGCTGGGGCGCGCACGCTGAAGGAGGTGCGTCGCGACCTGCCCGACGAGTTGGCCAGGCCCATGTACTTCCTGATCGGCCTGCCGCTCTGGCTCAAGAGCTTCGTCTGCTGGTTCCTCGGCTTCTTCTGGCCCAGATTCGGTGAGCAGCACAAGCGTCGGACTGATGCGCGTGCGCGCTCTGCTGCGTGTGCGTGCCCTCCTCAAACCTGTACCCGGGGGGGGGGGCGGGAGTCTGACTTGGCCCCTGCCCTGTCCTTCTCCCCACTGGCGGATCCAGGGGTGGGGGAAAGGGGGAATTCCCCCTCCCGAAATCGGAAATCTAGGGGGGGGGGAAGGGGAAAGGGATAGGCGGTGGGAGAAGAAACATGGCTAGTGGGCCTAGTTTTCAGCATAAAATTGCTTGTAGGTGGTCAAAAACAGCAAAATTTTCGCCTGCGGCGCCGTTTATATTCGTTAATCGTCGAAAATGGACCGCCGATTATGTGTCCAAACCACTGCAAAATGGCCCAACATCCAAAAAGTTCAACAGGGTCCGAAATTTTTTTCTGGATCCGCCAGTGCTTCTCCCCATGTAACCGGTTTACCACCCCCCCCCCCCCTGCCCCAAGAACATTTAGCACTAGGCTCGCAGTTGAAAGGGGATGGGGAGGTTATTGACCAAGTTTGTTGGGGGATATCGACCCTTGAGCCGCGTGCATCCACAGGTCAGGTAGGTGCGTGCGCGTGCAGTGGTGCACTACGTTCCTTGGACTGCTGCAGGCTTCATCGGCACGCTGATGACGACCCGGTCGGCGAGGCTGGTGGAGGTCTTCGAGCAGGTGAACCTCTACCGGGACAGGTTCACGCGGCTCTGGAGGGAGCAGCGCCTCGACGCGCTCATCGCGCCAGCGTTCGCCCATCCCGCGCCGCCCCACTCTCTGCCCAACATGGTCCGTTGTTTTTTGTTTCTTTTTTTTTGTCAGTCAGGCCCATTCTACCGCCAGGCCAATGTATCCGGACAGCGGATGGCGCTAGAGAAGCGGCCTCTGGCGCGCTTCTGGGTTCGATTCCCGATGGATGCCCGCTAAAAACGAGTGTTTCCCTATCCATGGATTTTCTCGTGCTGTCGCTGCCCCAGAATACGGATGGCGTCTTCCCGAACGTCTATGGCGCCACGTGTGGCTAGTGCCTCTAGACAGGAAGGCGTCATGGAGATGGGTATGATATATGGGCCATTGACGGCCTCCGGTCCAGCAAACCGTGTTTGTTTGTTTGTGGGCCGCTTGTATGATCGCGGGGCCCGCCTCTCTCCTCTGGTCACCATCGACCGCTGCTAGTGAGAGATGAGAGACCCAGGGGGGCTGGCTGGCTCCCCTGCACGAGTCAACGTTGTTGAGCGTGCCCAGTCCACTCCGCAATTCATTTCAGTGTCCGGCGGGCGCGTCCTACACGGGCCTCTACAACCTGCTCGACTACACGTGCGGCGTCGTGCCCGTGACGCGCGTCACGGTCGAGGACGAGCGCGACACCCAGCTGCACTACCCCACCGGAGACCCCTATGAGAAGATGACCAAAGGCACGCACGCACCGGCACGCACGCACGCACGCGCTTGCCTGTCTGCATCCAAGAGAGCGCGTCGATCGAGAAGTCTGCTTCAGCGGCGTTCGTCAAGGAGACGGTGGGCTTGCCGGTGGCCGTGCAGGTCGTGGCGCTGCCCCACCACGAGGAGGTGGCCCTGCGCCTCATGAAGGAGGTCGAGACGGCGGCCAACTTCGACTTTTGCCAGCTCTAACGTTCCCTTGTCGCGTCTGTCCCCTTCCCTGTCTCCCCCGAGGAGCCACCCAATTTTGACTTGTCCTCCTTGAAAAATACATGTAGTAGCGCGTAGGAGAGAAAAGACTGATTGAGTATTGCCAGACCACCCTCCCCCATGCTGCTCGGTAGTTGCGGCTGCGTTTCCTGTTGTGACAGCTATTTTTTCTGACTTTGTCGTCGATGTCACGCGATGGTTGTGGGTCACGCTCAGAGAGACGATTAAAACAAATTGTTCAATGACGCGGAGTTAGAGATCTTTCAATTTCACTTGCGTTCGCAGCACACGACGCACAATCACAACGTAAGTATGGGCCTACGCGTATGTAAGTAAGACTCATGGGGGGGGGGTAACTATCAACATCCCATCTGATGAGGCCACAAAAATCATGAGGTCGGTTTGGGTGGCAGATCCAGAACCATTTTCGGAGAAAATCAGGCGCCAGCTTATTTCCGGTGTTCAGTCCAATGGGCGACTAAACAATATGCCAAATCAGCCGTATACGTGTTATTAGTACATCATCCCATCCAATCAGGGTGTACACGTCAGCGTACAAACCCTAATTACCGGTATGTGACAACTTCTTCAATGCGGCTTTTTGAATTTTCAGTCGCTTAAAACCCTACATGTAACCGGGTCTGGAAGAGTGGGGGGGGGGTAAATGGCACTTTTTGGCGTGGGGGTATACGGAGCAAAAAATGGGGGTGGGGGCAGCCGACCTTTTTTTATTATACTGGTATACTCAAAATAGGCTTTAAATTGTGTTATTTAGTTGTTTTATGGTTGCATAACACTGAACAGCACTGAAAAACGCCAACATTTCCCCACTTTTATCGTTTTAGACAAGGTGAAAATCGTCCAGCGGACGTCTTATTATGGGGACACGCAGGCAGCGAAAATTGCGCCAACACTCAGTGTGTTTGCAGCGAGACATGCGGTAATTTTATCATTGACATTCGTACGACAACCTGTCTGTTCTGTTCATTTCCAGGTTCTTCACACTTTCACAACACAACCACAAGCCCGTCACGTCACTGCCTACACTAGCACACGTCACGCTTGCACAATTGCTGTGCGGTGGCTTGGCAATTTTTTGGTCGATATCAGGAGAACACCATAGGCGGCGGCATTGGCGGATATTCGGAGGCTGTGGCTGCAAAAATCTGAGGGTGTTTTTTAATTGGCCGTCTTGGCGGCGGTGTTGGCGCAGCTCGCTTCGAACCAAAGGCGCAGCAGCCTAAACACAGGCCAGAGCTCCATCAGTCAATCAATCAATCAATCAATCAATCAATCAATCAATCAATCAATCAATCAATCAGTCAATCAATCTAGTCTGTGATATATAAGCTAGTCTGGATTTGTTTTGTTGTTTCGTATGTTTTGCAGCTCAACGCTATTGGCGCACCCCCATTTTGGGCAACATATATAAACTTTGATCGTGCATTGCATTATGTTTGCTTTCCTGGACGAATTCTGACGCGTGATAGCTCAAAAGAACCGCATTCAAAAGGGGGAATCGATTGAGTCATAAACGTTACCATACCGAGAAATTTGTGGAGACGTTATGACAGTGGATCCTGCCAAGCTTTGGCTCGTGGCTCGCTCGCGCCAGCATCAATTTATAATGAAATTTCCCAGGCATCTACAGTCCACATCAAAAGTGAAATCCCCAAAGGGATTCTTGCTACCGTAAATCCTATAATTAGCCCCCCGGAAACCCTATAATTAGCCCCCCGGGGGCTAATTTGTTCGTTCGAGCTCTAGGAGGGTGTATAATTATAGGGGGGGGGCTAATTATAGGGGGGGGGGCATATAAACTGGAAGTGTCGATGAGTGGGAAGATGTGTGGGCGAAAGGGCGCGTGGAGGCGATTTTTAAGGGAAAAAGGCGCTGTGCACACACGCTGGTACACTCTAACACACTCTCACATACACATACGTGTACATACATACACATACGCGACCATACATACACCAAGACATGGAAACATGTGCCTTTTAGACGATGGTTCATTTAGGGAGGGGGCGTAATTATAGGAGGGGGCCTATTAACTCAAAGTGGTCTTGGGAGGGTGTATTATTATAGGGGGGGGGGGCTAATTATAGGGTTTACGGTATATGCCATAGATCGCGAAGTATGGTTTACGATGCAATGTTTTTGGCGCGTTAAGGCGTCCGATCGAGAGGTCGTTGGTTCGACGCCTAGTGGCGCCTCTGCTTCTGTACATGTCCAATTGGGAAGCCCTTCAGTGGCTGCAGTGTCCCCCACTCCGTCCCACTCTTCTGGTCTTTCTCTAGGTTCTACCGAAATTTTGGCAATTTTTTTCAGTCAGGGAAGCATTTTTGGACCGTTGCGCACTATGGTCCATATGACGCACGAAAATGACACAGCTGCACACCCGCACGTACACACGAACGCAAGCCCGCGCGCACCCAAGCACGAGGTGTACACCCAAGCAGCACCTGCTGCGCTCCTGCAACTGCCGTCTCGAGGTGCCGGCCCAGTTCCAGGCGGCCGGTTTCAACGCGCTTCAGCGCTTCTGCGGGACCAGCGCCGACAACGCGTGCTGGCTGTGGCGTTGGGCTACTCCGCTAAGGGCCAGGTCGAGGAACTGGACCACTGCTCGCGCGGCTGCCGCAGCGCCTGCCAGGGCTGGACCTACTCGGCGTCCGTCTCCTACGTGACGCTGCCCAGTCCGGCGGTCGAGAGCGTCGTGCGCGCCAGGGGCGCCGACGTCGACGCCTTCTCGCGCGACCACCTCGTCGTCGACGTCGCCTACGCCGACATGGAGGTGCGCAGTCGGACTGCACGCTTGGCCTGCTGCCTCTGCCTAGCCAACTCGGTTCCCGTGCCAAATGTAGGCAAGAAGCGCACGCCGTTGCAGTACGAGGAGATCACGGAGCAGACGGCGCTGACGCCCACCGCCTTCTTCGCTCAAGTGGGCGGCCAGTTGGGCCTCTTCCTCGGCGCCAGCATCGTCGCCGGCGCGCAGCTGCTCTTCTACACCGCGCAGTATTTGGGTGCGTTTTGCGCATAGGGCAACGGTTGCCCGATTTTCTCCAACAACAACAACAACAACAACAAAAACAACAACAAAATTCTGACTGCGTTTGCTATTTGGAGAGCAAGCAACTACTATGTATAGGAGGAGTTGTTGATGCGAGGTGGATGGGGAGTACCAAACGCGGAAACACGAATAGCGCAAACTTTATCCTGTTTTTCTCTGAGTCTTGAGTCTGTCAAGGGGGGGAGGAGTTGTGACGAAGAGATTTTTTTTTGTGTTTGTATATTTGTATCGTTTGCTCAAAGTACAGTGCTAATATAGGTAGGTATGTATTTATTTGCTCCACATGACATGAAACTGGCCCTTCTATGCTTTTTGGTGCGGTCATTCCTGTTCACTGTATGACTGTACGTGTGCAACTGATTCGGCACCTTGTTTAGTCGTCCGATGGAATGGGCACTGGAAAGTTGGCTCATGACTTGATGTTAGCTCTATGGGGGTTCGCTCTAAGACTGTCGGCTGCTTGCGCTCTCTCCTCTCTCACTCGACTTCTTGCCACAACTGGCCGGCTCACCGGCGGCGCGAGGTTATCAAGAGACGGACGCGCCCGGCACCGCGCGCGCGAGAGCGGAAACGCAATCCGGCGAGCGCCCGTTCACACGCGCAGCTTACAAAAGGCCGCCGGCGCCGGCGCCTCATGACTAAGGCACCGCCGCCGGCCGCTCAACGGCCGAGGCCGTCTGGACGGCGCCAAATGTCAAAGGCGGCGCCGACCCGACGATCTCGAAGACGAGAGAGCGGACATGAATCAGCTTCTTCATCGGATTCCTGCCAGCTGTCGAATGCACGCTAAGCGGCCTACCGAATGCACGCTAGGCGGCAGAAATGACTAACACCTACGACTCAACGACTAACTCAACGACTACGCTCAACAACAACAACAACAACGACTAAGATGCAGCGTACCTACAAATGCACACGCGCGCACACACACAGTAGCGACTAGCAAGACTACTGTATGGGCGTAAGCGCATGTACGTACTCTACTGGCTCTCTCTCTCTGCTTCCTCACACTCCTTCCTCACACTCCTCCCCGGGAAGAACGACTTTCGTCCCGAAAGTCAGACTTCGTCGCTGGCCGCTGAGCTGTCCGTGTCGTGTGTGTGGCGCAGGAAGGTGGCGCTCGTCCACGACGCGAGCGATGGTGGCGCTACTGGACAGCATGACACTGCGACGAGAGGCGCGGCCGCGACACTCTGCTGGAGGGTGTAGAGAATGGTGACTGTTCCTTGGATGGCGCTGTGGTGGTGGACAAAAGTAACGGATCAGCAACTGGCGTTGGGAACGTGTCCAACGCTGAGCGCGGTATCGCGATATCTTCTTTTTATGCTTGCAGCTGCCAGTGGTCTTGGTGTGCAGTCTTGTATGGTTGAGCTTGCGTGACGTTGTAGCAGCGGTCACCATGGGAGAAACGCAATAAACGAACACGGCTATTTTACCAGTCTTGATGAACTGGTGCCGAGCAGTGGCAGGGGACAGCGCGCCTTTAAATTGAAGAATGGCCGGATAGTCGATGAGGGTCCCAAGTCTCTGATTGCCTCCGCAGAGGTAGAACGTGTTCGCAGGGGACAAGACAGCGTCAGCGTTGGTAGAGAGCAGCATAACTTGTAGTAGCGCAGCCATTAGGGCCCTTCTGACTGCCTTCGAGCCTCCACCGGCCTTGGCTCGGCACCATATGCTCAACTTGGAGCTGGACCTCTTGTCCTTTTTGTTTGACGCGTCTTCCGGTGTCTTGTCCCGACGAGCAGATTGCTTGTCTACTCGCCCGTCTTGTGGTGACTGTGCTTTTTCCAGGGTCTCCTTGGTGGTATTAGGAGTGGCGTGAGTTGGGCGCGACAGTCGAGTGAGGTGGTCGGGCATCGTGACCTTGCTCTTGGTTGCTTCTTGTGTTGGTTGTTGTTCTTCCTGCGCAGCTGGAGGTTCAGACGCCTCTAGAGCGCCAATCCACTCGGCACTGGAGCTGGTGGTGCTGGTGAAAGAAGACCGGGTGCTGCTGCGTCCATGACTGCCACTGCGCGCAGCCGGGATGGGAATCTCCACGTCGGCGTCAGCGTCAGCGGGCTCTCCAGTAGGTGTTGAGTTGTGTAGCTCGAGGTCAAATGGCTGATAGAAGTGAAGAGTACACACTCTGGTCTGTGCTTCGTATTCCCAGTTTGTTAGACGAGTGCTGATAGATTCAAGCAGCTCCAAGCGTCTGTCGTTGTCTGTCTGTTGTCTCAGAGAGCCGGTGTTGGTGTCATTTGTTGGTTCAATCACAGCAGCGCTGGCGCTGTGCAGCGAGTTCTCTGGCGCGTCTTCGTCGTTGACCATGGGCTGCATTTGTAGGTGGTTTAGCCGAGTCGGTTGTCTGTTGCGAAACTGACACGATGGATCACTGTTGCAAAAACCGGCTGTGTAGTAATTGGAACTGTTGAATGTCTGGGTGTGGGGTTCTGGAAGGTTGGAGCTCCGATTGTGTTGTGTGGGTGCCATTCCGCCAGAGGAAGTCACTCGGCTAGGTGCTTCGTAGCTGAAGCTGTTGACATGGTCATTTGTTGTCGGCGTGTCCCAGTAGTTGTCAGGGTAGAAAGCGCTCGTGTGCATCGGTGAAGAGCAGGTGAAACAACGACGAGGCCCGTCAAGGCGGTCATTGCTGACTCGTCGAGCGCTGCTAGCGGGCTGACTCTGCTCTCGCTGGCGCTTGTGACATTCCGAAATCCAGTGATTAGTTAGGCCACACCACAGACAGACGCGTCTGTTGTTATGGTTTACTGGTCCCCACGACTGCGATCGGTGCCCACCAGCGTCTCTCCCAAAACGCTGATCGAACCCAGCGGCAGCGGCCACTTGCGGCGTTCTCACTGCCAAGTTGTTCAGCTGGGCTTGCCCATCTTCGGAGACGCCCAACGCGGTGGCGCTCCCTTCTGCGATAGCTCCAAGCAGCGCGAATGGCTCGGCAGCACTGGCGCTGCTACTCGCAGGCAATGTCTCACTCAGGCGCGATCTCAGGCTCTCTACCCATTCAACAAGTGGAAAGTATCCATTGACTGTATCGGGGCAAAGCACCCTCGCAGTGTTTCGCAGCGAATTGGAGTATAGCCCGTCCAGGAAGATTTGGCGCAAGGTTCCGATGTGGTCGTTGGCAGCAGGGTTGGCAGCGTCAATGACGGCGTCTCCATAGGCAATCTTTCCGAGTTCAAGCAAGCAGCGACCAAATTCCGGAACGGATTCGGTCACAAGTTGTTTCCTGATGTGTAGCTCACGAATTGCGTTAGCCTTGTCCCGCGGATTACGGTACTTGTTACGCAGAGCAGCAGATAAGGCCCTGGGGTCGTTCTTGACTGCAGCTGTGAGAGTGGCGGCAAACTCTGCTGCACGTCGAGTCAATCGGCCTAGCAGTAGCTGTGCTCGCTGCGCCTCTGGAGCAGAGCACTGCTCCATGACGTTGGACACGGTTCGTAGCCACTTGTCGATCGAAACTGTCCCATCCCCCGAGAAAAGCGGCGTTTTCGACAGTTGCTCGTACACTGTGTGGTTGGCGTTCGCTGTGGCGAAGGTGCGCAATACGCTGTCTAGCTGCTCAGTGTTCTGCCGTGACCGTAGCTCCTGTAGGGAAGTGACCAAGTTGTTATACTGCTCCTGGGAGATGGCCATGTTGTCGTCGTTCGCGTTCGATTGATGCCCGGCTACGGTAGGTCCAACTACGGTGGGTCCGACTACGGTAGGTGTTTCAATCCCGTCCGCGCTGTCACTGTCGGACGCGCGGCGCACCGTTTCTGTGGAGCTATTGCTCTCGTTGGAGTTAGTACGGTGCCGCGTGTCACGGTCGCGTTGTAGCTGGCGATCGACGACGCGAGCGTCTCTGGCTGCGTTCTGGAAGACGGGCGTACCTTTGTGCATAGACTGGGAGTCTTGCTCCTTGCTCCTTGCTCGCTTGGCTGGTTGCTGGGGACTCGCTTGGTTGAAGTCTGCGGTCCTGTCTGCTGCGGTCTTGGCCAGAAACAGCGCGAGGCTGCCGGCTCGTCGACGGGGAGTGTTCTCAACCCGCTCTTGGCCCGAAACAGCGCGAGGCTGCCGGCTCGTCGACGGGGAGTGTTCTCAACCCGCGCTTCTGCTCCTCGGCTGGCCGTTGCTTGTCGATGCCTGTCGCGTGGCCCTGCTGCCTCGCCCCCGTCGATGTCCCTTGGCCGAAGTCTTGGAGCCGCCCCGTACAGGGCTCCAGTTGTTAGCTCTATGGGGGTTCGCTCTAAGACTGTCGGCTGCTTGCGCTCTCTCCTCTCTCACTCGACTTCTTGCCACAACTGGCCGGCTCACCGGCGGCGCGAGGTTATCAAGAGACGGACGCGCCCGGCACCGCGCGCGCGAGAGCGGAAACGCAATCCGGCGAGCGCCCGTTCACACGCGCAGCTTACAAAGGGCCGCCGGCGCCGGCGCCTCATGACTAAGGCACCGCCGCCGGCCGCTCAACGGCCGAGGCCGTCTGGACGGCGCCAAATGTCAAAGGCGGCGCCGACCCGACGATCTCGAAGACGAGAGAGCGGACATGAATCAGCTTCTTCATCGGATTCCTGCCAGCTGTCGAATGCACGCTAAGCGGCCTACCGAATGCACGCTAGGCGGCAGAAATGACTAACACCTACGACTCAACGACTAACTCAACGACTACGCTCAACAACAACAACAACAACGACTAAGATGCAGCGTACCTACAAATGCACACGCGCGCACACACACAGTAGCGACTAGCAAGACTACTGTATGGGCGTAAGCGCATGTACGTACTCTACTGGCTCTCTCTCTCTGCTTCCTCACACTCCTTCCTCACACTCCTCCCCGGGAAGAACGACTTTCGTCCCGAAAGTCAGACTTCGTCGCTGGCCGCTGAGCTGTCCGTGTCGTGTGTGTGGCGCAGGAAGGTGGCGCTCGTCCACGACGCGAGCGATGGTGGCGCTACTGGACAGCATGACACTGCGACGAGAGGCGCGGCCGCGACACTCTGCTGGAGGGTGTAGAGAATGGTGACTGTTCCTTGGATGGCGCTGTGGTGGTGGACAAAAGTAACGGATCAGCAACTGGCGTTGGGAACGTGTCCAACGCTGAGCGCGGTATCGCGATATCTTCTTTTTATGCTTGCAGCTGCCAGTGGTCTTGGTGTGCAGTCTTGTATGGTTGAGCTTGCGTGACGTTGTAGCAGCGGTCACCATGGGAGAAACGCAATAAACGAACACGGCTATTTTACCAGTCTTGAAGGACTGGTGCTGAGCAGTGGCAGGGGACAGCGCGCCTTTAAATTGAAGAATGGCCGGATAGTCAATGAGGGTCCCAAGCCTCTGATTGCCTCCGCAGAGGTAGAACGTGTTCGCAGGGGACAAGACAGCGTCAGCGTTGGTAGAGAGCAGCAGAACTTGTAGTAGCGCAGCCATAAGGGCCCTTCTGACTGCCTTCGAGCCTCCACCGGCCTTGGCTCGGCACCATATGCTCAACTTGGAGCTGGACCTCTTGTCCTTTTTGTTTGACGCGTCTTCCGGTGTCTTGTCCCGACGAGCAGATTGCTTGTCTACTCGCCCGTCTTGTGGTGACTGTGCTTTTTCCAGGGTCTCCTTGGTGGTATTAGGAGTGGCGTGAGTTGGGCGCGACAGTCGAGTGAGGTGGTCGGGCATCGTGACCTTGCTCTTGGTTGCTTCTTGTGTTGGTTGTTGTTCTTCCTGCGCAGCTGGAGGTTCAGACGCCTCTAGAGCGCCAATCCACTCGGCACTGGAGCTGGTGGTGCTGGTGAACGAAGACCGGGTGCTGCTGCGTCCATGACTGCCACTGCGCGCAGCCGGGATGGGCATCTCCACGTCGGCGTCAGCGTCAGCGGGCTCTCCAGTAGGTGTTGAGTCGTGCAGCTCGAGGTCAAATGGCTGATAGAAGTGAAGAGTACACACTCTGGTCTGTGCTTCGTATTCCCAGTTTATTAGATGAGTGTTGATTGATTCAAGCAGCTCCAAGCGTCTGTCGTTGTCTGTCTGTTGTCTCATAGAACCGGTGTTGGTGTCGTTTGTTGGTTCAATCACAGCAGCGTTGGCGCTGTGCAGCGAGTTCTCTGGCGCGTCTTCGTCGTTGACCATGGGCTGCATTTGTAGGTGGTTTAGCCGAGTTGGTTGACTGTTGCGGAACTGACACGATGGATTACTGTTGCAAAAACCGGTTGTGTCGTAATTGAAACTGTTGAATGTCTGGGTGTGGGGTTCTGGAAGGTTGGAGCTCCGATTGTGTTGTGTGGGTGCCATTCCGCCAGAGGAAGACTCTCGGCTAGGTGCTTCGTAGCTGAAGCTGTTGACATGGTCATTTGTTGTAGGCGTGTCCCAGTAGTTGTCAGGGCAGAAAGCGCTCGTATGCATCGGTGAAGAGCAGGTGAAACAACGACGAGTCCCGTCAAGGCGGTCATTGCTGACTCGTCGAGCGCTGCTAGCGGGCTGACTCTGCTCTCGCTGGCGCTTGTGACATTCCGAAATCCAGTGATTAGTTAGGCCACACCACAGACAGACGCGTCTGTTGTTATGGTTTACTGGTCCCCACGACTGCGATCGGTGCCCACCAGCGTCTCTCCCAAAACGCTGATCGAACCCAGCGGCAGCGGCCACTTGCGGCGTTCTCACTGCCAAGTTGTTCAGCTGGGCTTGCCCATCTTCGGAGACGCCCAACGCGGTGGCGCTCCCTTCTGCGATAGCTCCAAGCAGCGCGAATGGCTCGGCAGCACCGGCGCTGCTACTCGCAGGCAATGTCTCACTCAGGCGCGATCTCAGGCTCTCTACCCATTCAACAAGTGGAAAGTATCCATTGACTGTATCGGGGCAAAGCACCCTCGCAGTGTTTCGCAGCGAATTGGAGTATAGCCCATCCAGGAAGATTTGGCGCAAGGTTCCGATGTGGTCGTTGGCAGCAGGGTTGGCAGCGTCAATGACGGCGTCTCCATAGGCAATCTTTCCGAGTTCAAGCAAGCAGCGACCAAATTCCGGAACGGATTCGGTCACAAGTTGTTTCCTGATGTGTAGCTCACGAATTGCGTTAGCCTTGTCCCGCGGATTACGGTACTTGTTACGCAGAGCAGCAGATAAGGCCCTGGGGTCGTTCTTGACTGCAGCTGTGAGAGTGACGGCAAACTCTGCTGCACGTCGAGTCAATCGGCCTAGCAGTAGCTGTGCTCGCTGCGCCTCTGGAGCAGAGCACTGCTCCATGACGTTGGACACGGTTCGTAGCCACTTGTCGATCGAAACTGTCCCATCCCCCGAGAAAAGCGGCGTTTTCGACAGTTGCTCGTACACTGTGTGGTTGGCGTTCGCTGTGGCGAAGGTGCGCAATACGCTGTCTAGCTGCTCAGTGTTCTGCCGTGACCGTAGCTCCTGTAGGGAAGTGACCAAGTTGTTATACTGCTCCTGGGAGATGGCCATGTTGTCGTCGTTCGCGTTCGATTGATGCCCGGCTACGGTAGGTCCAACTACGGTGGGTCCGACTACGGTAGGTGTTTCAATCCCGTCCGCGCTGTCACTGTCGGACGCGCGGCGCACCGTTTCTGTGGAGCTCTTGCTCTCGTTGGAGTTGGTACGGTGCCGCGTGTCACGGTCGCGTTGTAGCTGGCGATCGACGACGCGAGCGTCTCTGGCTGCGTTCTGGAAGACGGGCGTACCTTTGTGCATAGACTGGGAGTCTTGCTCCTTGCTCCTTGCTCGCTTGGCTGGTTGCTGGGGACTCGCTTGGTTGAAGTCTGCGGTCCTGTCTGCTGCGGTCTTGGCCAGAAACAGCGCGAGGCTGCCGGCTCGTCGACGGGGAGTGTTCTCAACCCGCTCTTGGCCCGAAACAGCGCGAGGCTGCCGGCTCGTCGACGGGGAGTGTTCTCAACCCGCGCTTCTGCTCCTCGGCTGGCCGTTGCTTGTCGATGCCTGTCGCGTGGCCCTGCTGCCTCGCCCCCGTCGATGTCCCTTGGCCGAAGTCTTGGAGCCGCCCCGTACAGGGCTCCAGTTGTTAGCTCTATGGGGGTTCGCTCTAAGACTGTCGGCTGCTTGCGCTCTCTCCTCTCTCACTCGACTTCTTGCCACAACTGGCCGGCTCACCGGCGGCGCGAGGTTATCAAGAGACGGACGCGCCCGGCACCGCGCGCGCGAGAGCGGAAACGCAATCCGGCGAGCGCCCGTTCACACGCGCAGCTTACAAAGGGCCGCCGGCGCCGGCGCCTCATGACTAAGGCACCGCCGCCGGCCGCTCAACGGCCGAGGCCGTCTGGACGGCGCCAAATGTCAAAGGCGGCGCCGACCCGACGATCTCGAAGACGAGAGAGCGGACATGAATCAGCTTCTTCATCGGATTCCTGCCAGCTGTCGAATGCACGCTAAGCGGCCTACCGAATGCACGCTAGGCGGCAGAAATGACTAACACCTACGACTCAACGACTAACTCAACGACTACGCTCAACAACAACAACAACAACGACTAAGATGCAGCGTACCTACAAATGCACACGCGCGCACACACACAGTAGCGACTAGCAAGACTACTGTATGGGCGTAAGCGCATGTACGTACTCTACTGGCTCTCTCTCTCTGCTTCCTCACACTCCTTCCTCACACTTGATCCGAAGGAAGTTAGATTGTCATCATCGGCTGCATACACTCGCGACACTGTACCGCTTCTGTGTGACCCAACAATGAGAGCTGCGCGCAAACGATAACCAATTTCTACAATAACAATTCTTCCAATAAGTACAAAGTCTACCTACAATAGCTAACTTTTCGCCAGACAGAATGCAGAACTTGTGACCTGAGTGCTGGAGCGTTCAGGAGTAACAACAATGCAAAGATCGTATACCTACAGTACAGTATGTTAGCGGATTTGCAAGCCTTTGGAGATCTCGAGTGGGTTTTGTTGCATAATGTTTCCAAAGGCTTCGTAAAGGGCGCTTGCGTTGGATGGTCACTCTTCGGAACGTCAGTCTACTCGGCACTGTGGAAACGGCAGTAATTGGGAACGGGGATCAATGAGAACGGAGTTTGCGCGTGCGTGCGTGCGTGCGTGCGTGCGTGCGTGCGTGCGTGCGTGCGTGCGTGCGTGGGTTGGCGCCGTGAGGCCTCCACATCCCCCGTTGGTCGCGCTCGTGAGCGAACCGGTGGGTTGACTGCGTTCGCAGCAGGTCGATTCACCGACGATACACCGACGACGCGGGTGTGCGCTCCTCGGTCGCAGGCTTGCGGCGACGGCAGTCAATCGAATTCGACAACTGCGTTATATGTAGCGCGTAGGAACATACCTGTAACCTGGGGGGATTGCACTTTTCAACCCCCAAGAGTTTTCCCAAGGGATTTTCACTCTGTCTAAAACGGTAAAATGACTAAATGGTGGCACTTTTCAGTGTTATATGAGCATAAAACATCGAACTAACACTATTTAGAGCCTATTTTGACTAAAAAGTACCAGTTTGATTCAAAAAAATGGTCGGCTACCCACACTACTTGCTCTGGAGACCCTCCGCCACCACCCCACTCTTCCAGATCAGGTGTGCGTAGGAGAGAAAAGACAAAGACTGAGTGTTGCCGGACCAAAAGACGTGTGTGCTGCTCTGTAGTTGCGACTGCGTTTTTCTGTTGTGGCAGCTATTTTTTTTCTCCGGATTTGTCGTCGATTTCACGCGAAGGTTGTGGGCTAGTGCTGGAAAACGTCGACGTTACGAGTCGCATCGCGTCCTACATGTACGTCGCAACCGTAGTTCAGGGACGCAAGGATAGGATTTTACGAACTGTTCAATGACGTTGAGGAGGTACAAAAGCTGAGACTCTCATTTGCATATGATGACGTGGAAATCACAACGTAAATGGGCATACGCGTATGTAAGATTCATGGGAGGGGTGGGGGGAGGTATGTAAGAATCAACATCCCATCTGATGAGGGCCACAAAAATCATGAGGTCCGTTTCAGTGGCAGATCCAAGAACAATTCGGAGGAAATCAGGCGCCAGCTTATTTCCGGTGTTCAGTCCAATAGGTGACTGAACAATATGCCGAATCAGCCGTACATGTGTTTATTAGCGATGTCACCAAAAATAAAAATTTAATTAATTAAATAATTCAAAATAATATTTTAAGTACATTAAAAAACAAAAATTGTTAAAAAATAATTCTGATATGCAGAATTCTTTATTAAAAATTAAATAAATAATTATTTGGAATTTTTTAAAAGTTAAAAATTAAATAAATAATTCTTGGCAATATTTTTTTAACAATTTTTTAATTACACGCTTAAAAAATTGGTTTTTTAACAGACTTTTCAAGTAGTTCATGGCAGGTTTGTCTTTTCCCATCGATTAGTGGTGTCTACCTCTACAACCATATCATCATTGGCATTTTGTTGCCATCAAATTTATTGTCTTTCCTTTCAGTCCTGTCACACTCAGTGGAGGGAGTGTTCATTTGTAATCATTTCAGTAGGTTTTAGAATGGACTCATCCATTGCAAACATTGGAATGGAAGGAAGTGATGTTCTTAGAACATGACATATGACGCTGTACATTGAACTTAATCGGGTATAATGAAGTAATCTGTGTGTTCGACAGTAAGTGTGAGTGAGTGTGTGAGAGTGTGCGCAACATTGTGCGCGTAAGTAGCCACAAAAACTCTCTATCACAAATCCTAAGTCCCCATCTCACACTCAGCCTCGTCTTACAGCTCAATTGACACATTGGTAAATTCAAAGTTCGCTCAGCAGTTTAATTCAAGGGTCTACTTCATTGAGACGTGACATGCATAGTGCATTGCCATGCGCGCACCGCATCAGATACTTCTCTTCTCTTCAGTGTGTAGGAGTCCACTTCATATGATTGAGACGTGACATGCATAGTGCATTGCCATGCGCGCACCGCATCAGATACTTCTCTTCTCTTCAATGTGTAGGAGTCCACTTCATATGAAGATTTGCTTGCTCTTGAAGAAGGTGTACTGGGGTCATCCACCTTACAGTAGATGACCTCACAGGAGCCCCAAGGTGACAGGCATGGATTTGTTGCATTCTTGCATGCATGCATGCTACCACAGAAGTATGTACATGCAGCCCAAATGCACACTTTAAAAATACCCAGTTAAAAAATTAGTTAATTAAATAATTTAAATAATTCTTGAGAATTCTTTAACTTTTAAAAATTAAATAAAAAATCATTTCGAATATTTTAATAATTAAAAATTAAATAAAAAATTATTTGGAATTTTTTAATAGTTAAAAATTAAAAAAATAATTCATCAGCAATTTTTGGTGACATCGCTAGTGTTTATAGTACAATAACATCCAATCAGGGTGTACGCGTCAGCGTAGAAACCCTCATACGGTATGTGACAACTTCTTCAATGCGGTTTTTTGAATTTTCAGTCGATTATGCAAAAAGTGGGGGGGGCAGCCGACCATTTCTTGAATTATATTGGTACTTTTTGGTCAAAAAGACTCTAAAGGCAAATAGGCTAACGCTTATAAAGGGTGTTTTTTTTCAATTATCACATTTCTTTTTTGCATACCTTTTGTTCCCTTTGTCGGATTGTTATGAAATTTGGAGCAATTATACTCAAGACTTTAGGATTTTGTCTGAAAGAAAAATCGTCTTATTCGGTTGAGGATTCCGAGAGTTATGGCGCTCCGAATCAAATGTCTCGTTTTTGGCAGATCTTACAAACAAAATCGGTCGAATCGTAAGTAACGGAGAGGGGGCGGCGAGCAGAGCTTGCGTCCTGGTGTAGTGGTATGGATGAAAGTGGTAGCGGTGCCGCAGAACCTTTCAGATGGAGCTGGTGCTGACGCCAAGCTCTTGGGACCGCTTCCGCAGAGACATCGTTGGATGCTCGTCCGCGTGGCGTCGGATCGTCTCGCACAGCTCCGCACTGAGCAGGTGAGGGGAGCGAGGGCTGTTGGCCGTAGAGCCGCTAAGCTCCAGCTTCTTGACCCACGCCTTCATTGTTAGTTGGCTGGGCGGTTGAAAGTTCCGTCCAAAGCGCCCTTCTGACTTCAGCTTACGCGAGAACGCGGCGTACGAACCGCCGCACTGGAGAAAATCCCCGGTCCGCCGCCCCCCCCCCCCCCCCCCCCTGCTCGCAAGAGAATACAGAGTGCAGACCATATTAGACGAACTGCGTCAACCAAAAGCAAAATTTCGTGTTTGAAATTTGGCATACAGTACTGGATAGTTACGATTCGACCGATTTCGTTCGTAAGATCTGCCAAAAAACGAGACATTTGATTCGGAGCGCCATAACTCTCGGAATCCTACACCGAATTCGACGATTCTTTTTTCAGACAAAATCCTAAAGTCTTTAGTATAAGTGTTCCAAATTTCAGAACAATCCGACGAAGGAAACAAAGTTATTCAAGAAAGAAATGTGATAATTTAAAAAAAACACACTTTATGACACTGAACAGCACTGAAAAACGCCAACACTTCCTCACTTTCATCGTTGTAGACAAGGTGAAAATCGTCCGGCGTTACACGTCTGGCGGACATGTAATTATGGGGACACGCAGGCAGCGAAAATTGCGCCAACACTCAGTGTGTTTGCAGCGAGACATGCGGTAATTTTATCATTGACATTCGTACGACAACCTGTCTGTTCATTTCCAGGTTATTCGCACTTTCACAACACAACCACAAGCCCGTCAACCACAAGCCCGTCACGTCACTGCCTACACTAGCACACGTCACGCTTGCACAATTGCTGTGCGGTGGCTTGGCAATTTTTTGGTCGAAATCAGGAGAACACCACAGGTGGCGGCATCGGCGGATATTCGGAGGCTGTGGCTGCAAAAATCTGAGGGTGTTTTTTAATTGGCCGTCTTGGCGGCGGTGTTGGCGCAGCTCGCTTCGAACCAAAGGCGCAGCAGCCTAAACACAGGCTAGAGCTCCATCAATCAATCAATTCATCAATCAATCTAGTCTGTGACATTATGAAAGCTGGTCTGGATTTCTTTTGCTTGCATGGTTTGCAGCTCGACGCTCTACTCGGAGCACCCCATTTTGGGCAACATATTTAAACTTTGATCGTGCATTGCATTATGTTTGCTTTCCTGGACGAATTCTGGCGCGTGATAGCTCAAAAGAACCGCATTCAAAAGGGGGAATCGATTGAGTCATAAACGTTACCATACCGAGAAATTTGTGGAGACGTAATGACAGTGGATCCTGCCAAGCTTTGGCTCGTGGCTCGCTCGCGCCAGCATCAATTTATAATGAAATTTCCCAGGCATCTACAGTCCACATCAAAAATGAAATCCCCAAAGGGATTCTTGCTACCGTAAACCCTATAATTAGCCCCCCGGAAACCCTATAATTAGCCCCCCGGGGGCTAATTTGTTCGTTCGAGCTCTAGGAGGGTGTATAATTATAGGGGGGGGGGCTAATTATAGGGGGGGGCATATAAACTGGAAGTGTCGATGAGTGGGAAGATGTGTGGGCGAAAGGGCGCGTGGAGGCGATTTTTAAGGGAAAAAGGCGCTGTGCACACACGCTGGTACACTCTAACACACTCTCACACACACATACGTGTACATACATACACATACGCGACCATACATACACCAAGACATGGAAACATGTGCCTTTTAGACGATGGTTCATTTAGGGAGGGGGCGTAATTATAGGGGGGGGGCCTATTAACTCAAAGTGGTCTTGGGAGGGTGTATTATTATAGGGGGGGGGGCTAATTATAGGGTTTACGGTATATGCCATAGATCGCGAAGTATGGTTTACGATGCAATGTTTTTGGCGCGTTAAGGCGTCCGATAGAGAGGTCGTTGGTTCGACGCCTAGTGGCGCCTCTGCTTCTGTACATGTCCAATTGGGAAGCCCTTCAGTGGCTGCAGTGTCCCCCACTCCGTCCCACTCTGTTGGTCTTTCTCTAGGTTCTACCGAAATTTTGGTATTTTTTCAGTCAGGGAAGCATTTTTGGACCGTTGCGCACTATGGTCCATATGACGCGCGAAAATGACACAGCTGCACACCCGCACGTACACACGAACGCAAGCCCGCGCGCACCCAAGCACGAGGTGTACACGCACTTATTTATTTATTTATTTGCTGATTGGACGACTTGCTCCTTTTCATAAGCTTTATGGTGCACAAGCTTTACACTGGAGCATGCGTCCAAGCTGGTCTGCTGCTGTGGGTCTGTATGTGTGTGCATACATATGTTTTCGTATTAACGTTTGTCTTACGAAAAAACACTGTATTTGCAGGTGGCTGTAAAAAAGGAATGCTGTCTCAAATGTATCACCAAAACCACAGCCCACAGCCCCCCCCCCCCATTTTCGACCGGATACCCAGGAAAGATGCCCCTGCTCAGTACCCGCATGTTCCGCCTATGAACTGCAAACTATACGTTACCAACTTTGCCGGATGGAGTGGAGAAAATCGGGTAACCGTTACCCGTCGCGAAACGCACCCAAATACTGCGCGGCGTAGAAGAGCAGCTGCGCGCCGGCGACGATGCTGGCGCCGAGGAAGAGGCCCAACTGGCCGCCCACTTGGGCGAAGAAGGCGGTGGGCGTCAGCGCCGTCTGCTCCGTGATCTGCTCGTACTGCAACGGCAACGTGTGCGCTTGGGTATTTGGCACAGGAACCGAGTTGGCTAGGCAGAGACAGAGACAGAGGCAGAGGCGAAGCATGCAGGCGTGTTGTAGCGATGCGAATTTGAGAGCGTAGTAGCTCAGTGGTAATGCGTCGTGCTCGGCGCGCTCGTGGTCGGGGGTTCAACTCCCTTCCACTGAGGTCACTGAGTCGCGAATCCCCTTGGGCAAGGGATGAATCGCTCTCATTGCCTCGGTGTAGGGCGGCTCCGGGGCTTTGGCCCGAAATCCGTACCAGGTGGGCGGCCCACCTTCCCTCGCGGGAGAAGAACGCCGTAGGTAGTGTTAGTGATACAGTGTTATTATGATGCATCGCCCGTTCGTACCCCGTGCGTTGGTTTACGGTCCCTGTACTGTGTCGGTGCTTGCATCAATAAAAACATTAATTTGATTTGATTGATTTGATGCTCCCACTGCGCACCTCCATGTTGGCGTAGGTGACGTCGACGACGAGGTGGTCGCGCGAGAAGGCGTCGACGTCGGCGCCCCTGGCGCGCATCGCTCTCTCGACCGCCGGACTGGGCAGCGTCACGTAGGAGACGGACGCCGAGTAGGTCCAGCCCTGGCAGGCGCTGCGGCAGCCGCGCGAGCAGTGGTCCAGTTCCTCGACCTGGCCCTTAGCGGAGTAGCCCAAGGCCACGGCCAGGCACGCGTTGTCGGCGCTGGTGCCGCAGAAGCGCGCGTCGAAGCCGGCCGCCTGGAACTGGGCCGGCACCTCGAGGCTGCAGTTGCAGGCGCGCAGCACGTGCTGCTGCAGGCACTCCACTCTGGAAGCTGGCGCTGCTGCTCGCGCGTGGTCCGGCGCTCTCCGCAAACAGCGGCCACCTGCAGATCCGCTGGCTGTAGCTGTAGGTGGAGACCTTTCTCTCGACGTCGTCGGCGCAGCGGCCCCACTCCCGCGAGACGGAGAGGTCGGAGCGCGTCGCTTCCAGTCGCACCGTCGCCGCGACGCCCGAAGGCACGGCGACGTACGAATGACCGACTGGCGTGTACTCTTTCTGGAAGAACAGCTAAAAAGGGCCGTGCACCCTCCTGTGGTGCGCTAGCCTCCAGGCAGGCGCGCCGGTCACCTGCACTCCGTGGCTGAGCGGCGGCAGGAAGGGCCAGTCGTGCGCGCTGGCCAGGTCGACGACAAAGGCGAAGCCGCGGCCGAGCGCCCGCTGCCTGCGCATGTCGACGGCGCGGGCGTCGACGAGCACGCAGCGACCGAACTCCTGCTGGAACACCCGCGACGTCAGCGCCTCGCAGCTGCCAGAGTCGTCGCCCTCGCCCGTCGGCGTGCAGAAGGGAATCACCTGCCAACCCGTACAGCACCTACCCCCGCGCCCGCGCCCTTCACGTAGAGGCACCGGCACGCACGCAAGCAGCTCAGCAACACGCACAGCATTCCCAGCGTTTGACAGTATTGCTGGCTGGAGCTTCGGTGTCCAGTGTCAACACCTCGTTTGGGTCCATGCAGACGGCGTCTAGGAGTCGCTCCATCCGAATGTCGCCGTTGTCGGAGAGGAAGGGCCCCAGGCGCTGCTCGTAGTGCAGGCGGAAGAAGTCGACGCTCGAGTCGTTGCGCTGCAGCTCGGGAAAGAGCGGCGCGATCGACTGCTCGTAGACGCCGAGTTTCCATTCCAGAAAGGCCGAGCTGACGTTCTGCTGGAGACTCGAGTAGATTTGCGCCAGCGCGGCCAGCGCGTCCGTTCTGGAGCGCTGCGTTATCTGCAAGAAGAGCGAAATCTGTAAACGAACAAGAGTTGCCGCTCTAAAATTCGCTGTACAACTGAGGGTGCGTGCGTGCGTGCGCGCGTTTGTGCGTGCGTGCGTGCGCGTGCGTGCGTGCGTGCGTGCGTGCGCGCGTGCGTGCGTGCGTGCGTGCGCGTGCGTGCGTGCGTGCGCGCGTGCGTGCGTGCGTGCGCGCGCGTGTGCGTGCGTGCGTGCGTGCGCTCTTAGAGCAACAGAAACAACAAAGCGCGAACCAGGTCATAGGCGTAGTACTTCTCCGTAAACAGCTCCGTGTGGTTGGCGACGGCGCGATTGAGCGCCAGCTCGACAATCTCCATCTGCGGGAGCCGTATACAGACATACCAATTGGCGACTGAACCTGACGCCTATAGGATGTAGTGTGCGGAATGAATTCTTTAGCAAGAAACAAAAAGTGCCAAAAGACCACAGACTTGACTGATATGTACATAGGTACCTACCTATGTATTACTTAGGGGTCTTTCTCCGTATACGGCCCATGGTCATGACTGCCGTAGAGCACCAGCAGGCCGTTGATGACGTCATGAAACCGATTGAAAATGATTGTTTGTTAGAATTTCGAAATGTGCACGAAACGTTCACGTTCGACGAACATTTGGTGCGCTTCCTCCTCCCCGCCCCCCGGCCAGAATATAAATTATGAGGTACACATCCCGTGCGCACTGGCGGATCCAGGATATTCTGACAGAGGGGGAAAAGGCCAATTTTTCACCGCACAAGCTACACTACTATAGAATAGACAAAAATGACGGGATTTTGTAGCTCCCTTTCAAATCAAACGTGAGTTGGAAAGAGAACCACAGCGCCGCAGGCGAAAATTTTGCGCTTTTCAGTGGTTAAATCCAAGGAAAACGTACAAATCTGCCTACTTTTCTCCTGTGCGCGCCCGCCCTTCTTTCCTGCTTCTCCCACTCCTTCCCCCCCCCCCCCAAATCTGAGCTGACAGGAGGGGGAGACCCGTCTCCCCCCGTCTGCTGGATCCGCTAGTGCCAGTGCGTTGCCTGTTTTGCTCGGCCATGAGGAGGATAATCCAAGGCACACAAAACGCAGTCGCGTTCAAAGGTACAGGTTGCGCCCAATTTCTTTCTTGAAGGTTGAGAATTCACTGGCTCATACCAGACCACCCGTTGCATGCGCACACCGTCCATAGTATGTATAGGGATAGTGGTGCCTGATACTAGGTAGCGCTGGCTTGATGAGAAGCGTCACTGGCACAGGACGCACCGAATGAACGCCCAACTCCTTGACTTTGGTCGCGTTGACGAAGCTGCTCCTGCAGACCGTGATGAGAGGCAGCGGCAAGCCGTCCGCGGAACGCGTTTCGTATTTCGTGATGATCGGAGCCGCCTTGGAGCGTTCTTGGTGGCACGCAGGCACGCACCGGCACGCTCGCACGCACCGGCACGCCCGCACGCGCGCGCGCGCGCACACGCACGCACGCACGCACGCACGCACGCACGCACGCACGCACGCACGCACGCACGCACGCACGCACGCACGCACACGAGCAGAACACCTGAAATTGCTGAAAGAGCACGAGAATCTGCCAGACGACGCCGACGAGGCAGCCGAAGATGACGAGGGCCCAGAAGAGGCGCGTCGTCGGGTCGGCGCTCCTGGCCAGGTCTGGCAGGCCGTGCAGGTAGCTGTTCGACAGGTATTCCTCGCGCCTCTGCCGCGCCATTTTGAATTCGCCGCGCCTCGGTTGTTCGTTCTGCTGGACGGCACGGACCCCCTGGTCGACGACGCGAGTTCCAGAAATTCTAATTGATGGATGGTTCGCTCGGTCGTGTAATTCGGTGCAAGCGTCGACGCCGCGACGCGACGCCAATCGGGCAAATTGGTTGGGAAGGAACAGTGGGAGGCACCGAGTCATTCCCAGCCCCAGGGGCCGCTACGCTCCTCCCTCGCGTCCGAAACCTAGAAACGGACCACTGGACTTCAAACTCTCCAAGCGAGTAGAACAAAATGGCATGTATAGGTAGCGCAAAGGTGATCATGCAAACAAGCTCGTTTCAAAAAGCACTTCATTTGAATTTGTTGCCTCTCATTCGAAATTTCCGTGCTTCGGCACAGATTGGACCGGTGTACACTTCCTGGAATTCTTTAGCAGTGCCGATTCCAAATTCCGATTCCTTTGGAATCGGTGAAATCGCCGCACAAGCTTCAATGATGCGACGCCCCGTTATTGTCTCCTTTGTTGCATTGCAAAATGCACTGTAGTTGCAATGCAAAATGCTACACCACCTCGCTTTTTTTTTCACAAAGTCCAAAAAGTCTGCATTGCAATTGCAGATAGAGGATACAGGAGGGAAGACGTCCACGTCCGTGCGTAGGTGCATGGGAATGCACTGATGCATCCTAAAGGCATCCACACTGCCCCCTCCCCGCCCTAATACCGGGCCAAAGTCGCCCACACTGCCGCCTTGCCTTATGGCACCATGGCTACAGTATGTGTAGCTTGGTAGGGAAAGGGAGTGGGTGGCTGGCTGGACCGTACTGGCGAACGCACTAGCATAGCACTAGCCTAGGAAAATAACGCGGCGGAAACTTACAAAATTGGCTGAGAAATTTTTGCTCCCAGACCGAGAAATTTCGTCCCAGATTGGGACACATCCTACAGTCCTATCCTTAACAATGCGTTTTTCCAGATTTGACCATGAAATTTTGCTCCCAGACATTGAAATGTTCTTCCCAGATTGGGCCCTATCCTTAATCATGTGTTTTCCCAGAAATTTTCTCGGGGACACTGAAATTTAGGTCCCAGAAAAAGAAAATTTCCTCCCAGGTTGGGCCCTCTCCTTAATGACGTGTTCTTACTTAAACACGATTAGCTACAACTCAACGACCTTCCTCTCAACCCGCTCAACACCACTTAGAACAGGCTAGAAACGCGGGGGGAATGTGAAACGGAAATCACAGACATATCATCACCCCTCCAAGCCTTGACGGCCTTGTCGCGTCAAGACTTTGGACTTGCAGACGACAGGTACAGCGGTCGGCTTCGACATCGACTTGTAGCAGGGATCTTCAGGTGGGCTTGTCGCCGCCACAAACTCTGGCGAAGTGTCCACGCTGGCCGCAGGAGTTGCACGTCTGGGTCGTAGCGGGGCACCTGTCGTCGCCATGCTTGTGTTTCTTCCACCCACATTTTCTGCACGACTTCTTGCTCTGGCCCTTCTTCTTCTTGTTGCCCTTGACGCGCTCGGCACTGCAGCTGTCGGAGCTACTCTGGCTGCGACTGCCGCATGTCGACTTCTTCCGACGCTCCTCCTGTCACTTCTTCTGTCGACTTCGGCTCAGCACCACTTGCACCGTCGGCTCGCCGCGAATGGCTGCTGCAGTCAGGGTAGCGCTTTCCTCAGCCTGCAGGATCGCGAGGAAGCGTTCCACGTCGACGCCAGTCTGCGCCAGCAACAACTTCTGGGCGCTCTTGTCTCGGCAACCGGTGGCGAGCTGCAACCCCAGGAAGTAGCTCTCGTTCCCCTTGAAGTCGCAGTCGGCGGCCAACGATCTCAGCGCGGTCAGGTAGTCTTGGCCGCTCTCTCCCGGCTGCTGCTCTCTTTTTGGCGAACTCGTAGTGCGCTCGCACGACGTTCGCCGGTGCAGCGAACTGCGTCTTCACAGCCTCGGAGAACTCAGCGTGGCTAGCCGTGGCGATGCTGCCGAAAGCGGGATTTGCCGAGAAGAGCCGCGCTCCTTCGCCTCCCAGGTACGCAAACAGGTAGGAGTTCTTCGTCTCCTCTGACAACCGCTGGTCGGCGGGGCGGGCAACGTCGAGCAGGTACAGGAACCGGTCGAACAGCTGGCTCCACACCTTGAACGGGATGGGCGCTGGCCCAGCGTGCTCGAGAAACTTCGGCGGCGGCGGTGCTGGCAGCATCGGCGTCCCAGTCTGCTGCGGTCCAGCGCTTGAGCCACTCTTCGACGCCGCTGTCGAGAGGTCGTCCTTGACCATGGCCGGATTCCACCTCGAACCTTAGGTCACGCCAATGACGTGTTCTTACTTAAACACGATTTGCTACAACTCAACGACCTTCCTCTCAACCCGCTCAACACCACTTAGAACAGGCTAGAAACGCGGGGGGAATGTGAAACGGAAATCACAGACATATCACTTAAGCATGTGTTTTTCAAGAAATTTTGCTCCCAGACACAGAAATGTTCCTCCCAGATTGGGCCCTATCCTTAAGCACGTGTTTTCGCAGAAAGTTTGCTCCCAGACACAGAAATGTTCCTCCCAGATTGGGCCCTATCCTTCAGTGGCGTAGCCAGGGGGGGGGGCAGGGGGGCGTTTGCCCCCTCCCAAAATTTTCAGAGACCCGGTTTTTTCCAAAGGGGGTAGGTACCCTTATGACAATTCCCGATTAGACACAAATTGCAGTCTTGCCCCTCCCAAATCCAAATCCTGGCTACGCCACTGCTATCCTTAAGCATGTGTTTTGGCAGAAATTTTTCTTCCCAGACAGAGGAATGTTCCTCCCAGATTGGGCCCTATCCTTAAGGGGCCATTTATACTTCGCTCCGCACTGCTCCGCGCAGCGTAGTCGGGAGGCCGCTCCGCGGGAGCCGACTCCCGCGCAGCAATGCGCCGCGGTAGTGGCGTACTAGCCAGCAACCAGTGTGGCGGTTCGGCAGTAAACCGATGTTTTTCTGAGTATCGGTTGGTGTCGAAAATGTGGTGTCGTCTACCAAAGCAAAACAGAAAAAAATATTAAAACTAATGACCTTGAGCGAGCTTTCTCGTTTGTCGTTTCTCTAGACGCACATCCCACTCTGCCCCCAGTCCCAGACCCCCTCCCCTGTTCTCAGAACAACGTTCACGTATGCATCACATGTTTTGCGCCTCAGCAGAACTGAGAAAGCCAACCGATTGTCGTCACAAGCACAACACGCAGATCACTGGCACAGGTTCAATAACGGCAGCGCCCAAAATCTGTTTTTCTTTCTTTTATAATCACGTTTTGCTGTAATTCAGGTACCTTGTGGCTTGCGCAAGCGGTGGTCGACCACTGTTGCTCCTAAAATCGTCAAAACTCTAATAACGTTATACGCGCACACGCACACGCACACTGCTGGCGCATGGACTGTGGGTGTGGGACATAACAAAAAATCAAAAAAATTCAAACATCCCCCCTCCAGAACCCGGTCACGGTTATTGGTGGGGGTGCTTTTGACCGCATGACGTCAACGCTGCTGCTGAGGACTGCGAGGCCGAAGGCGCCAATCCGAAGCTTTTGAACCACCTGATTAGAGGCAATTTAAGTGACGCGCAGATTTGTCTCGTAGCACCCCACAGAAATGCGTGGGGGGGGGGGGTTGGGTTGGGAGGTGTCCTGAAAATCCCGAATTATTCCTGCTGTTAAAAAAATTGGCGATTCCCCTGGATGCCCTGGCGTGCTCTGGAGGGGGGGGGGGTAGCGGGGTATTATACCCTATCCCAAAAGACATTCGGAATGACCCCAACCCCCTCCCTCTGGATTTTATTTTCTGAACCTCCCACTCTTCCCGACCCGGTTACAGGTATGTTTCCGTGGGCAGGGCACCTATGGTTGTGGGTGGGGGGGGGGGACGGAAAGTTTCGCGATGTCGAATTTTTGCATTGTCCTTTCACTTACAATGGTGGGTTTTTCGGCAAAATATGGGCTGCAAGAGGTCAAAATTGGTCTGGAAACAATTGAAACGTAAAATTGTGACAAATAAAAACAGCTCACTGGATCACGACATTTCGTTTCTTCAAGAAGTTCATCTGCGTAACAAAATTGCAAGGTGATCTGTTTGCGCGCCGCCGCCTCTCGTCAGCGATTTCCCACAGCTCCTTCCGCTCGGATTGGCAAAAGCGGGCCTGAAAAATAACAAATAAATAAATTATTTAATTATTTTTTTTCCGTCAAGTTAGAAACAAAAACGACTGACTGGCGAGAAGCAGCTGTTCCTCACTCTCGTGTAGCCAATCTCGGGTCCCAGCTGCGGCGCGATTTCGGCGCAGGCGTTCGGCTTGGCTCGCGGAGTGTGCTGTTTGGAGTTGGACGACATTTTCCAGCGACACTAGTGATCTCTGACAGCGTCGGTTAAGCACTCTTTCCATTCTTCTGTCATCTTTGGACCATTGTCTGCCATTATTCTTAGCCTCCTTTCAATTTTCAGCCGATTTCAATACCGCGAATCAAAAAATATTCCAACAGTGCTGGAATACGCTTGCCGGCGCTCCGCGGAGCAGACATTTGAATTTGGCGTGAAGGTCTCGATTGGAAAATGTGATGCGCGCAGCGCGAGTATAAATTACTTTTGCTCCGCGCGGAGTAATCTGCTGCGCGGAGCAGAGCGGAGCGAAGTATAAATGGCCCCTAAGCACGTGTTTTCACAGAAATTTTGCTGCCAGACACAGAAGTGTTCCTCTCAGATTGGGCCCTATCCTTAAGCGTGTGTTTTCACAGAAATTTTGCTGGAGGACACAGAAATTTTGTTCCGCGCTTTGCGGAAAATAACGCAGCGGAAACTTTCAAAATTGACCCAGAAATGTTGCCCCCAGACCCAGAAATTTCGTCCCAGATTGGGACACATCCTAGTCCTATCGTTAACGATGCGTTTTCCCAAATTTGACCTAGAAATTTTGCTCCCAGATTGGGCCCTATCAGGGTGTACGCGTCAGCGTACACTTTGTATCATTTGCATGACAATTAGTTGTGCACAACTTTGGTCAATGAAAAATACATGTGTACCTATTTTCAATCCGCATGCTCACATTCTATATGATGAGTGTCTCCTACTGCACTCGAGAGATTCTACCGAACATGCTACACATGTCATGCATGCGTGCGTGCGTACGTGCATGCATGTGTGCGTGCATGCCTGCATGCGTGCGTGTGTGTGCCTGTATAGGTTTTACACGAATGTTTGTCTTACGAAAAAACACTGTATTAAGGAAAAATTTGCAGGCGCCTGCAAAAAATGACCAGAGATAGATGAGATGTGAAAGGATTGCTGTTGCGTTTTGGGTGAGTGAGATAGATGGCTCACACAAAAAAATGCTGAATATGTGAAGTGTTGCTGCGTATGGTTCGGTTTTTATACACT
>JASAMY010003411.1:0-208377 GCA_030248085.1 Paralinhomoeus sp. GSCO2_6
CTCTCTCACACACGTAGTTTGTCTTCGTAAACAGCAAAAATTTCGCCGAAAACGAGCTAAAACATTGGATTAAATAAAAATAAATAAGCTGCTGTATATGTAAAACGCAAACATTTCCTTTGACTAAATAGTGCAGCAGAAACGGAACGTTGTAAGGCGTGTGGATAATCAGCAGAAGTTTGTCGACAGTTCTTGCCGTGGAAATGTACGTTGAGCATTGCCCTTGCTTTCTAAAGAGGAGTAATGGCACAATTATATTCCTTTCACGAATTTTTTCTTTGGGTAAACAAACCTCGCATGACGTGCCCATTTGGTTCGCGCCGCTTCAGCGTTCCATACAGAAACCCTTTGTTATTCATTTTCTTGAAAGGTTGATTTTACCTTTCAAATTTTGTACGTTCGTTCGTCGCACATTTCCAGTACCAGTACGGCTTTACTTCTTGCAGTCAACACAGCATTGTACATTTGCGCAAGAGTTGTTGCGCACATTAATCAATCGTCGTTGCGACTGCTGCTGACGACAGTAACTGTATTTTTTGGCAATACGGTGCCCGTGCAAGTGAGAAAAGCTTTCAGGTAGGAATAGGGAGGTAGGATAGGAAATGAGGTAGGTACCGTAAACCCTATGATTGACCTTCTTTTATTTAGCCCCCTCCCCCCAATAATTACACCCCCTCCAACGGATCGAACAAAACAATTAGCCCCCAGATGGCTAATTATGGGGTTTACGGCATGCGACGTTTCCTTAAAGGACAACCAAGTCGATTGACTGAATCAGACGCCTAGCGTGAGAGAGACTCCGCTTCGGGCAAAAAAACTACGGTAGGACGAGCGATTCAAATTCCCGGAAGAACTCCGCCTTCTCTTCTGGGTCGGCGGGGACCTGTCCCGGCGGCGTCAGTCGCAGTCCGTGACTACCGTTGGAGTCGTAATTGGAAAAGCACTCCTGTCCCAGCAGTTGCCGCTTGAATCGCCGCACCAGATAGACCCAGGCCTCGACCTAAACGTTGACATGTTGGCGAATGATAAATGCTCAGCTCAGTTGAGTTGTGTTAGAGATACTGTAGACACTCCATTAGCACACTCGGAGCTGCACTGACACGACAACACACTGCAATAGCGCCGCAGGAGAGAGGATTAGAACAGTTGCCGCGCTTCCAAATGTGGTTCAAAAACTACACAAGTACGGTAGTTGTAGCTGGAATAACTAGATATAGTCTGGGATGCTAATGGAGAGGTTACGGTGCGCACTTCTTGTACAGATCCTCCGCCGTTGTCGATGGACACTCGAATCAACGTTCTATGGTGAAATCTCGGATGGCGCTCCAAAATGTCCAAATTCTTTAGTCTTGCATCGTCCACTTCGAAAATTTCTCCCGCCACCCGCTGAAACGGTGGAGAGCATTTCATTTCCCAAATGTTATTTTCGTATAAGAAGTACGATATGTAATGCATGTCTTATCACCAGTGAGTTTTGCTACGTTTTTTACACAAGTCAGTCAGTACATCTTTTCGTTCTTCTTGATTATACTAGGTTTTGTTGTTGTTGTTGGATTAGGGCCAACGCTAAGAGGCCGTCAATGACCCATTGTAGCATAGCCATATCCATGCCGCCTTCCTGTCTAGAGCCGTGCAATTAGCCAAAGACCTTGGGAAGAACGCCATGGCATGAGAAAATCCATCGAAAGGGAAGTCCTCGGTCTAGTGGCTCCATCAAGAATCGAACCCATGACCGTGCGCGCAAGAGGCCGATTCTTTATCACTAGGCCACTACGCTGCCCCTATACTAGGTTTTCTGCCGTTCGAAAGGGCTAGAAACATTCGTATACCACCACGTACCATTCCCTTTCCGGGAGCGTCGAGCAAGAAGGGGACGTTATGATGCGTGTAAATTATCAATGGGTACTTCTCGGCCGTCGTCGCCTCGCACAGAAACCGGGATTCACCTTTGTCGGCTGTGAAATTTTAAATTTAAATTTTTGAAACGTTTTACAAAGAACAATAATAATAATAATAACAATAAAATAGTCTGTCACGCACCGTGCATCTTGAAGTCGTTGGGCTGGCCACGCTTGAGCGTGCCGTACACGAACAGCTTGTGCAGAGGTGCCATTGTCGTCTCTCTTGCCACCTATGTATTACGTCGCCTTTCCTTGAGACACCGAGCTGTAAAGAGAGCGCCTCGATATACCTACGAGCTACCCAACCTATGTACAAACACCTCGAGCGCCGAGCACACACAGTGAATCTCGCACAAATTGCATGTACTGTAGACTCTACATGATGGTGACCTATGTATATTGCGCACTGAGAGACGCACAGCGCGAATTGCCGACAACTTTCGCGGCGGTGCGTCGCCTGTTGGGATACATTTACATACCCACGTTGCGGGTAGATGTAACGGTTGATTATCTCTAGCTTTGGCTTCGTATGGTAGCAGCGTTGCGACGCCGTCACGTCGAACTTTTAAAATGGTTCGCTTTGTTAGCACTATTTTCAACACACGTGAGTTGCGATAGAACCACAGCGCCGCGGGCGGCAATTTTACGTTTTTTATGAGTGCCTTTATCTAAGCAAAAGGTAAAAATCTGCCCACTTTGCCCCTGTGGTCGTCCTTCTTTCCTACTTTTCCCCCTGAGCTCTCCCCCTCCCCCACCCAAATCTGAGCTGACATGAGGGAGAGACCCCCCCCCCCTCCCCTTCGGGATCCGCTAGTGACATCGACACATTTAGGACAGCACACAATAACAGGTAACGCTCAGAGCGGCGCAAAGTCCACGACACGATTGCAAAGGCCCAAGGCCGCGTTAGGAGTAGCGCAAAGTGCACGGGTGCGATGAGCGAAGCACCCCCCCCCCCCACCAACAGTCAGCAGAGCAGCACAATGTCACAAACGAAACCGTCTCGACAAAGACGGACCAAAGTCCGCAGTCAACCAACAACGTACTTATTAAGACAGGCAAAACGACACGACTCTTTCGCTATTCGCTAGACTGCGCTAGATGCTAGACTGAAGGAAGCGGTGGCAAGTCTGACTGCGCCTTCATGGTGTTGCCGTACACCAAACTGGACAATTCAGTTGAACACGGAACCGATGCCACACCATACTACCCAACAGGGGCAGTGGCGTAGCCAGGATTTGGTCTCGGGAGGGGGTACAGATTTCCAACTTTTTAACAGGGTCCCCCCTGTTGCGCCGCAGGCAAAATCTCAATCCAAAATTTTGAGATTTTGGACTACTTTCGAGCATTTTGAACCAATTTTGGGCTATTTTTGAGAAATTCTAACCTATCTTGGGCCAGTTTTGAGCAATTTCAACCAATTTTGAGCTACTTTCAAGCATTTTTAACCTCACAAGCGAGCTAAAATGCTTTCTCTCTCTCTCTCTTCTTTCGCTAGGGCATTTTTGCAACAGGGTGGAGGACCCTGTCGCATTTTTTGGGCTTCACACAATCTCGGGGAGGGGTATACCCCCTACCCCCTCCCTTGGCTACGCTACTGAACAGGGGTCACATAGGTATGAACACTGACTCGATATGTACACTGACGTCGGTTGTCTGGTGAGCGAGGGTATTTATGTTCGGCGAAGGGAGGGGAGAGGGACGCTATCTCGGCGTCGTCCGCTTGTGCCGTAGTAGTCCAGTCCGGTCTTGCAGCAGGCGCCTCCGCCTCCGCCGCTTGTCAGCCGAGAGACGTCGCTTGGCACGTCAAGCCTTGAGCGCTGAAGGCGGCTGGACAGGAGGACGCTGTTGCAGACCGGTCAGCGGGGAGCTTGTGACTGTCCAGAGCTTGAGGGCCGACCCAACGCTGGACTGCTGGAGACAAGTCGGCGGGTGGCCGGCGTCACTGAGAAAGTTCCGCGCTGTTGGAGTCCGGTGTTGGGGAGAGGAAGAGTGTTGGGTGGGAGTACGGTAAGTCGGCTGGTGGACGTCCTGTCGGACGTCACTACACTCGCCGACAGCCAGCACAGGCCTCGAAGAAGAGTATAGCCAACTCCGTACTTCGGTGTCGATCCTATGAGAGCGCAGACTCTGGACGACACGGTACACTCTCTAAAGGCTGATTCACAATTAACTGATTCACAAATGAAACAGGTCGAAAACAAGGGCCACAGCACGCTCTTTAATACGCTGACAGGCGCGCATTTAACCGAAGATCATTGAATGACCGGAGGCAACGCGTCGTCAATTTGGCATGGGTCAAAAAGTCCGAGACCGAGACCGAGACCGATGCGAAGACCGAGACCGAGACCGAGACCGATGCGAAGACCGAGACCGAGACCGATGGGAAGACCGTTAATTGTGAATCAGCCTTAAGGGAAAGGCCGTGCTGGTGCTACAGCTTGATCTTGGCAAGCGATCGCGAGAGATCTTGCTCGGCCTACATGTATAGCGACCCACTTGACGAATAGTTCTTATTTTTATTTTATTTCGACAGTTTTATTTGGACCAGACCTAACACACCGTGAAGGCGTAAGCATCGCTTAGCAATGGCAATGGATCTTGTTTGCCCTGTGGTCTTGATCGATCCTGTCTGGACTGCCTGCCTGACGCGCCGACACTGTTGCAGCGCATGTCAAGCGGTGGTACAGGTGTGAATCTTGTGTTTATACGTGCCATAGTGCGCTACCAACAAGCTTTGAGCATGGCGCACGTTTCGTCTAGGAACAGGCAAAATAGCGTTTTCCGCAGGCACATTTATGATTCAAGCACGGTCCACTGCTCTTTTAAGGGAGGGGGAGAGGCGGCATCTTAAAAGATTTTGCGAAACCTGCAAACACCACTAAAATGACGTCATTTACGGCAAGAGA
Organism: Paralinhomoeus sp. GSCO2_6; assembly: GCA_030248085.1. NCBI lineage: Eukaryota > Metazoa > Nematoda > Chromadorea > Monhysterida > Linhomoeidae > Paralinhomoeus > Paralinhomoeus sp. GSCO2_6. Next base: position 4,811 of record JASAMY010003411.1, read on the forward strand.
ATTGCGGCGAGTTCCCCGTACAAACGATCCAATTCTCCGGGGTCGGTGACATTCTCCGGGGGACTAAGTACGAGTCCATGGTCGCCAGCTGACGAGTAGCTTTCCAGCATTGGCTTCTCCAGTAATTCTTGCTTGAACGACGGCACAGAATAGATCCATACGCGCTGCTGGAAGAGAGAATCGGGCAGAAATAGAGTAACCAGAGTACATGACAATAATTTTGCTGAAATTGCTGCCAATAGGCCATTATGGACATATTGGACTTTGATGTTCAGGCTAAAATTACGAGCCTTTGGGTGAAACGCGGTTGAATCTGCAGCAAAGGGGCCACTATTGAAGGGTCTATGATAGGACAAACGCATGCATCAAGTTGTTGTTTTTTGGCAAAAACCTGACACACTCTGCAGCCATTTTCCATCTCAACATCAGCACGGGTTCTTTGGTACAGTTGCGGCACTCTCTCGAACTTATCCAACTCCCTTAGTTTGTCTTCATCCACAGCGAAAAGTTCACCGAAGACTCGCTAAAACGTGGAATTTGTTTTGGAAAAAGGAAAAAGATGCTTTCAAGGGAAAACGCCAACATTTCCTCGGCCTGGAGAGTGCAGCAGAAACGGAACGTTGTAAGGCGTGTGGATAATCAGCGGAAATTTTTCGACAGTTCTTGCAGTGGAAATGAATTGAGCATTGCCTTTGCCTTCTAAAGAGTAGTTTAAGGCACCTTTTTTAGAGGTTGTGTACAATTACATTTTTTAAAATTTATTTTAGTGTTTTGCACCAACCTCGCAAGACGTATTCATTCGGTTCGCCCCGCTTCAACGTGCCATACAGGAACACGTTATGATTCATCTTCTGGAAACAAATCGCAATTTTAATCCCTTTAATAATCTTGCGCACGAGTCTGTATGTCAAAAATTTCCCGTACGTACACCAGTGGAGGCTACAGTTAGACAAGGGCAAGTCAAACACTTTACTTCTTGAAATACGGTTCATTTGCGCGAGAGAAAACGCCGTCAGCGAGTGAGTGAGAAATTGAGCGAAAAAGACAGTACAGTGAGTTCGGCGAATCGATGGGATGCCTACAGTGAACAGGCTTGGGTAAAAAAATTTCAGTCTTTTAAATAAAAAAGTTTTTTGAAAGGTTTTAAGCGGGCGCCTAGCATGAGACAGCTTGCGGCCAACTACGGTAAGACGAGCGATTCAAATTCTCTGAAGAGCCTGTCCTTTTCCTCTGGGTCAGTGGGAATATGCGTGGGCGGCGTCAGTCGCAGTCCGTGACTGCCGTCCGAGTCGTAATTCGAAAAGCACTCTTTTCCCAGAAGTTCCGGCTTGAACCATCGCACCAGATAGATCCAGGCCTCTTCCTAAAGAGTGCCATCTTGGTGTCATGAATGTCATGCTCGATTGTCCGTCGTACATAAGCCCTCCGTTTCAATGGCTCCTTGGGTTGAACGAGGTTAAAAATATAGTGCTCTTGGAGCTACTAATGGAGGATTTACGGTAGTAAGAGACAAATTGACCAGTTACCGCTGCTTCAATTCTTCCACACGTGTGCAAGGCTAGTCCAAATATTTACATGTAGTCTAGGATCCTATTGGAAAGGTTACTGTGGTACACACTTCTTGGACAGATCCGTCGCCATTGGTGGTGAACAATTTAAGCCACGTTCTATGGTGAAATCTCGGATGGCGCTCTAAAATGTCTAAATTCTTCAGTCTTGCGTCGTCCACTTCGAAAAGTTCTCCCTCCACTTGCTGAAATGGTGCTTAGAGAGATACCTCTAGATTTCGCTCCCAATTGTTTGTATCTTGTCGCGACATGCGCGCGTTTTCGTTTTTTTTTTACTTACTAAGGGGCACACAATCAGTCGATGTTACGCTTGTCAACTAGAGAAGGAGCTCAAATTTATCAAATCAATTCAATACAAATATTGCTTACCTTTCCCTGTCCAGGAGCGTTCAGCAAGAAAGGAACGTTGTATGGCGTGTGAATTATCAAAGGGTACTTTTCGGCGGTCGTCGCCTCGCACAGAAACCTCGATTCCCCTTCGTCAGCTGTGAAAAAAAAAATAAAAAATGTGAAATTTCCTCAAAAAAAAGTGTTACGCACTGTGCATCTTGAACTCGTTGGGCTGGCCGCGCTTGAGCGTGCCGTACACGAACAACTTGTGCCAAGTGGCCATCTGCTTTGTGGCAGTGTGCTGTGGCAGTGAGCTGTGAATATGGCTGCTCCAGCCAGCGCGCCTTTACAGCGGTGTGGCGGTGACGACTGTGCGCTCTCGTTGACACGGAATGATAGTGATGAGCGCTGCGATGGTGGTCTTTATGCGAGAGTACTTAGGTGCGTATACGTTGCACCTTGCGTTTGCTGCTGCTTCGTCGTGAATTGAGAGATCGCTTATCTCGCTGTGGGCTGTTGCGCCCTAGCGTCTAGCCCTGGCTGTCCTGACGGGCAGGAGGAGAGTGCCAAGTAAACAGACGGGAGGGCCTGACTTCTTGCAGTTGCGCGACTGCGGCCGATGTTTGGCAGCACTAACTGAACTCCTTGCTGGGCGCCGGGGGGGGGGGCGGAGATGGAATGAAAGCAGTGCAAAGAGGAACTAGAAGAAGGTGTCGCGCCGATGCGCCACTGGATATAGATTATAGGTTTGCGACAAAATGTCTTAGATTTATGCTTTGCTCGGGCTTACGACTTGTACAGGTTGTGCACAGCTGGGTGCCACACACTACAGGTTGCCTAAACGCTTCGTCTGAGAGTTGTTGGCGGGTCGGCCCCGAACAGGGAAGCGAGTCTTGTTGAACCTGAGTGGAGCTGCGGTCCGCTGGGCATTGGACCGTACAGCGTCGACAAATGTGATGCATTGTGGATGTGGTGAGCGTTCCAATGACGATTCCGGCAGACGTCATCCCAGCGCGGACGGCCTGCTGCGTACCGTCGCTGGTGCCTAACCTATGTACTGCGACACGTTGTGCCTTCGTTTGTTTGTGACTACACATCGCAGCGGCAAAAAGTATAATCGCTTTGATTTTTTTTTTACGAACGAGGCTTACCCGCTAGTTGGCCGAGGGCGGGCAACCGCGAGGCGTGCTGCCGCCAAAGACATTTAATTTCGAGATCACCACTCTGCGCGGAATGCGAAATTCGAATTTCGAAAATATCGATTTGTTCATCAATCTGAGCGTTGTACCATTGGCACTTCCTTCAGTTCTGAGAGAGAGAGGGAGAGAGAGAGAGAGAGAGAGAGAGAGAGAGAGAGAGAGAGAGAGAGAGAGAGAGAGAGAGAGAGAGAGAGAGAGAGAGAGAGAGAGAGAGAGAGAGAGAGAGAGAGAGAGAGAGAGAGAGAGAGAGAGAGAGAGAGAGAGAGAGAGAGAGAGAGAGAGAGAGAGAGAGAGAGAGAGAGAGAGAGAGAGAGAGAGAGAGAGAGAGAGAGAGAGAGAGAGAGAGAGAGTGGATGTGTACCGGTTTCTTTCTGGTTGGGGAGTGAAGTATCACAGCGCACAGAAGAAGCTCTCGCAAGCACGTACACTTTACACAACCAGGTGTGTGCGTGTTTAAACAATTGTGCGTAATTACTTCATCGGTCTGTATTCGGCGGCCAAGAAGACGTTCTCGCAGGAACGAGAGCCGCGGCGCAGAAAGCGCGTCATTCGACTGGGACAGAAGAACGTGGGACTCTTCCTGTCTTGGCCGACGTTCTGAACGAAGAAATTGAGTGCGGGGCGCCGAGGTTGTTGTTTTCTGGATTTGGGGCAACGCTAGGAGGCCGACAATGGCCCATAGCATACCCTTCTCCATGACGCCTTCCCGTCTCGAGCCGCAGAATTAGCCAAAGACATTCGGAAGAACGCCACTGAACGCCGCCAACGCCATCCGCCAAGAACGGCAGCGATGGCACGAGAAAAATCGATTGAGAAGGAAGTCCTCGATCTAGCGGATCCGTCAAGGATCGAACCCAGACAGAACCGTGCGCGCATGAGGCCGATTATCTTCCACTAGGCCATGCGCTGCCCGAGGCACCGAGGAGTACCTACGTAGCTCAGTGATACGGCGTCGTCTCGGCACGCTCGTGGACCGGGGTTCGACTCCCGCCGCGTACCACTGAGTTACTAAAGGCAATAACACCCGCCTCCGTCCGGCACCGGGCGCGTGTGCATTTGATAGGCGCGTCCGGCTGACTGGTGCTGACCGCCCGGTGCCGCACGGAGGCGTGTGTTATTGCCTTTATTCACTTGGACATGGACAGGAGCAGGCAGCTATTCCTGCTTTCCTGCTAGTCCTGCTAGTTCCTGCTTCCTGCCCATTCCTGCTAGTCAGGAAAATGTGCCGCAAGACCCTGGCGGGGTAAACGGCGGTGACGCGTTTCTGATCGGCCCAATCGCTGGTCGTCTACGGAGCTGTGCTGCGTAGAATGCCAATGGATTGTCCCGTGCCGTCTGAGTGGGAATTGGTGCTGTGTATACACCAGTAGGCTAGGAAAACCCGAAATCCGTGTCTCACCCCGGTTGTCGACGAAATCTTCGTCCGCGCATCGGTCTGCTTCGTTCCAAGGATGCCGCCGCCCTTGACTTGCGCCCGTTCTTCGGCCGTCGCTGGGCTGGCGGCGACTCTGCTGGAAAAAGAGAAAGGGAACTGCGGGCTGCCGTCCATACGGCCGAGCTCCTCTCTCAGAGCCAGGTGGAAGCCTTTCAGGTCCGAGGCGTCGTTGAGACGAACGTCGAAGAACGGAGTCTGCTGACGCTTGGCCATCAGGCGCGCCTCTGAAGTGCAAAAATGAATTTCTAAATAGACATTCCCCGAAAGCCGAACGAATTGCAACACCAGCCACGATTTGCTAGGAGTAGGATGCTTGAAGTTGACCCGCCCTGGACGGAAAACCGCGTGAAAGTGCGTGAAACAATTCGCGCGCACCCCTGACGAGCGCCGGGTTGTTCTTCTTGAGCTGCAGGGCGACGAGCAAGAGCGGCTTGTCGCGCAGGTCTTTCCGGCAGCCCAGAGAGTCGACGCAATCGATCGCGTTCCGCTGACTGGCCGCGTCGAGCGCGTTGAACGCGACCACGTAGGCGCTGACCGTCAACGACTGCCACAGGTCGTCCTGAATCATCGATTACCAATAAGCATGCTCCAGCAAAATCAGTCAGGACCTTGAACAGTTTGCTCCCTGAGGACCTTTTAAATACTATACCCCCCTCCCCACTAAAATTGCCCCCCCCCCTCTAATGGAAAACAGACCCACTTTTCTGTTGTCGGCTTCCAGAAACGACATCTCCATCGCGTTGTTGGCTGCGCTCGCTAAATTTTTTAGAGGGAATTAGTTCTTTATTTTACTTTTGTTCTTCTAGTTAATCGAGAATTGTGCTTGTAGGTATGTATGTATTATAGGTTCCTTACACATCCTAAATTTGTGCAACTGCTGCACTCTCTGGTCATGACTTTGGACATTTGTTTATACAACGGGATGATATACCTACATACGCTACCGCAGACTATTAAAACCATTCTCTTTACCGTAATTCGAAAGAAAACGCACCGCGCTCTTCTCTGCGTTTCAGGTCTCGTATTAAGCTCGTCTTGCCACAACGGCTGGCCCCAACCACCAAAACCGTCACCGCACCGCTCAGCTGCACCGGCGTCAACGATGGACTGGGCGTTTTCGGCGCGATATTACACCTGAAGTCGCGGAGATTTGCACACTTCATCGATAGACATTTGGGTATACTTCGGAAGGCAAGAACACCTACCATATTTAGCCCCCTATAGTTAGCCCCCCTTCCCTCTTATATTATTTATATAATTATATATAATTATATTATATTATATAATTATAAACCCTCCCAAGACCACTTTGAGTTTATAAGTCCCCCACCCCTATAATTACGCCCCCTCCCTAAATGGACCATCGTCTGAAAGGCAACATTTAAAGACGCAAGTCAAAAACGTTTCGCTGCGCCGTCAATTGTTGGGCTGGATTATCAAATTCTAATTCTTGAGTCAACATACATACATACATGTACCTGGTAGTGTATTATTAGTAGCCCGCCAAACTCACCGCCAAACTTCAGTTGGCCAAACTTTCTGCCTGAAAACCCACCCGTCTGATGCCGCGTCGTCGCCGAACACGGGCGGGGTTGGGGAGTCGGGCGCTTGTCGACGCCTGGGAGCGTCCGGACTCAAAGTGGAGCTGCGCGCTCGCATCAGCTCCGACTGATCTTGGTTCGACCGTTCGGACATTGTCGAGCCTGTTTTGCGGTGAATGCGGGAGGTTCGAACGCACCAGCACGCACGCACGCACGCATCGGTACGCACACACGCACGCACCGGCACGCACGCACGCACCGGCATGCACACAAGCACCAGCACGCACCGGCACGCACGCGCGCACGTACCGGCACGCACGCACGCACCGGCACGCACGCACGCACGCACCGGCATGCTCACAAGCACCAGCACGCACCGGCACGCACGCGCGCACGTACCGGCACGCACGCACGCACGCGCGCATGCACGCACGCACCGTCACGCACGCACGCACGCACGCGCGCACTTACGCAGAACGAGCCAAATCACCTCACTCGCCGGCAAAGCGCACCAAAATACCTGCTCACCCCGATTCTTTGACTTGCTCCTCAGATGCCAGCTCTGAAAGCGCATGCCCAGGCGTTGTCTCAAGGTCGCTGGACGAGCTGGGCCGTCGGCTCTGCAAGCAGAGCCATCACTTGTTCGTGCGTGCGTGTGCTCGTCTTCTTATAGCTTAGCCTGAGCAAAGAAAACGCGGAACCCATCCGGAATAAATTGGGTTTCCGCACGCGAGGCAGAGGAATGTACATCCTATGTACGTACACAGAATGCGCATGTGGCGTTTTGCACTGTATGCGCCGCTTCCCATTTGCGTCACGCGCGTGCGGCGCCGGAAAATTAGCACCTCAGGATTTGCGTTAGCAAAGCTCCTTTGAGAGAGAGTGTGTGTTGTGACGGGAGGTGGTAATTGAGGACAAGGCGGTGTCGACTGGCCATAATTGGTACAGAATCAATGTGCGGGAAAAAACCTTTCAATCTTTCTGTCTTTCAATATACTAGCCGCTTCGAACTCAGGACTCCTGCTTGCAAAGTGCTCCAAAGTGCTTCGACATCAATTTGTCTCATGAAATAAAATAATGTTGAGAATACTCAGTTGTACAATGATAAATCACTGCAATGATGAAACTGCAAAGTGTAGGAATGCAGGTCAACCAAAGCCAATGCATGTCAACCAACGCATTTGCATAAATACTACAGAATTGCTTGTAACACCCACTCTGTTTTAAATATTTCATATCAACACACCCACGATGTAAATTGGAGACGCGCTGAGACTCGTTTGCAGAAGTTTTGTTTTATTTTCTGTGGTGATGCTACGTGGCAGGGGAGGATAGAGCATAGGCTTTTTGGCGTGTCTGTTTGTATGTGCTGTATGTTCAAAAACGTTTTGCTCTCGCAACCCAACACGAACAATCCGAAACACGCACAAAACGCGCACACAAAGAAGACCATGAACCGATGCAAGGGGGGGGGGAGGGGGGCTGGAGAGAATGGGAGAGCCCGAAAATAGTTTATCGCCCAGAGGCCCCCAAAGGTCGAGTAGCTCAATGATTAATGGGTGGTTTGGGGGCGAGAATAGGCAGAGATTGTTGCTATATCTGAGAAACCTTTCCTCTCTTTTGTCGTTTGTCATTCATCATCAAAAACCTGCTCAGAAGCAATTCAGTATCAATATTTTCATGTTCTCAGTAGTGACTCATCATCAATACAATGTATCATAAAATCATGCTGTAAATATGTGTTCATGCTCATGTTCATGCACATATGTTCATGCACCTTGATCTGCAGGCGCAAAGCCTTTGGACCTGGTCTAAGCTAGGATCGCGGTCCGACGCTTCCGATTCCATTCCAGCGCGCCGTGGGCGGGCGGTTTTCGGCGGGATGGGCTTGTGTCTTCCTTACGTGGTCTTTTTTTGGCAAAGTACAATTGTTGCGTCCGCGTCCGCAGCGTCCGAAACCTAAGTGAAGCCTAAGCCTAAGCGAAGCAAAGCATAAGCCTAAGCCAAATCAAAGCCAAAGCATAAGCCTAAGCAAAGTCTGAACTAAGCCTAAGCAAAGCCTAAAATTAAGAAAGTTTTCATTGGACGCAGCAGCAGACGCGGACGCACGCATCAATTGTTTTCAGCCGTTTTTTTCGGGGAAATCCAAGTTCATTGGGCCATTGGACCGGGCGAAACGCACCACAATATTTCATTTATTACGTTTAATGCGTCGACGATCAGTGCTCAACGCCAAGAAAAACTAAAACAACGCACCACTAAAACGCTAACACATACACGCGCATGCGTGCGTGCGCCCACTCGCGAGTCCGTGCGTGCGTGCGTGCGTGCGTGCGTGCGTGCGTGCGTGTGTGTGCGTGCGTGCGTGCGTGCGTTCGTGCGTGCGTGCGCGTGTCCTTGTCCATATGCGTGTGCGTGCGTGCGTGCGTGCTTGCGTGCGTGCGTGCATGTGCGTGCGTGCGCGTGACCATGTCCAGTGCGTGTGCGTGCGTGCGTGCGTGCGTGCGTGCGTGCGTGCGTGCGTGCGTGCGTGCGTGCGTGCGTGCGTGCATGCGTGCATGTCCGTGTGATCCCAGTTTTTACAGCATTAACACCTGTAAAACAAAGTAAAAAATAATAAAAAGTTCAAAGTTTTATAGCATAAACACGTGCAAAACGAAAAAGTTATAAACAAAAAGTTACAAGTACTCTTATGGCAGAGGTTTGATCCCAGGAGCTCCAGAAAAGTAACGGACATCATAGGCACTACACCATTGATCTGTTCAGAACTGTTTTCTAAACACTTCTGGTAAGTCAGAAGCACGCATAAAATGTGCTGTATTATCATATAATTTATTTATATTTGCATAACGCATGGATTACGATGGCTTCAGTAGTGCCACTCTTATTTTGATGGTAAAATGTGCCAAGCAAGCTTCATACAAAATTTCAGCTCAATCCATCCAGCAGAACTCTATGTGCTGCAGACAGAACCCACAAACAGTCATAGGTACTACTGTAGAAAAAGATAATGCTATATCTCGGGATTACGGTGTCGAACTGGAAGGCGGATGTGAGATTCATGATCACCACGGTCGATTACATATATCCCAAGCAGATTTGACACTGAATTCTCAAATTCAATCAAGCGCAATTTGCATATTCAATGCGTTGTATCTCATGCTTACGGTATCGCATTGGAAAACGGATGTGATATTCGTGATCAGCACGGTCGATTACATATATCCCAAGCAGATTTGACACTGAATTCTCAACTTCGATAAAACACGTACGCGCAATTTGCATATCTCGCGGATTACGGTAGCTTCAGCGGTGCCACTCTTATTTTGACGGTGAAATGTTGCAAGCAATCTACACACAAAATTTCAGCTCAATCCGTCCAGCACAACTCTCTGGGCAGCGTTGCAGACAAACAAACAAACAAACAAACAAACATTGTGCTTTAGTAATATAGATATCATTCTTTCAGTACAGTAGTGCGTACCCCGCTTGCACTATCGTTAACCAGTCCTCAATTGGGGGATCCAGTTTTCCCCTCAATTACCGTAAATCCTACAATAGTGCCCTCGGGGCACTATTCTTTTAACCTCTTCTTACCTGGGGCACTATTGGGTTCGGCTCTATTGTACGATTTACGGTAATGTACCAACATGGTATGCAGTCAAGTTGTCTACATTTGGGCGACGCTTTCAGTTTTCTATGCCACTTATGCTTAAAATTTTCTTACTGTTTAAATTGTTTAAACGTTTTTTTTTTTAAGCGTGGAAGAACCGGCAGTACGTGCAGGCAGCTCTCTTGAAATCGCGCCAATCGGCGACGTCCGTGCTACTGCGCGGTCGGTAGGTGGTCGCCGCTCGCTCCCCGTCAAGTCTAAAAAAAGCGATTTTGATCGAGCAGCGGAGTTGTTGACAAGCGCTGCGCGTGTACCAACGACAATATGTACCGTAAATCCTCCAATACAACCCCCCCCCCTCCAATAGTGCCCCCGGGCACGGCAAGGTTGAAATAATAGAGCCCCCCCCCCTCCAATAGTGCCCCCTGGGGTAAGGGGTATGTTGTGCCATGTGCCTTTTATGGGCAAAAATATAGTGGTAGGTACATTTATATCGTGTATACACACTACTACTAACCAATAATAGTACGTTTCAGTAACTATTAACGTTAAATCAAACATTAAATGTGGCAAAAGTAATCAAAATCACCGAAAAATTGGCAAATTTGACAGCGAAACTAGCATTACCATTCAAAATTTTTAGGTTGAAATAATAGAAGCCCCCCCTCCAATAGTGCCCCGCCTCCAATAGTGCCCCCGGGTAAGGAGAGGTTGAAAAAATAGTGCCCCGGGGGCACTATTGGAGGATTTACGGTATGACGATAATCTGTATTTCGCGTTTATAAATGGTATATACCTGCATAGATAGGTAACAGACTTTGTGACGAGAATGTCGGAGCCAGCGGAAAATGAGAAGAATGTGCAGTGGCCGGAATCGAACCCAGAAACGGGTACGACACGTCGCATCGTGCTTGATGTTGGTCGTGGGTACATATACGAGGGTCGTGTGGATTGGCCTGTCCTGTCATTGTACGTTACTCGCGTTTTCTCCGGGATGCAGCTCCGACATTCTCACCGATAACCTACAACCCCGCGTTTCTCACAAAGTCTCCACCGACTTTTAGATGCACTTCCTTTTCAGATTTTTGCTAACGAGTGCAGCTTACTTACGTACCTAATAGCTCTCATAGTAGACGATGGATTACCGAGTCTTCGCTTAAACAACTGTTTCTGGTTGACACAGGCGAATACGCACCCCATGGCGAAGGTGACGTGCAGAAGACTGCCACGCTTACCACCACTCAATTTCCGCGTTTCCATGTCGCGCACGTACGTATTTGAAATTCGTGGGCACCAAGCATTCCGTGAGCAGTGTCCTTACGAAGGGTGCCCGCGCGAACATTTGATTGGCAGGGCGGGCGGCGGGCGGCCACCCAACCCGCCTTGGCAGCGTGTCAGGCAATCAATCGATAATTACGCTGTTGAAAACGTCTCGGCTTACCGATGTTTGTCCAACCGACAACGACGCAGTGTCAACAGAGCGGCCCCGATCACTGCACTTTCATTACCGCGGCCGTTGAGAAGTCAGCGCTGGCGCAGCGAAGGTCTGTTTTCTTGAGCGAGCGGCACATTTTAAGCGCGCCGGCAAACTAACGCTAAGATGGCTATTATTTGCGGGTCAGGGGCATTAGTTAGCGGTACTCAACCAGAAAGAAACAAAGGGAACGACAGGGCTGGTATTAGACTTGTTGGCGGAACACTATGAGCTAAATGTTACCGTCAGCCCCTCAATACCTACGGTAGATACACGTCAAGCACTGATGTCATGTCATGAACCGTACTATGCTCAGGGTGTTTGACAGCTATAGGTAATCCGTCAATCCGGCAAAAACCGAAATGGTGCTCTTCACAAAGCGCCGCAAGTTTAACTGGATTAACTGTAGATTGCACAACACCAATATACCTCTCAGTCCATCTGCGAAGTATTTGGGGGTGGTGCTGGACAAAAAACTGACGTGGAATGATCACTTGACCCGTCAGGTCGAGAAAGCGACGCGGCTTCTTTTTGCTTGCCGCTCCATGACAGCGAGCCGCTGGGGCCTGAAGCCCAGTGTCATGCTCTGGCTGTATGCGGTCGTCATCAGACCCGTGCTAGCACACGGCATTGTCGTCTGGTGGCCTCGCACGCTTCAGGCGACAACACAGAAGCAGCTGGCGCGATTACAACGTCTGGCGCTCTTGTGCGCGACGGGCGCCCTTCGCGGCACACCTACTGCTGCAATGGGTGCAATTCTAGCACTCCCAGCCCTTCACGACCACCTGATCGGTGTGGCCATCGCGACCGCTCAGCGGTTGCGGCTCGCTGGCCGGTGGCAGGACGGCACGCACAGCAGGCACGCTCAACTGTTGCGCAAGTTTCAGAATGAGCTGCCACTGCTTGGAATGCCGAGCGACTATATGTCGCCCTCGTACCACTTCAACAGCAACTACACTGTTGCTATTCCTACGCGGCAGCGGTGGGCGACGTCTTCTGCAACCCTTCTCGTCTCTGCCGCCAACGTCTCGAGCATCCAGTGCTTCACGGACGGCTCCCGTCTCGGGGTGCGTGGCGCCGGCTCTGGACTCGTCATCACGCACTGTGGCAACGTGCTGAGGCGCTCGAATATCGTGCTCGACACGTTTGCAACGGTGTTTCAAGCAGAGGTGCTGGCGATAGCGGAAGCGGCTCGGGAGGTGGTTCACCTCCTGGGTGGCCGTCCCATCCCCATACGCTCAGTCACCTTCTACTCCGACAGCAGCTCGGCACTGCGGGCGCTGATCTCCCCAAAGCTGACGTCCACTGTAGTGCGTGAGTGCCGTGAACGTCTCGCGACTCTGGCACTGCAGTGCGCGGTGAAACTCATGTGGATTCCGGCCCACCAGGGCTTCCACTTCAACGAAATGGCAGATCAGACAGCGAAAGCTGCCGCTGCGCAGAGAACGACCACACCGCCGCCAGTCCTGCCTGTCTCCTTGCAGACGTTCAAGAGCCGGCTGCGGCAGTGGGTGACGGCGAGACACGCGGCGGCCTGGGCAGCCCAGCCGGACTGCCGACAGGCTCGCGATCTCGTCCCAACAATCTGCCCTCGACTCAGTCGAAGGCTGATACAACTGCCGCGACAGCGACTTCGCCTCCTGATCGCCCTCCTCACGGGACACGGTGAGGTAGCGCGCCACCTGCATCTGATGCAGCTGACGCCCTCGCCGCTGTGCCCCCACTGCCACCTGGCCGAAGAAGATGCTTTCCATTTTCTAGCCGAGTGCCCCCACTGGATGCGACAGCGCCTCCAAGTACTTGGTGGACCTGTCCTCACTCTGGACCATCTGCGAAGACTTGCACCTACTAGGCTATTGTGCTTCGCCGAGCGAACCAATCGATTCAATTGATTGGTACTCACCTGTGTGAACAGGAAGTAAACTATCAGAAGGCTATGACTCGGTTTTCTTTGCCATGGTATTGGCCTATCTATCACCTACCTCACTTCTCGCAAAGTGACGCCTCACACCTCTTCTGTTCTTGTCTAGATGTCTGGCAACGGAGAGCGCAAGGTGACGAAGGCGGTCGTGATGATCGGCAACAAGAGCGGTGGAGGCGGCTCGGTGGAGCCTTCGAGGGCGGTGACGGCCCAGCAGTCGCCGGCGACTGCTCAGCAGGTGCCGGTGGCTGCTCCCCAGGTGCCGCCCAAGAAGGTGAAACCGGGCAGCCGAAAGCGCAAGAGGATCAAGGCGAAGGAGGCCGCCGCTCAGCTGGCGGCCGGCGGCGCCAACTCGTCGGCGAGCTCGAATCCCGAGCCCGCCCCCGACGCCAAGAGGCCGTGCACGGCGGCGGACTCCGCCGTCACCGAGACGCCGGCCAGCCGAAACGTCTCAGAGCAGCGGAGGAAGCTCGTCGGCATCGGCCTGGCCGACAAGAGGCAGCTGAGCAAGGAGGCCGGAGACGCGGCGCTGAAGTTCATCCGCCAGCGTCTCCGGGCCACCCTGATGGGCGTCGACAACGCGCCGCTGCTGCGCTTCGACGAGTGGGGTCGCGTGGGGCGCGGCGGCGCTCTACTGCTGGCCCCCCACGACAAAGACACGGGCGCCTGGCTCCGCGAGGTCGTCAAGGAGATCCCGCCGTGGGACGGGCAGAGCTGGATCGTCGGGACACCGTCCCAAGTGGTCGACGGTCCCTCTCACCTGGTCCACGGCACGTTCATCGACGACGGCGTCGCTGACGAGAAGTTCATGCTCGGCATGCTCGCGAAGCAGAACCCGGGCCTCAACACCGACAGGTGGAAGGTGGTGCGCTCCGTCTCGAGGCGCCCCGACACCACCAGCTACTCCATGCTCGTCGAGGACGCCTCCTACGCCGTCCTCTGCGCCAACAACATGCAGGTCTGGTTCGAGACGGGGCTGGTTCAGCTGGCCTCGGCCGAACGCCGCAAGGAGCAGCAGCAGGCAAAGGCCGCCGCAGCGGAGCAGCTGGAAGAGGACGCCCTCTTGGGGGTCGCGCCCCCAGCGACCTCGGAGGAGGACGCCCTGGTGTCCTCCACCGGGGCCCTGCAAGTGGCCGACAAGGACACCACGCCGTCCGCGGTGGCCGACGAGGCCGACGTGGACGACGAGGTGTCGCCCGACTTCTAGGACGGACGCGGCCCCGAAAGGGGTGGCGTCCGCGGACGCGGCCCCGAAAGGGGTGGCGTCTGACTACTAACCCTAACACTAGGTGAGCAACGTGCTGTCTGCCTGCCTAGTCAATTTCCATCCTTGGGCGGCAGGCTATTCCTGTTTCCCTGGCTGATGGACCTCTTTCTGGGCAGTCAAATGCCCACCCCAATCTTCACCCAACGGCAGATCTCGTACCTGTCTCTGTGGGGTGAAACGTTCATCTATTTTTCGGCTGATAGAGAGTTTATAGCGCCCAAGCGCGGACGCTCTCTGCTCCGACGTCGGCCGCTCCCATGGACGACGCCGGAGCCGGCCTCAGGAAAGAAGAAGAAGAAGCTATAGGTAAATCGCTGAGTCGCTTTTGAAGCACATATTGTAGCTGCCGGTTTTAGGTAAATCTTTAGACAAACTAGCCACTTCAACGCAGGACTCCTGCTTGCAAAGTGCTCCAAAGTGGTTCAATATCAATATTTTCATGTCCTCTGTGATGACTCATCATCAATACAATGTGTCATAAAATCATGCTGCAAATGCTCAGTTGAAAAGTAACAATGACAAATCTGTAAAGTGCTGCAGCAAAAGCCAAAGGAAGTCAACCAATGCAACCAATGCACTTCTGCAATACAGGAGAACAGTTTACCTTTTTTGTTGTAACGCTTTATTCTTGCGTCATTACATCTCCAGTCATTACATTCGATAGTAAAAATTTGGCACTATACCATCTTTAGCAGAAACACCATAAATCCCATATTTAGGGGCGGTGGGCTAATTGTTTTAATACGCCATTCAGAGCCAGCTAATAATAATTGGCTTTTTTGTAATCTGCATGGTTGCTCACATATGTTCATGCATCGTGATCTGCAGTCGCAGTGCTGAAGCTTCCCGATCGGCTTGTGCTGACTGACTGACTGACTGCTCAGTAGTCTGCTAAAAATAATTGCACCGCTCAACATTTGAGCGCCATTGGGAAACTAAATAATACATTTCTTCTGAAGCTCCTTGACCGCTCTGTAGAACTCCTCGAAATTTGTGAACGGCCTCTCTTCCTCTTGGAGCGACTTGCCAAAGCGGCGCTCTCATCCTGCCTGCTTGTGCAAGGCCTTTGGACCTGCTCTAAGCTAGGATCGCTGTCCGACGCTTCCGATTCCCTTCCGGCGCGCCGTGGGCGGGCGTTTTTCGGCGGGCTTGGGCTTGAGTCTTCCTTACGTCGTTTTTTGGCAAAACACAATTGCGCCCGCGTTCGCTGCGTCCGAAACCTAAGCGAAGCCTAAGCCTAAGCTAAGCCTAAGCCTAAGCCTAAGCCTAAGCCTAAGCCTAAGCCTAAACATGGACTGGACTAAAGCAAAGTCTGGACTAAGCCTAAGCAAAGCCTAAAATTAAGAAAGTGTTCATCGGACACAGCGGACGCGGACGCATCAATTGTTTTCAGCCGTTTTCAACACAAAAAAACTAAAACAACGCACCACAAAAACGCTAACACTAAAGCATGATCACACCCCATCCTCAGGCTTACGCTTAGGCATACACGCGTGTGCGTGCGTGTGCGCGCGCGAGTCCGTGCTGCAGACGCGAGTCCGTCCGTGCGTGTCTGTGCGTGCGTGTGCACGTGCGTGCGTGCATGCGTGCGTGCGTGCGTGCGTGCGTGCGTGCGTGCGTGCGTGCGTGCGCGTTCGCATAGGTATGTTCGTGCTTTTTTTATCCTCAACTTGCAACATGAACCATATTCCGTGCGTACATGCGTGCGTGCGTGTGCGCGCGTGCATGCGTGCATGTGCGCGCATGCGTTCGTGCATGTGCGCGAGTGCGTGCATGCGTGCGCGCGCGTGCGTGCGCGTTCGCATAGGTTTGTTCGTGCTATTTTACCCTCAACTTGAAATATGCAACAACTTGCAACATTTACAATTTGCATATTCAATGTCTCATATCTTGTGCTTACGGTATCTCACAGGAAAACGGATGTGATATTCGTGATCGGCATGGTCGATTACATATGTCCCAAGCAGATTTGACACTGAATTCTCAAATTCGATAAAACGCATATGCGCAATTTGCATATCTCCCAGATTACGGTAGCTGCGGAAAATCTGGCCACTGTATGATGGTGAAATGTGCCAAGCCAGCTGCTCACAAAATTTCAGCTCAATCAATTCACCACAACTCTCTGCGCTGCATTGCAGACAGAGCCCACAAACAGCCCTACTACTGTAGAAAAGGATAGTGCTATATCTTGTCATTACTGTAGCGGATGTGAAAACGAATGCCAGAGTCGTGATCAGCATTGTCAATTACATATGCTCATACTGTTTTTCACCCCCAATTTGCAACATTAACCATCCACAGTTTGATATTCAATGTACTGTATCTCGCGAATACGGTATCGCACTGGAAAACGGGTGTGATATTCGTGATCAGCATGGTCGATTACATATATACCAAGCAGAATTGACACTGAATTCTCAAATTCGATCAAACACGTATGCGAAATTTGCATAACTCACGGATTACGGTAGTTTCAGAAGTGCCACTCTTATTTTGACGGTGAAATGTGCCAAGGAAGCTTCACACAAAATTTCAGCTCAATCCATCCAGCACAACTCTCTGGGCTGCGTTGCAGACAGACAGACAGACAAACATTGTGCTTTAGTAATATAGACTAGCCGCTTCGAACTCAGGACTCCTGCTTGCAAAGTGCTCCAAAATGGTTCAACATCAGTTTGTCTCATGAAATAAAATAATGTTGAGGATACTCAGTTGTACAATGATGAATCACTGCACAGATGAAACTGCAAAGTGTTGGAATGCAGGTCAACCAAAGCAAATGCATGTCAACCAACGCATTTTCATGAATACTACAGAATTGCTTCTAACACCCACTCTGTTTTAAATAAATTTCATATCAACACACCCACGACGTAAATTGGAGACTCGTTTGCAGAAGTTTTGTTTTATTTTCTGTGGTGATGCTATGTGGCGGGGAGGGGAGAGCATATGCTTTTCGGTGTGTCTGTTTGTATGAGTTGTATGTTCAAAAACGTTTTGCTCTCGCAACCGTGCATGCATGCGTGCAACTCTGCATGCGTGCGTGCGATCGAGCGTGCGCGTGCGTGCATGCATGTGTCCATGTCCATGTGCATGCGTGTGCGTGCGTGCGAGCGTGCGTGCGTGCGTGCGTGCGTGCATGTGCGTGCATGTGCGTGCGCGTGTCCGTGTCCATGTGTTTGTGCGTGCGTGCGTGCGTGCGTGCGTGCGTGCGTGCGTGCGTGCGTGCGTGCGTGCGTGCGTGCGTGCGTGCGTGCGTGCGTGCGTGCGTGCGTCGCGCGCGCGCGTGCGTGCGTGCGTGCGTGCGTGCGTGCATGAGCGCGTAATACAAGTTTTTATAGCGTTAACACCTGTAAAACAAAGTAAAAAATAATAAAAAGTTCAAAGTTTTTATAGCATAAACACGTGCAAAACAAAAAAGTTATAAACAAAAAAGTCACACGTATTTTTATGGCAGAGGTTTTATCCCAGGACCTTCAGAAAAGTAACAGGCATCATAACCACTACACCATTGATCTGTATGGAACTGTTCTCTAAACACTTCTGATAAGTCAGAAGCACGCATAAAATGTGCTGTATTATCATGATTTATTTATATTTGCATAACACATGGATTACGATAGCTTCAGTAGTGCCACTCTTATTTTGATGGTAAAATGTGCCAAGCAAGCTTCATACAAAATTTCAGCTCAAGCTGCATTGCAGACAGAACCCACAAACAGTCATACTACTGTAGAAAAGGATAATGCTATATCTTGTTATTACTGTAGCAGATTGGAAAACAAATGCCAGATTCGTGATCACCATGGTCGATTACATACATCCCAAGCAGATTTGGCACTGAATTCGCAAATTCGATCAAACGCAATTTGCATATTCAATGCGTCGTATCTCGCGATTACGGTATCGCACTGGAAAACGGATGTGATATTCGTGATCAGCACGGTCGATTACATATATCCCAAGCAGAATTGACACTGAATTCTCAAATTCGATCAAACACGTATGCGAAATTTGCATAACTCAAGGATTACGGTAGCTATCGCAAATCCGGCCCCTATTTGACGGTGAAGTTTCCCACGGAAGCTTCATGCAAAATTTCAGCTCAATCCATCCAGGACAACTCTCTGGGCTGCGTTGCAGACAAACAAACATTGTGCTTTAGTAATATAGATTTTGCGTCTGTTGCATCGTTTCGATCACAATGCACAAACACACTTTACTGATATTTTAGCGTGGATGGTTGTTGCACTCACCTCACCGGCATCTGTACATACAGTAATCTGTGATTTTACCCAAAATCAATTATCGACTAATGCTCTACAACCTCGCCAACCAAGAGACGCGCGCGCTTTCGCTCAAACCTGTCCATGACGTCACAAGTGCGTATTCGCCTGACATGTCACGGCATACTGCGTTCTAAACCTGTGCACCACCGTATGTTATGTGTGAGCCGTGTGCAGTGCGCATTGCAGCATTCCTCACCGAAGTGCGCCTTGATCATCGGGTGCCGAAAGAAGGACCGCTTTGCGTTTGAGTGGCTCTGTTTTGGGTGGTTGTCTCGGGGAAAAGCGCGCCTTAATCCCCTCGATCTCGTCTAATCCCGCCGACGAAATCCTGTGAGCCGCCTCGATCTGCCAACCGTGGCCGCGTCGGCACGCCATAAATTCTTCCGTTACGAGGGCTCTGGAACAGAAAACGCATTTGAAACGACCGACACCGTACCCAGCGATCAAGGATTGGCCAATAAATCACAGCCCGCGCGCCACTTCTCCCTGATTGGCAGGAATGAACCTACATATAAGGGCCGCCCAACTTCTGGACGCTTCGAAGAGCTCTAAGAGTGAACGTTGCTTAGGGGTATTCTATACCTATACGGTTTCTTAGAGTCGCCCCCAAACCGGCAACCAACAACAAAGCGCCGTCCAGGCAATGAGAGTGAACCTCCAAGTCCCGTGCCCAAGAGGATTGGTACCTGCGTGCGTATCCGTGGGACCGTGGTAAATGTTGAACCCCCTACCACGACGCCATACCACTGAGCCACACGCTCTCCAAGTCAAAACAAGTCGAGTGAATTGAATCGGAACACCTGCACCAAACGCCTCGAGGGCAGGGGCGGTTACCATATTGGGAGCGCTTATGTTTTGGATGGCCTCTGAGAGGGGTGCTTATTATAGGTTTTACGGTAGATACTAAACGTCCCGAGCCTATCAAATTTTTCATTGAGCTGTGCGTACATACAATGTTCAGCAATGGTTCGTCCACTCAGCTTTAGTGGAGCAATTTCGGCAATTTCAGTGGAACTGGGGGTCGGGAAACTGAGAAAGCAAGGATGTGAGAAAGCGAGGAACTGGGGCTCGAGAAACTTTGGCGTTTTCTGGGTAAGAAGGAGAGAGGAATCGTGGCTGCTGTTGCTGTTGTTCGATCGTCGTGTGAGGCCGTCAAAAGCCCCATTGGCACATCTCCATGACGCCTTCCTCCTGTCTTGAGGAACAAGACAGTCGGAAGAACGCCATCTGCAATTCTGGGGCAGCTACAGCATTCGAGGAACTGCATTGACATAGCAACTCTCGCTAGCTGCTCCCTCGGGAACGGCCAGGACCGTGCGCGCAAGAGGCCGATGGTTCTCGATCACTACCGTCGAATCTCACTTGTCCTTTCCTCCGGTATTTCGGTGCGCACCTGTGGAACGACCAGTACTTCCTGGTCCGGCCGGGCGTCGGGGTGTGTCCGGTGTTGTGGTGATGCTGGTGAGGGCCGCTCGTCGTCCTGCGGCCGGCGCGACTGCGAGACAGGTCGCCGCGGCGTCCCGCCGACTCGGTCGTCGTCGTCGTCGTCCCAGCAGCGCGCTCGAGTTTCAACTTTGAATTCGACGCCGCCGCCGACCGACTCCCATGGCTCGTCGGGACGACCGCGGCGACGCTCATCTCTCGGTCGGCGCCTAAAGCGAAATGACATCGCCGCCGCCGGCCGTGGGGCGCGCCACACCCTCACCGAATGAGGGGGGCCTCATTAGCGGGTCAGACACCAGCGTCGAGACTTCAATTATCGTCGGGCATGTATTCGCGAGTCGTAAAGGCGCGAGCGCGGGAAAGATAAAGGCGTCGGCGACGACTCACGCACAAGCGGACGCACGCACGCACGCACGCGAGTCGACTTTCGGTGTCGGACGACTGACGACTCGTGCAATGCGAGGAGTCTATCTAGTTGACGGACACGAATCGAATGGAGAGAACTTGTAACTTGTGACGAGACGCGTCCAGTTGTTTTTGTCTGCCACTAGGTGCATTGCCATGCGAATGATTGTTGTCGCGAGCGAGCCAGCGCACCCGCACGCACCCACGCACGCACACGCGCACGCACGTACGTACGTACGCACGCACGCACGATTTGGAGGGGGATTATGAAAAATTATTTTGTACAATTTCTCGAGAATTTAAGAGTAGCCGATTTTACTGTAAGATGGGGCAGTAGGCTGGCCATTTCCATATCGAAATGACCTGCGCTTGCAAATTTCGACAAACGGATGTGACTCGTTATGAATTTTGCATTTGAGTGGCCAGGCAGCTTGCCTACTATGGAGGAGGCACATACGACACCAACACACCAAATGTCTGTTGCATACATACGCTGTAGTCGCTCCCACCCTCCCACATGTTGTTGTCGCTTGAAAGGTCGTAATGACGCTTGCGGCGTCTAAAGCCTTAATTACAGCTATAAAGCCGCGTCATGTGTTCACCACCGTCCAATGTTTTCCAGCCAACCACAATTTTA
The DNA here is from genome assembly GCA_030248085.1 of Paralinhomoeus sp. GSCO2_6. Lineage (NCBI taxonomy): Eukaryota > Metazoa > Nematoda > Chromadorea > Monhysterida > Linhomoeidae > Paralinhomoeus > Paralinhomoeus sp. GSCO2_6. The sequence continues at coordinate 25,936 of JASAMY010003411.1, forward strand.
GATTTGTTTGCTTCGCTCGCGTAATGTAGCGTGGTGACGTCACATGTCGCTCTAGGGAATTAGCGAACAGAGGCGCACGGAGGCATTATAGCGAGTGAATCATTGCCCCGGTCGGAGGGAAAACACCTCCTTGTCAATTCAGACACAGTGTACATAGGTATATGCGCACAATGTAGAGTGCAAAGACGGTGTAATTCGAACTTTGCGCTACACAGTGATGCGCTGGCTGTACCGCAATACATTTGGCGGTCTGTGAAGGTTTGGAATAGGACGAAAAAAGCAGTGGGTTGAGTTTAAGTGGAGGATGGAGGGAGGGGGGGGGGATAACCTTCCACCAGATGGTAACTAACTAAGAGGTGATCAGTTCTAGTTCAAATTTGAATTCTAATTGAAATTTGATTAAATCAAAATTAAATTTGGCCAAGCAACAGACATGCATTTAGTGTCACTATGCAAAGCGATACTGACAATACGACAATACTGACAGCACTAGATATTGGAGAAGGTCGCACTAACACCTACCCACTCCATAAGAATCCTCTCAAAACCGCACGTCCGCGCAATTGCGGGTGCACGAACTCGTGCGCGGTCGGTGGCGGGGGGGGAGGGGAGTTTATAAAGGAAAATCACCAAAGTGACAGGGCGGAAGCCTCTCAATTGGCCAGAGCGACGCATAGCTTCTGCCGGCGTCACGGATTGCTGGGCGGAGGAGGAAATCCCGCCCGTACCGACGCGTCATCACCCACCTCGCGTACGTGACTCTGTTGTGACGGGAAACTCTCAATTCTCTGCCGCGCAAAGTAATAGACGAATATAGAGTGCAATTGCTGATCCTCAAACGCACGCACGCACGTATACGAAGGAACAACGCACGCACGCACGCACGCACGCACGCACGCACGCACGCACGCACGCACGCACGCACGCACGCACGCACGCGCGCACGCACGCACGCACGCACGCACGCACGCACGCACGCACGCACGCACGCACGCACGCACGCACGTACGCACGCACGTACGCACGCACGCACACACGCACGCACGCACGCACACACGCACGCACGCACGCACGCACGCACGAAGGCACGCGGGCACGCATGTACGCACGCACAGAGAAACAGAAGGTGAGCAATTCCGTGAGTATGCAGAGAGGCGCAGAAAGCACGTGTAGAGACGTGCACGTACAGCCACATGAGATGACAAGACAAGACCCAAATTGGCGTCTAAATTGGGCGGGAAGGAAGTGAATCTGTCTCCCCAGACGGCAAATCAACGCGACGCAGACGACGGACACTTTGAGCATGCTTATTGGCGCGAACTTTCCCGGAATAGTACATGCACCGGTGGATGCCACAGAACGCTGTGAGCTGTCTACTGCGTTCGGTCTATTGTCAGACGTGTGGGTTTGTTGAGAGGTGTACTTAAGTTCAAAAGGACACACACCACAACCGGTGAGAGAGAGAGAGAGAGTACTCGGAACAAAACGCCAAACCAATCAGCCGGCTACATAACTCGTCGTCGTTCTTGCTAGACCCAGCAATCCATTGACAAAATACCTTGTACTTAGGTACCGGTACATACAAATTACAATATGTGCTTGTATGTGTGCCTACACACCGAAAACACGTATTACGGCTCCCGAACAGACATTCCGTTAGAGAAGATGCGATATGCCAGAGCCCTCTCAACTGAAGAAGCTGTTGCTAGCTATGAAATTAGCGACTTCAGCTAGCGTGCGCAGTCGTCTCGGCTAATACCCGACCTTTTATTGATGAGATCAAGCTTGGAATAAGAGAGAGTCCATTGTCCCAAGTCACGCGCAGCGATTCAATGGCTGCGTGCTTGCGCATATTGAAGCATATTGCCTCGCTATTACCGGATGGCTAACGAGTTTTAGGGTGCGCAGTCAAAGCCAAGACAAAGCAGCATGGGTAACCCCTACAATAGTGCTCCCTGGAACATGATCAATTCCACTGACCTCCATTTTGGATTGTAGCGGAGCGCATTGGAGTTGCATTTTCGTGCGTGTATGCAGTTACAAAACCAAACGATTTGAGAATGTCTGTATAAAGCATATCACATTGCAACTTCTAGAATAGTACGGAACGGAAGTTATCATGATCAGACACGCGATTTCAAGTGAGCAAACAATCAATCGCTGTTCACTGCTGCAGTACATTTTTAGACGATCAGAGTCAAAGCATAGTTTTTACTCGCTATCGCCTCGCCGCACGCATTACTGTTCATTTACCAGCTGTGTTTCTTGAACGGTTCCTTGAGAAAGAAATGAAAATATTTGGCGATTGAAACATCGATGCCAAAAAGAAATATTTAGTAGTAATATACCCCCCGTTCGGGTTACAACGCAAGGAACTGCGAACGTTACGGCTATGATAGTCTGCATGGCTTACCAATTAGACGGGTGACATTAATGCAATCGTACAAAACGTAAACAACATTTCAGCCTGTGACAAACTGCAAACAACAGCAAATATGTCAACAGACAAGCAAGCGCGCGCTTGCTTATCAATTGACAATGAAATCCATGAGTCTATGAAAAATAATTGCACCATTTAAAGGGAGCGCTGCAGTATCGGAAAGAGAGCAAAACCGCAGTGGAGCTGCATTTTCGTGCATTGGTATGCAGTTACACAATGAAACGATTTGCGAATGTCTGTATGAAGCAGGTAACTTCTAGAGCAGGTAGGAATGGAACTTATCATCAGCCACGAGTTTCCAAATGAGCAAACATTTGAATCGCTCCCATTCATTTTTAGTCTGTTGGAGTTGAAGCATAGTTTTACTCGCTCTCGACGCACAAAGTACTGTTCATTTGTTTGCCGCGCATTGAGAAACAAAGGAAGGAATTTGGCGATTGAAACATCGCTGCCAAAAAGAAATATTTAGTAGTAACACCCACCCGTTTCCGGGCGCAGTGGTAGATACTGCGAACGTTACCATCATGACAATCTGCGTGGTTCATCAATTAAACGGGTGACATTAATGCATAGCACAAAAAAAGCGAACAACATTTCACCCTATAGCAAACTGCAAAAATGTCAACAGACAAGCAAGCTATAGATCTGGTCAGTGTGGTCAGCTATAGGTGTGGTCAGTTTTTGGGATTCCAGAGTGAGGAGGATGCAAAAAAAGACAGTTCACCTGACAGCAAATCAAGTGTGCGTGCGTGCGTCCGTGCGTGAGTGCGTGTTGTGAAGTGCCTTGTTTCACACCAGCGAATTTCCTCACTGTCTTCTCACAATCACCACAATTAGGGACATTCTAAACTGGCTTGGAACTGTAGAATCGCCATTTCGTGGCTCGTATAATTTCGCACTTGTTTGCACATTTTTAATGCCATTTCGCGCGCGCATTGCCCTGCGACGAAGGAGTGTGCCGAAACTTTTAAACGTCCATTTTAGAAACGCGAAATGGCACCCACCCCAGTCACTGAACACAGGTTGCACTTCGCAGCATCACGTCAAGTTGGTTTGCCATTCGAGGTACCTACAATGGACATGCATTAGTCAGTTCAACGCTTCATCTGCGTCCTCCCTTGCAGAAGGCCCCAGTTGCACTAAAGTTTGGTTCAGCTACCCTGGTTCTTTCAGTCCCGCTCGCATTTCGCTTTGCAGTTTTAAAACGATTGGAGGTTATTATCAAGTCCCGCAAATCTTATAGTAGTGCCCCCCCCCCAACCAATAGTGCCCCACGTATGGACAGCATAAAAGTGCAATGCACTGGGGTACTACTTGGAGGGTTCACAGTACCCTCGAGCGTGTATGATAAGTGTTGCAGGGGCTCTCGGGTTTGAGCAGTAGCCTCAGCTGTTTATTGAGAGCATTTTTGTTTTTTTCTAATTAAACAACTCAATTTTAAAGGGATTTCATTCCAGCTTGGCATTTCGGATAGCATGGCTGGGCAAGCCTTCATCGCCGTTATCGTATTGAGTTGTTCGCTTTACCACTCGCCATCACAAGCATGTAAAACCACTTGAGTATATGTTGTTGCTGCAATGGCATTGTAGTTGTTAGATTGAGGGCGAGGCTTGTAGGAGGTCATCAATGGCCCACACAGCATGCAGTGTCTGCACCCCATGACGCCTTCTTGTCTTGGGCACATTAGACACGAAAGCCGTCAGACATTCAGAAGAACGCCAACTGATACACTGCGTAGCGACAGGGCAAGCAAATATACATTGACAAAGACATCCTCATTGGTGGATCCAGCTAGACTCGAACCCAGGACCATTTGCACAAGAGCCCGATTCTCTACCACTGGGCCATCGCTATCCTGTTGCAAAGTCGTGAAGAATGAGAGTTATACATACATACATGTAGGTAAGGAAGTGCACGTTTCCACCATTCAGTGACGTGCTATGACGACTACACGATGACGGCGAGCTGTGAGGCGGAGCGCGCTTGTCAGATGCAACAGCGAGAACTGTCTATCGTGTATCGTAAGGTGGCGCTATAAACCTTTATACCGTAGATTTTCCAATAGTTCACCCGGAAAATTATTGTTTCAACCCCCATTTGCCCGGGGCACTATTGGAGAGGGGCTCCGCATATTTTCCTATTGAAGAATTTAGGGTAGTGCTTAATTTTAGAAGGCAGAATTAGACGAAATTCTAGTCTCTGCAATCAAGCGATCATTCTAGGCAAAGACGAGAGGTTGTGATGGCTACTGCAGAAACCTGCCAGACGGCTGCCGGAACGTATCGATGGAGATTCGCGTCTGCTGTTGTCGAGACAAAGATTACTGTAATGCAGCACCCGCCAACTACATGCAGCAGAACAAAATCTGTTTCGCCACTGCGATTGCCACAGTCATTGCACTATGCGTCTTTCCCTCTCTGCGTGCGGGGGCTCCATTCGAATGATACGTCGCGGATTCTGTGCCAATTTCTCTTGCCGTTCCAAACTTTTCCAGGCGATAGAGTGACGACGGGCTGTCTTACCTGTCTTTCATCAAATTTCAACCACAATTCGAACATCCAATGAAGATCTCAGAACGACGCATACTAATCCAACACAGCGTCACTTACAGTACATTTTCTGGTACTTCGGTGCGCTGAAAAGAGAGCTGTGTACCCAAGCTGCATGAAAGCACGCAAAATGAACCACCGAAGCATGCACAACTTGAAGAGCAATCTACCTGTAGCATACTGTATACTAGAGAACGAAACGGGCCAGGCCCGACAGTTGGGCCGAGCCGGGCCTGGGCCGGCTTTTTTGGATGGTGGGCCGGGCCGGGCCGGGCCTGAGCATCTCGTGTAAATGATGCATTCTACAAATATTTGTTTGTTTGCATTCTTCGCGTCGTGGCAAAGTCGCGAGTATGCATGTTGGGTTGTTGCTTTCGCGTATTGTGTCAAGCCTAATTTGCTGCTGAGAGAGACCGACGAGGCATACTCAAAGTCGTGAATGTTGAATGGAGATACTGATGTGATGGGTGCTTCTGCGTTGGAGCGCCTCTGATGCGGTGCAATTTCACAGTAACAAATTTCGGGCCGGGCCTGAGCCGTTTGATGTCGGGCCGGGCCGGGGTTCGGGCCTACAATGAGGGTCAATGGCCCATCTAGCATCGCCCCCACCAGCGGCCACATTCGGAACAACACAATCCGCAATGTATGGCACCAACAGCGCGAGAAAATCCATCGACAGAGAAATCCCTGTTTGTGCGTCCATCAAGAATCGAACCCAGGACCGTGCGCGTAAGAGGCCGACTCCCTACGACTAGGACATTCCGCTGTCCATACTAGTGCATCCTAGTGTATGGAGGAAGAAATCAGTGGTGATCTGGATGCGTGCGTGCTGCATGTCTATCCATCCGCTCGAAACATTTTCGAAGTGGCACAAAAAACAACGCAAACGAACACTCGCAAATCGCAATCAACCGCCTTCACAATGCACATTCTTCTTATCCTTACCTTAGATGCGTCAGGCCTAGCTTTTGAATACTACTAGCGAAGCTAGAGGAATAGCGAAGAATACGAAGGGATACGGTGGAGGGCCTATTTTATTTTCCAAACTTATTCCAATTAATCAGCCCAAATACTTGCGTTGGAGCTGCGCCGCCGTTTCCTTGACCGCGGCTAAGGTTTCAAAGAATGCCGCCTAAAAATTCGTGACACACTGCCTTCAAAAGCTTAAAATATCAATAAAAACTGAAAAAAATTAAGAGATATGATCCGATTACTTAGGGGATGTGGGGGAGGTCACATCAAATTGACTAAACATCAATGCACATCCATCAAATTACCGTGTCAGTGAATGATATGAGGAGGGGGGGGGGGTAGCGTAAGGGGGAGGGTGTCTAGGTCAACACTCAAGAAAATGTTTCAAACGACACACATTTAACAAACCAATTCCTCCAGCCCCACTACTGCGCGCACAACGCAACTTTTTGTTGTCGCCCGTTGTTAAAATTTGTACCCGATTTCCCTTCTAAACAAATCCTCACTTCTTACAGACAGTTTCAACGACTTTAGAGACAAAAATTCACAAATCACGGCTGTTTCACGGAATTTATTCACTTCCAATTCTTTGCAGCATGTCCATGCACCTACCTTAGCGTAGAGTCCATAGAGTCTAATGGGCGAGATGGGGTCGAGACTGAGCCAAGAGTTGAGCGTCAGATAGGGGGCCATGGACGGCACAATGCCCCTGCCATAGCACAGCATCGTCGTGTCCGCTTCCACGTTGATGAGACCGCTTTCGAACATGTACTGGCGGGCGTTCTTGCCTAAAACGACAACGCCACGAGGGCGTGATTAATTAGTCGATGAGAAAAGAAAAAAAGATTTGATGGCTTCGAAACAGTACAACAGTGAAGGGGGTATACATCACAGCCGAAGAACGGAACGTACCGTAAATGCCCCAATTGAAAGCGCTAGGCGTGTACTGGAGGGGGGCATTAGAGGGGAGCGTTCTTTGGAGGAGTTACGGTATGATGGTCCGTACCACATAAACCGCATTAACAGCTTTCGAAAGCCTCAAAAACGAGAAAACAAAACTACATTTTGCATGCACTGCTCGCACGATTACCACTCCTGCACGCGTTTGAGAATATATAGGTCGACAGAAACATTTGTGAGCATTTCGAAAAAAGAGAAATAAAAATTCAACTCAAACAAAGCAGCAAACCCGGTGTGAGAGATTCCGCTCTTGCCTGAGGCGCCACCCAAAACGTGGTGGGAAAGCGGCTCATTTTCCCAGAGAGAAGGATGCAGCTCTGATTCGCCAGGTGCATGCCTGCAGATATTCGCGAATTTTAAAAATCAGTCAGCAGGCGGTAAACGATTTTGTGATAGATTTCGTCTAGATTAGATCTAGTCTTGGTCAGGTGTTTAGTTTTGACTTAGCCACATGAGATTTAGCTCTCTGGTTTGGTACAAAACACTCGGCCAACTACCTCTGCAAGCCACCGCACCACACAAAAGCTCAGACACGGACGCACACACGACACACGCGCACATACCGGACAGAAGTTGAGGTTTGGCAGGGTGCAATGCTCATGGGGGGGCATGTTGGGGGGGGGGGGTGGAGGGGGCATAATTTTGGCCAGCGACGTTTGGCTAAACAACTGTGTGTGTGTGTGCGTGCCCGCGTAAAGCGCGCGCTAGCTACTCAGCCTGCAGACCATTCCGCGTTTCGATCGCGATAGCTTTAGGGTAGCCAGCAGCCCCCCCCCCCTATAGGGGGGCTCAGGGGGGGGGGTGTAGGGGAGTTCAGCCCCCCCCCCCTGACCAAGGCCATCCCGCTTTTTTGCGGGAGCGACCCCCCTGGCCATCGCCAAAATCGAAAAAATTGGCTAAAGATGCGTGTCTTTGCTTCCGTTTCAGTGTAGTGTGACCCAAAAACGCTAAAAAAGTGCTATTTAGGCATTCTTTTGACACATTTTCCGCCAAGGAGCACCGATTTACACGCTATTTTGGTGCGAAATCTTCCACTTCGACCACTCCACCTTCGAAATCTTCGATCCCGGCGGGATAGGAGACCACCCCCCCCCCCTCGAAACCCCTCTGGCTTTTGACCCAATGTACACCTATGCTACCCCAACCCACCCAGCGCTGACTGTGTCTCATCTCTCACTAGCAGCGGTCGATTGTGACCAGAGAGAGGCCCCCGCGATCATAGAAGCGGGGCTCACACAAACAAAAAATTGTGAAGGCAAGGCAGGGGGAGGGAATTCGGGATGGATCTTCTACATCGAAATTTCACTCCAAATGTTCTCGTTTTGATTATTAGTGTGCTTAGAGAGGCTCGAAACGCTACCCATCTATCTCAACCCGTTGGCACCACTTTCCGACGCCCTGTCCCTGTATAAACACGGATAAAAGTCGCAAACGCGCCTGCACCCACAAGCGAACGCGCACGCACGCACGCACAGTCCCCTCCCCTCCCCTCAACGCACCCGTACTGCCACCGGTGGTGACGGGAAAGTGAACGATCGCCAGATATTCCGTCAGCGAAGCGTGCAGCATCAGAATCCGGGCGCTAAATCCCCCCGCCTGAATCGGAATCCACTGCATATCGCCGTCCGAGATTATGTGCGTGTAGTAGATGCGCCGAAATTCCTTGATCAGCCGCGGACCGCCACTGGGCAGGGAGAAATCCGCTGAAATTCAGCCCGATCATTCCAGAGAAAATTTAATAGATTTGTAACATTGTTTCGTTCTTTTAGTCATTTCGCGTCTTTTTATTAAATTTTAATTACGACTATCATTCCGCCCTCGTGGTGTCCTTCTAGATAAATTCTACAAAATTAAACAAACAACCCACAATACAACAAACCCGCGTTCGCTTCGGCCAGCCGTCTAAAATCCTTGGCATTGATGGTGTAGCTTTTGTTGGCCAAATACCACTGCGCCAGCACCACGGCGATCAAGCCAAACACGCCGTAGCGAATGATTTTCGAGAAGAAGAACCCGGCCATTTTCGCCAATACAAGAATCGACAGAAAATCGAATTGAAAAACAGATTGAATCTCGAACGCGCAGAATTACGATTCTAGAATGGCAAGGGAAGCGAGCCGAGAATACAGTGATCAATAGCAGAACAATGTACTGTAATGCGCAATTTTTAAATTCCCTGCATTTGTAGTGTAAGGGAAAACGAATTGTGCCTCTTCACACGTCATTTTTGTGAACAAATTTCACGTCTCGACCTCGCCTCCCTGGTCTGTACGCAAGCCCCCACCCAAAAACCAACTTGTCTTGACCCAGTTCCACAGAAAAACCCCTCTGTCTGCAACTTCATCATGTAATGCACTTTTTTTACAGTTGCAACCTTCGGACGGCGGACAATTGACCACCACCCTCAACAAAAACATTAATCATACATGTCAATCAATGCATTTCTATATTTCACCTGCACACCAACCAGCTCACACCACCAACGAAACGCCAACACATAATCTCTACCCTTGCGCTTCTCTATGGAACAGAAAGAACAAAACAAAGTAAAAAACAACAAAAAAGCACGCCCACAAACGAAAATGGCACAGGCGCGTTGCGGCGGATCGGCATTACCCAAAAGTGCAAAGTGTGTGACAGCTTTGCGCGCACGAGACCGCGGGTTCGAAAACTCGGCTCAGCGAAAAAGTAAAAACAAACATGACAAAATAGGAAAATACCCGACACAGACAGTGCTCTTCACATTTCTTTACCCACTAGATTTTTCTTCTTCAAACAACTATAACTCATAATCAGATTTTAAGATGAGTTACCCCATTATTTTCCGAGTTATTCTCGGTGGAATTTCTGAATTGCAGGGAGGTCATGCTAACGGCAGGCGTAACGTAGGCATCGTCAAGGAATTCCTCGTTTTCAGGTCGAATATTCTCAGGCTCGTCCTGTCGGTTAGGCCTTCGGCGCACAGGCTGAGTTGAGGCTGAAAAAATTGCAAGTCAAAGTTCCATATCGAGTCGCATTTTGCCCAGCTGAGCAAAAAGTCACACCACAATATAGTAACGTATTCTAGCGTTGCATTCGGGTATTCAATTTACACCTGTATAGGTACCTTACATCACAATTAATGGTGTGAATTAGCAATAAATCAAATCACTGAGGAAACCAAGAAAGGCGTAGAGAAAAATCTGAAAAATCTCAATTTCGACTGCCAACTTCGCTGTACCTTTCAATCTTTCTGGGGTCGCGACCCCTCCAATAGCATAAGCTAGTACCCCTTGGGTAACGGAAGGCTGAACTTTCATTGCCATGGGAGGGGTGGGGGTACTATTGAAGGAATTACGGTAGGCAAAATACCCCTAGCTGGCGAGGCGGCGCTCTGCCTCTTGCGTAGCTCAAAGTCCCTCCTCGCCTTTCGGGAGAGATACAGCTCCCGCTGCTGCTTCACCACCACGTGGCCTGGCATGTCGGGAATGAGGTAGGCGAACATGCCCTTCACCAGGAACACCAGGTGCTAGAATGGAAATCACAGGAGAAAATCACAGGTGAACTTGGAAATGAGGCAAGTCCGAGAAGAAAATGTGCCTACGTGTGTGCTGGTGCGTGCTGTGTTTGTTTGTTTATTCGTCGAAGCACGGTGTACGACAATACAAGGCAGGCACAAAGTGAAGCACAGCAAGCGAAGCGAACGATTGATACAGATGTGTCACGACAAACAAGGTACAGGATTGACCTAAATGGAACGCCCGCCAACCGTTTTCGTTATTTATAACGTGCGAGACATGGCTAGGTGACACCTAAAAGGTGATTTTATAACCTAACCATTTAGGAATTGGGATAAGTTTTCCTTCAGAAGTTTATGCTTAAATGTAATGATAGTTTTGGAGTTGACCGTTCCTTCCGACAAGGCATTCCAAGCAGCAATGACCCTATTCGAGAAGAAGTGCGCTCTATACTGAGTATTGTGCTTTTGTGGACGGAGTTTAAAATTATGCCCCCTCGTTCTGCTGTCTCTATTTAAGGTAAAGAAATCTTCGAATTTATTGGAAGTTTGTTTGTGAATTATTTTATAGACATAGATTAAATCGGCATGTAGCCGCCGTAGCTCAAGGAGGGGAAGACCAATGCGCTCTCTCCGTTCATCATATGACAGGTGGCGTAGTTGCGGAATATTTCGGGTGAAAGTTCTCTGAATTGACTCCAGCTGCCTTGTGTTACCAACCATGACCGGATTCCAACACGGGGAAGCATATTCAAGACTGCTTCTAACAAACGCGCAAAATAACACTCTTAACACATTCAAATCTCTAGTGTGAAAGCAGTTTAGTATTGCGGAAGCTCTTAGACCAGCAGCCTTACTAATCTGGTTGCAATGTTCAGTAAAACGAAGGTCTTTGGAAACAATGACGCCCAAGTCACGCATAGTTTCGACTGTAGATAGCTGTGTTCCTCCTACACTGTAGTTTGTTCTATCCTTGCGATTTATTCCGAGGTGAAGGACTGAACATTTGGACAGAGAAAGTTGGAGCTGATTTTTGTTGCACCATTGATAAATTGAATTCAGAGAGTTTTGCAGCTTGCTGCGATCGTCTACTAATTTGGACCGAAAATACAGCTTGCAGTCATCAGCAAACAGTTTGAGCGAAACTTGGTTTGCAACAGCGGGCAAGTCGTTGATGAAAATTAGAAAAAGGAGTGGACCTAGCACGCTACCTTGAGGAACTCCACTACCAACTGGTGCGCTATCAGAAAATGTGTCATTTACTTTAACCCGTTGGGTGCGATTTGTTAGCCAGCTACTGAGCCAATTGGTAATTGAGTGCGCAATTCCATAGCACTTAAGTTTATGCAGCAACTTTGAGTGGCTAACTGTATCGAATGCTTTGGCAATATCCAAGTAAGCTATGTCAACCGGTTGTCTAGCATCCAATTCGTTAGTCCAGTCATTCAGACATTCTAGAAGTTGACTAACAGTGCTATGTTTGGCCAGGAAACCATGTTGCGCAGGGCTGATTAGCCCATTAGATTGCATGTGCGCTAGGACACGTTTTTTGATAAGACTTTCGAAAAGTCTACAGGATGTACTGGTGATACTAATTGGTCTGTAGTTGGAAGCGTTGTTTTTGGCGCCCTTTTTAAACACGGGTGTAATGTTTGCGCACAACCAGTCGGGTGGTACTTGGGCTGTGGTCAAGGATAAGTTGAAGATTCGCATAAGTGGGTAGGCAATTGCAAGCGCCACTCTCTTTAATAGATACTGTGGAATTCCATCGGTCCCTGAGGAGAACTTATTGGGCAACTTAGAAAGCGCAAGATAAATGTCAAATTCAGAGAAGTTTGGAGGCAACATGCGTACTTGGGTTTGAGAAGACAATTCCAATGGCTCGTTATCGTCGGTGACAAAAACTGAGGAGAATTGATTGTTTAGAATAGAGGCCTTTTCAGCATCAGTGTGCCTAAGCGAACCATCCGAGGCTCTGAGGGAAGCTACTGTAGGAATTGTCTTCATACGCCCACACACATACTTCCAAAATTCGCGACTGTTCCCACGCCTAGCCAAACTGTTTTCAAACGCACATTGCTCCCTGAGGATGGCTCTATTTGCCGCTCTGTTAGCTGTTTTCCAGTTGTTGTAGTCATCTTGGTTTTGTGTAGCTTTAAATTTGTTGTGCAGTCTCTTCTGCTTATTAATTAACTTGCGAACTTCCTTTGAGACGGGTTTGTTTTTTGGAGTGCCCATTGGTACAAAGTGCTCAATACAGTGATGCAAAATGTTTTTGAAATGATTCCACATACTGACAGCGTCGGTACAGGTTGCGAATAGAGCCACCCAGTCTACAGTGAATAAATATTCGTTCATAGCTGTGTAATTCCCATTCACATATTTACGGTAACTGCGCAAGGGTATATTAGTGTCCAGTGTTTCAATAGTTTGAAAAGTGACAGCTAGGTGGTCTGAGGTTATAAGAGGGGGTTCTACAGCCACTGAGTGTATAATCTGCGGTTGGTTAGATAGCACAAGGTCATGAATGTTGTTTCCCCGCGTTGGCCGGTCAACATGTTGTTCTAATCCATTAGAGAGGAAGTATCGGAAAACTAGTTTTTCTGCTGTGCGTGCGTCTGTCCTTTGCGTGAGACTGGTCCAGTCCACGCTAGGTAAATTGAAGTCTCCCACTAGGATAGAGGGGTGGTTGACAGAGAGCGCATTGGTCAAGTACGAGATGAGTGGGGCTGAGTCGTTAGACGACGGTGGTCGATAGACATTAGTAATGCGTACGCGGGTGTTCTTTAGATAAAGATCAACAGACAGTGCTTCGAACTGTGGGTGGGATTGGGCTGGAATAGAGACAGCAGAACGAATGCTTTTAGGAACTAGAATGAGACACCCCCCGCCTAGACGGCCAGAACGGTCAACTCTGTAGGTGGTATGAGAGGACTGGTTCTCAAGGAGCGCAGAGGGGAAGGTGGCATCTAGCCACGTCTCGCAAATGCAGACAATGAAGTTGGCAAGCGTTGTGCGCAGATACGTATGCAATTGATCCAGCTTCTGCCCATGCGTAAGAGATTGCGCATTTAATACATAAAACCACAAGGGGGAGTTGAGGGTTGGCCTTTGGGAAGAGGGGTGGAGAGAGGGGGGAGAAGCCGCATGGGTACGCTGTACGGGGGACGCGCGTCTAGAACCGACAGGGGGTATGGGCAGTGGGCCTGGGGCGGACGGGAGAGGAGTGGTGCCCATGAGTGAAGGCATACTCGCGGCGCTCACGTTCCTACCTACTTGTACCGCACCTAGTGGAGCGCTCTTACAGTGCATACCTACTGCAGTTGGGTAGCCATAGCGGCACGCATGCATGGTAGCAGAACGACTCGCGGCAGGACTGCGACACGCACTCAGTTTAACGGCTCTCGGACAGGCAATCGCGAGCGCAACTGGTCGCGATCGACGCGCAGCATGATCTCACCTCGGAAGATGACGACGTCGTCGCCATTTTGGATACGCCGGTGTCTCTCCTTGTTCAGCAGCGCATTCTGCTCCAGCTCCAGAGGCGTCAGATCCGGGCGCACGTAGAATGGCGGCTGCGTCTGGCCAGCTTGCAGGCGCTCCCTCAGCAGAGGGCGCAGGCCGACCAGGAAGCGCCGGCGGGCGTCCATGTCGCTGAAGGCGATTTTGACGATGCGCGGCCGGTTGTTGCGCGACTGGCCGTGGCGGAAGACGCGCTCGATGCTCGTGGGTGCGATGTGCAGGTCCGCCGCCAATCGCGCCACCGTCTGCTGGTCGGAGTCGACGGGGCCAGACGCGAGGCCGGGCTGGGCCTCGGGCAGGCCCACGATCACCAAATTCGACTTCTTCTTCTCCTTCAGGTGGTGGTGCTCTACCGCCTTGGCCACGGCTTCGGCAAAGCTCGGGGTGCCGAGCCAGTTGGGAGGGGCGCCGTAGGGTCGCTGGTCGGAGTGGGTGGAGCCGTCGCCATCCGTCGCAGACGCGGCAGCAGCGTGGAGAGGTCGCGCCTCCAGCTCGGCGACGCGGCAGCGCAGCGCCTCGATGTGCTCCTTGGCTTGCTGCAGCTCCAAGACGAGCGCGGCGACGGCGTGCTCGACAGTCTCGGACACGACCGACTTGATGGTAGAGCGGATGCGCTCGTCCTGCGTCTCGAACTTGTTCGAGATCATCTCCTTCAGCTGGTCTAGGTCGGGCGAGGAATGGGCTTTGTTCTGGCAAATGCAGCGGCCCTTGGAGCGACCGCACGTACACTCGGTGGTAGCCGGCATCGCTAATCTACGCAGACGATCTCTCTGACTTTTTTCGCTCTAGAAGACAGAGAGAGCGAGAGTGGAGTGAAGAGAGCGAGAGTGGAGTGAAGAGAGCGAGAGTGGAGTGAGAGAGAGCGAGAGTGGAGTGAGAGAGCGAGAGTGGAGTGGGAGAGAGCGAGAGTGGAGTGAGAGAGAGCGAGAGTGGAGTGAGAGAGCGAGAGTGGAGTGAGAGAGCGAGAGTGGAGTGAGAGAGCGAGAGTGGAGTCAGAGAGAGCGAGAGTGGAGTGAGAGAGCGAGAGTGGAGTGAGTGAGAGAGCGAGAGTGTGTGTGTGTGTGTGTGTGTGTGTGTGTGTGCGTGCGTGCGTGCGTGCGTGCGTGCGTGCGTGCGTGCGGATGCGCGTGCGTGCGTGCGTGTCGGTGCGTGCGTGCGTGCGTACCTCGAACACAAAGATGAACAGAAGTCGCATGGCTAGGACGTGCCACCACTCGATCGAGTAGGAATAATTATTCTCCTTATCGCAAATCGACTCGTAATTCGGCATGTCGAGTTTTAGGGAGCAGGGCGGCTTTCGGAAGTCGCGCCATCTGGAGAGATTTATGCAAATTTGTTTATTAAAAAAGTTTTCCCATATAATCTAAGTACTGAGGAATTGAGGGTAAGACACACAAGCTATAGGCTACGTCCCCCCCCCCCAGAACAAACGAATATTTCTCCCATCTCCTGACACAAAAAATACGGCGTTCAAGTGTTTTTCCAAAAAAATCCACCAAAGATGTACCCACATTACATCATTTTACAACGAATTTTGAGTTTTGTGAAAAAAAGGTCCTACTTTGTGGTTTCTTGATTCTTGAAGTGCATTTCGACCAACAGTAACCAAAAAGGAGCGATTTTTCCTCCCGCCTCCCTCTCGCAAGTTTAGAGCCCCTGATGCGCCAAGCATACGACACACATGTGTGACATAGCAAATCCAAACGTGAATGGCGCCCACGCGCATACTAGTGGACTCGCACCGAAGCAGAATAAATATATAATAAGAAATAAGCCGCCACCGGCGCACCAAGTGGCGTGACCTAGGGATTGAGATGGCAACCAGGTCGGCGCCAATGCCGGCTATCCCGCCAGGCGCCGCCTACTGGGACGACGCATCCGGTCCGTCGATGCCCTACACCGCCTGGTACGACACGTTCGAGAACTGGCTCGAGCTCCAGTCAGCGGGCGACGTCAAGCTCGACAGCGTCATGAAGAACAGACTCCTGTTCCAGCAGCTCGGCACTGAAGGTCGCAGAATCTTCGCGACAACGCCAGCAATGAAGTTGCTGAAAGACATGACCTACAGCGCGTTCGCCGACAGCGTCAAGAACGTGTTTGCTGAGACCCTCAGCACGCCTCGCATCCTCTACGACCTGCTGTCGCGGCGACAAGGCACCCAAGAAACGGTGAACGAGTTCCTCGCGGCACTGCGCCACCTCGCCGCAGACACGCCCTACTGCGACGAGTGCCGCAACCTGACGATCGCAGCAATGTGTGTCATCGGGACAAACTCAAAGTCTCTGCAGGAGAGACTGCTGCATGAATCCGAGCTGAAAATCGACAGGATTATCGCAAAGCTCCGAGCCGACGAGTCAGCGCGGTCCAATGCGACACATCTCCAGGGCAAGCACGTGACAGCAATTCGTCGCCAGCCCCCGCCGGCCCAGCCGTCATGGACCGCCCGCGGCGGCAGAGGCGGCGGACGCCGTGAGAACTCACGCCAGCCGACAACGTCGACGAAATCCTGCAACAACTGCGGCCGGCAGCACCCGCCGCGCAAATGCCCGGCATTCGGCACAACGTGCACTGCCTGCGGCAAGCCGAACCACTGGACCGCCGTCTGCCGGTCCGCCAACAGGCAGACGCGCGCGGTTTCGAACGCAGCCGCCGGGACATCAGCGCAACCCAACGTGGCCACCGGCTACCTCACAATCGGACAAGTCGTCGGACGAGCAGAGGCGCCGCATGCTCCGACGCCGCCAAAGCTGATGATCACCGTCAGAGTTGGCGCCTGCGGCAAGACTATCGAGCAGCCGCTGGAGCTAGACACGGGCAGTGACTGCACGATCCTGCCGCGGTCCGCGCTGCGCACTCTAGAGCCGCTCGACTTAGCACCAATGCCGACACCGCTGCGGGCCTACGGCAATGTCCAGCTCACCGACCTCGTGCAAGGCCGACTGCTAGCCACGCTCGCCTATGCCGGCCGCAGCGCCCCGTGCGACGTGCTCGTCGCGAACGAGGAGGCAACGCCGATCCTCGGCCGCGACGCCTTTCACGCTTTGCGCCTGAGTCTAACGTGGAGCAGCGACCCGCCGAGCCCAAGACAGCCGACGGTTCAGCAGCTGACGCTCGACGACATTGCCTCGGCGTACCCGACGCTCTGTGGCGACAAGATCGGCTGCTATCCGCACTACAAACACAAGATAGTGTTGCGCCCAGGAACAGTACCCGCCATCACGCCCCTGCGCCAAGTCCCGCTCGCCCGCAGAGAGATGACGCAGAAGGCCATCCAAGAGTTAGTTGACCAAGGGATCTGGGAGCCGTGCGACCGCTCCGACTGGCAGCACGGCCTCGTCCCGGTCGTCAAAGAAGATGGCAGCATCCGCGTCACGACGGATCTTTCGAGGCTGAACGTGGCCGTGGTTCCCAACCGCTACCCACTCCCTCGACCGCAAGACCTCTTCTTGCAGCTGCAAAAAGCCAAGTTCTATTCGAAGTTGGACCTAACGAAGGCCTACTTCCACATTGAGCTGGATCCGTCGAGCCGCCCGCTCACCGCGACCATCACGAGCGAGGGCCTCTTCCAATACCGCCGGCTCGCCATGGGTCTCAAGGACGCCGGCGCGGTCTTCCAGCAATGCGTCGCCAAAACGCTTCAAGGGCTGAATGGCGCAATCGCCTACGTCGACGACGTCTTAGTCTTCGGGTCAAGCAGAGCTGAGCACGACTGGCGCCTAAAGCAAGTCCTCGAGCGACTGCAAGAAGCCGACTTTCGCCTGCAGCTCTCCAAGTGCGTCATCGGCGTCACCGAAGTCAGCTTCGTCGGCCACAGCTGCGCCAACGGGTCGGTTCGACCAGACCCAAAGAACCTACAGGCCATTCGGAACGCGCCACCGCCCACCGACAAGAAGGGAATACTCCGCTTCTTGGGAATGCTCACGTTCTACCAGGACTACATTCCCAACCTTGCCAAGCTAGCCGAGCCCCTGCGAGAAATCACGAGAAAAGACGCGAGCTTCGACTGGTCTGACGCGCGCCAACGGGCGTTCCAGCAGCTGAAGGAGCTGCTGACGACGTCGCTCGAGCTGCACATCTTCGACCCCGCAGCCGAGACCTTCGTCACCACCGATGCGTCAGCAGTGGGCTTAGGAGCCGTACTTTCTCAGATTCAAGACGGCCGAGAAGTACCGACAGCTTTCGCGAGCCGCACACTGCAGCCACCAGAACGCCGCTATGCTGCCAACGAATTAGAAGCGCTCGGCTGCGTCTGGGCTTGCGAGAAATGGCAGCACTTCCTGCTGGGTCGTCCGTTCACGCTCCGAACGGACCACTCTGCAAACCAAGCCCTGCTACAGCGCTTCAGCCATGGCGTCAAGGCGAACAAGTTCAATCGCTGGCACCAGAGACTGCAGAATTTTGAGTACACCGTGCAATACCACTCAGGTGCCGAGAACGTCGTCGCCGACTGCCTCTCGCGCATGCCGCTCGTCAAGACGACGCCGGCAACCACCAATATACAAGCCATCGTCATCGACTCCGGCATCACCTGGGAACGCCTCCAACGAGCCACGGCCGATGACAGCGTTCTCAGTAGGATCATCGAATTCGTCGACAAGAAAGTCTGGCCGCCCCCGTCTTCGCTGGACGCCCATGAGCGCGTCTACCACAGCAGTCGACAGGAGCTCTACACGGACCAGAACCTCCTCTTCTTCAGCGAGCATCGCGTCGTGCTGCCCACGGCGCTCCGCCGAGAAGTTCTCACCCGCGCCCACCGTGGACACCCGGGAGTCGCGCGGACCAAGTCCAGCCTTCGCCAGACCTACTGGTGGCCAAGGATGGCCTCAGACGTCGACGAGTTCATCAAGTATTGCAAACAATGCCAACTCTCCGCGAAAAGCTGTCCGCCCCCATCAAAGACTGGCCAAGGCCTGCCGAAAGCGAGCAAGCCCTGGGAGCGCATTGCGATCGACGTCCATGGACCCTACTCCATGGCGCCGACGCACCAGCGGTTCATGACGACTCTCATGGACCACCACTCTGGGTGGGTAGAATACCTACTGTCGGGAGAGACATCTACGACGACCATCGTCAAATGGCTCAACTTCTTGTTCGCTCGCTACGGCCTCCCAGAGACCCTGCTCTCGGACAATGGCCGCAACTTCACGAGCGACGAGATGGAGCGCTACCTCCGCGACAAAGGAATCGTACACGCGCGCTCGCCAGTCTACCATCCAGAGGGCAATGGCCAACTAGAAGTATTCCACCGCTTGATCAAACACGGAGTTCAGACGTTTGAAGAAGGGGGAAGGTGGGATCAGAAAATCGCCGAATTGGTCGGCCAGTACCGACTGAGCCCGCGTGCCGACGGCAGACAGTCGCCAGCACGACTGTTCCTCGGCTGGAGTCCGCGACGCGACTTCCAGCCAGCCGGCCAGCTGAGCCCGCGCCCACCCGCGGTGGCGACAGAGGAGAAGCAAGCGCCAGCGAAGGACACGCACCTGCGCGCGCGCGGCCCCTACGAGAGTGGCGACGAAGTGTTGGCGCGACGCCCGCTGAGCATGACGCCGAAAGGGACGTCGCCCTGGTCCAAGCCCCTCAAGGTCGTCAAAGTCTTGGGCGACAAGACCTACCGCCTGTCCGACGGCAACGTCTGGCACTCCGACCAGCTGCGCCGCTTCCGCCGGCAGCAACCGACACCAGCGCAGCTGCAGCCCCCTCTGCTGCGAAGGTCGACGCGGCTGCGCAAGCCAAGGATCAAGTACTCGCCTTGATCACCACTCCATCGAAGAAGGGGGTGGTTGATGCGCCAAGCATACGACACACATGTGTGACATAGCAAATCCAAACGTGAATGGCGCCCACGCGCATACTAGTGGACTCGCACCGAAGCAGAATAAATATATAATAAGAAATAAGCCGCCACCGGCGCACCAGCCCCCTTCCAACCCAATACAGTTACAGGTATATGTGTAGTAGTGTTACCCGCTACCTGCAGACATTGAAGCGTGGCGCGTCCTTGTCAAAGATGGTAACGTTTACACTGGAGACATAGGTCAGTGTATAGTCGACAAAGCCCTCCAGCGTGTTGTCACTGCTGCGGAACACCCAGAAGGCCAGACGGGGTATAAAATCCGACGTGAAAGCGATCACGCAAGCCTGCAAGCTGCATATCAGCTGCTGCACGCACGCACGCACTGGCACGCACACGGGCACCGGCACGCACGCACACACGCACGCACGCACTGGCACAAACGCACCTGCCGACACGCACGGACGCAGGCGCGCAGGCGCGCACGCACGCACGCACGCACGCACGCACTGGCACGCACGCACTGGCACGCACGCACGCACTGGCACGCACGCTCTGGCACGCACGCACGCACGCACGAATGCACGCACGCACGCACTGGCAGTCTGTCACTCACTCCATCGTCTCACGCACTCACCAACACGCGTACCGCACGCACGCACGCACTCACGTTGCAAAGGACGGCAATGTTGGAGACGGCGTTGAGAATATGGGTCCATGTGCCCAGGTCCCTGGCCCTGGCCGGCATGGGTCTGCGATAGCTGACGACGTACTTCAACGCGTCCAGTCTGATCTCCAAAACGTTGTTCAACAGCGCGAAGAGAGGCGCCAGTGGAAACGCCGCCACGAACAGAGTGACGAAGCCGAATTGAATGACTGCAAGGAAGAAGGAGAAAATAATGGGCGCGATTCCAACAGAGCAATATAGGGATATTGTGAGAACAAAACCAAACACTGCAGGGGTCTGGAGGAGGTGGGGGAAACCCCATCACAGGTACACACATACCATAATCCCTTCAAATGTCCCCCCCCCCCCCACTGCAACTACCCCCCGCCTTGTCGTCAAGGCCTCATGCCCTCAATAGCCCCAAGTTCCAAGGAGCTCTCCCAAATCCTCTAATTTGCCCGAGATGCTAATTAAAAGTTTACGGTAGCTGCCGTACCCATTTCCAAGTACTCATTGAACAAGAACTGGTCCGGCACTGGGTTGAGACTGTAGTCTAATTGCCAGCGCTCCAAATGACCATCTTCGTCTTGCTTCTTCGCCACGCAGCGCCGATACCAACTCGTTACCAGTCTGAATTAAATGAAAATTAAAATAAAAAAGTACTCCTACAAAAATTCGACAATTCATTTTCACCAAGAGCAAGCAACTTCCATGCAATTTTAGAGCGTGTGTGTGTTTAGGTTTGCAATCCACAAGGCGCCCAATGCTGTGTCGAAAAACAAAAAATTTAAATAGAGCACATTTAAATAAAATAACATTGTCGAACCGGCCAATTCAATTTTCTTTCCGTTTCCCAAAACAAACGCGTCAATTTTGCGCATTTTCCCATTAAGTTGCACTGTTTCCACACAAATGTCCACTCTGCACTTACGGCTGTCCCACTTCCATGACGCCCCCGATGAACTGCTTGCCCACCATGATCGTGGCCAATTGAATCACCAATTCCACCATACAGCCGGCGGGGTCGCAGTTTTCCAGCTGATAAGTGCCGAACAGACGCAGCCAGCCCTGCTCGGCGTCGTTCTCGCTGATCGCCGTGAATCTGCCCGTGAGTTGATGATGATGACAAGCGTAATTAAACTAATTAGAACAAATTAGAATGACCGTGTAGGCATCGTGCAACGCACGCACTTTAGGGGGGATGGGGGGGGGACAACTGCATGGGGTAACCCGGAAACAGCGCAGTGCAGGATTGTCTAAAGCTGTAGAGGGGGGGGGGGGTGGACAAACCTGCACTAACCTACCCTTACACTGTTGTGTTTCCCCTCACTTTGCGGTCCGAACACAAAAATTGCAATCCAACATAAATATATTGTCGGTGTGAAGCATTCGCTCCTGCACATCACTCATTGGGGCCACCCAAAGCACAAGTAATACGGAGCGTGATGGGGGTCCACTTTCAACTGCCAAGATTGCTAGAGCGGTGTTGTTCCCCCCCCCCCCCCTTGGGTTGTGGTTGACAGGAGGACACAAGCACTGACACGCATTGCAGACTGACAAACTAGTCTAAGAATAGACAGGTACACAACAATAACAACACACAACACACAACAATAGACAGGTAACAATAGGCAATAGACCACCCCAGCAGCACTCACTTGCCCTTGATAAAGGCGATATAGAAGAGGGACGAGTAGTAATTGATGAACTGGAACAGAAAAACCTTCACGGTGTAGCTATTGTCAAAATCCGTCTGCGTCCTGGGGTATTCCCAATCCGTAAGCTTCCAGGCCAGCCGCTGGTACAACTAAAACGGCATTGGCAACATTGCTGACGATACAGTAGCATGTGGTAAGTAGATCTTATAGTACTATCACCTCTGCAATAGTGCGGAAATATGTTATGCGTCTAATGTTGGCAAAAATGAAAGCAACGGGTACAATAATTCTGTGGTAATCTATGCACAGCAATATGGAGAATCGAACAACAACAACAACAACAACAACAACACAATGTTGTTCGGACTAGTGACTAACGCGGTATACAGTAGGCGCAAGCGGTAATTGTCGACACCAATTTGATCGCACCAAGTTGAAAATTTTACGCTTTGTTGAAAGAATCTAGTTTGAAACATTTTCAACAATATTAAAAACGCTGACTTCAAAAAAAAACAAAATAAAAAACCGCAGAGCAAACACAGCCCGCAAGATTTGCAACATCTCACTGCAAAAACATTGCAACAATCCCATGCTTCAACATATTTTAAAAGCACCAAGCACCAAATTGATAATAAGAATTACGGTAGACTATTATTGTATAAATACTCTCTAATACAAGCCCAGGCTCACATTTCCCAGCATCATGATGACGATCAAATTCAGCAGCGCCGCAGTTGCAGAAGTCAGCATGCTTGCGTTGTTCTTGATCTAAATCATTTCATTATTATTTATTAATTGCCATTAATCAACAAAATCAATGCCTGGGAATTTTCCGAGTTGTGAAAGCTGTAGAGAATAATGATGCGATACACGATGATGCCGAAAACAAAGGCCAACACTAGGCAGAGCTGAAAATGCAGGCGATTTATTGAACGAACATACAGTTTGTACGTGCGTGCGTGTGTCCGTGTGTGTGTCATGAAACAGGGTTTGGCCGGGGAGTGCGGGGGGGGGGGGGGTCGAACCAAAGGTGTGAGGGTTAGATGTTCAGCATGCGAAAATGTTGACACCAAATGGCGTTTAAATAGAAACTTTTTTACCAAAGAAGGGTCCAAATAGCCATATTTAGCTCATATCTCAAAAAAGAAAGCACCAGCATTTACTCAGTTTTAAAAACGCTAGCAAATTGTGGGAGGGGGGGGTGTTGCCTTCTGCAGGGAGGGGGGGGGGAGCTAATGAGGGTACAGAAAAAATACAGTGAAAAAGAAAAAGCAAAAGAAATACTAAAAACCCACGAAAAACAGGACGGAAACCGCGGAGCCGGTGAGTCGGCAGGCGCGGGCGCCCCACGAGACATAGGGTTCCTGTTCCTGCGTCACAGGGTTGACGCGCATGCCTTTGACGGCGATCTGGTACTCGGGACGAACCACCTCCTGAAATGCAGACAAAAATACTTTAAAAAAATCATCAATGTAATTAAAAAAATTATAAAGCTAAAAATCCCAACAAAACGCAGAAACTCGCGGCTCACAGACGGGCGACACGTTTTTTTAATTTTCAGTTTATCAAAAAATCGCACCAAAATACCTCTTGTGGGTCCTCTCCGGCCAAATCCCACTCCCAGGCGATTTCGGACTGATAGCGCTTCCAGCCCTCCATGAAAAGAGTGGCCCAAATTGACATCAGCGCCGCAAACACCATCGTGAAGCCGTTGTCAAACACGTGCGTGATCTGCAACAGATTATGGTGTGCGTGCGTGCGTGCGTGCTGGTGCGTGCGCTTACCTTTGAGTACAGACAACTGTCGCCCAGCTTGTCAAATTTGCACAGTTTATCACACTTTGGACAGAGCGTCAAATTGCCCGCGCCCGAAGGGTCGCAAATGTCCTTGCTAAAGGGGGCGAAATTCAATTGCGAAAAAAGAAAAAAAAACACGCGCATCAACACACACACACACACACACCGGAAATACCTGGGAATGTCAACGCCAAGCGTCGCGAGTCCAAAAATAACGCAGAACACCCCGACAAGGGCCGCTGGGAACAAAAACTTCGTGTAGAATCCCAGCCAGGCGAAATAAAG
Organism: Paralinhomoeus sp. GSCO2_6; assembly: GCA_030248085.1. Taxonomy (NCBI): domain Eukaryota; kingdom Metazoa; phylum Nematoda; class Chromadorea; order Monhysterida; family Linhomoeidae; genus Paralinhomoeus; species Paralinhomoeus sp. GSCO2_6. The sequence continues at coordinate 50,072 of JASAMY010003411.1, forward strand.
TCCGATTTTCTCGCCGAAATATTTTCTGTAAAATTTTTCAGTCAAATTAAATTGCTAAAAAGTGTATTAAAATCGCACCTGACGACATTGAGCGGCTGCTGTTTGAAAAAGCGGGCTGGCCTTGCCCAACTTTCGTACAGCTTTTGCCGGTCGTTTTTGATGTGCGCTTCGCTCGACCACACGCCGATGTCGCCCTAAAATCGTTAATTAGACGAATTAGGCACTCAATTCAATTAATCAATCGTAACGAGCACGTGCACGTCTTGCATGCACGCACAAAAATAATGTAGTGAGAAAAATGACAAAAATCACTGTTAAAAATGCTACGGACATGTTACCAACGTGCATGCGAATGCGACAAATATGCACCACCACCACCACCACCAAAAAGCCAAAAGCAAAACATGCAATAATTAGAAAATCAGCACAATAAAAATCCAGAAGACCGTGCAAAAAAGTTACCAAGTCAGCTCCGACAATGTCCTCATTTTTGCCGTTGCGCAGCGACTGTCAAAATTAACTACATTTAATTAAATTAACTAAACCTTCTCCGAACTATTTTTTATCTAGGCAGAGACCTGTTTCACCGTTTCTACTTAGTCACTTACTGGAGAATGTGTTACGGTATTCACGAAATAAAGCAACATTTAAATTAAAATTTAAAACCACTAAAAGCAAGAAAATCACCTCGTGAAGGGGGTACGCCGCCAGGTAGCAGGCGTTACTGACCAACCGCTCAATGCCAATCCTTTCAGCCCTCTCCATATCGTACTGGGTTCTTATTAGAAGGTCATAGACCATTCGACTGCGCTGCGAGGAAGTGAAGAATTCATTTTTGTCTCTGGGCATACTGAATCTGAAATCCAGAAATCAGTTCCGAAATTTTCTCGATTATTCATTGTTTTGGAAGGAGAAAAATTACATCTCAATCACTTTGCAAAAAAAAAGAATAATAACCCACTGATGCGCCAAATCCTTCGAAAAAGGCGCCATAAAATACTCGGTTTCCGTTTCATTCCCAGACTTTACGTAAAAACAGGGAAATATTTTCTTGACCAATTTGTCCACGACGCCCGTGAACGACTGCTCAACTAGGTCGTTTGGCTAAAGGAAATTTATTTTATTAATGTAGAAATATTTGAATTTTTCTACACGCGCAGGGAATAAGTGAAACAAACAAATGTTTCAACACTGTTATATTCAAGTTCAGGCTCGCTTGATATGCACTGACTTTGCTTTCTCGCGCTTGCAAACCAGTTTGCGATTTGCGAATTTGATAAGAAAATCAAATTACAAATAAAACCACCTTGATTGGCATTTTAATTTTCATGAGTTCCGCTTGCGTCGCCAGCACTTCGAATGGGCCGTGGATTTTTACGTAGGCGATTGTGTTGCCGTCGGCCGCCTGAATAAATTGGAAAATTGTATCAACGGATAAGGCAAAAATCCAAAAAATAGCTGCTAAGAAATAGGCAATGAGAACGGAAAAACATTCTCCATTCACAACTCTAGAAGTGGCAAAGAAGTTAACCTATCAAAATTGTATTTCAGCTCTTCGAAAGCAATTAAATTGAACACATTCGGCAGCGACTTTCTACTGACCTCTGGCAATTCGTACTCCAATTCCAGGCCTTGATGCGTCAAATTCGCTTCGAAGCAGTCTCTTTTTATTTTGTCTTTGACTTTTCTGTCCGTTTCTGGCAGTTTTTGTAATTCCTCCGAATTTAGATAATCATAGGCCAAAACGTAATCGATTTGGCGAGTACGGTCGCGAAATCGGCACTCCTTTGACGCTATGTGCCGAATCGGCGTGAATTTGCGATTCTGAACAAAGCGCCTGCGTGCGTGTGTGCGTGCGTCGGCACTACGAATGACTAACTGCCAAATAAAATTATTCAGAAGTCAGAAAAAAAACCCACGCCATTTTGCGGATTTTCAACGGTCATTCCGCGCAGCTTCTCGGCGGACAGAGGAGTCAGTTCTGAATTTCAGTTTTACTTTCAAAATTCACACCACTTGAAATTTCATAAGACAGATATTTTAAAGAATTTCCATATAGCGCGCGGTGGACCGCCAACCAAAGTGAACGATGTGATGACTGTACAGTGTACACAGGGACAAGAAGTTTAGCGCCACGCACACACGAACGCGCGCACGCACAGACACACACAAGGCGATGATACGGGTGCATAACCGGCCGCACGTAAGGCGCTGTAAGTGGGTGTATGATTTGGTATGTGCCCCCCCCCATCCATGCACGCACGCACGCACGCACGCAATCACACACGCACGCACGCATACAGACTTCATAACAAAATTTGTTGTCGCGTGCGTGCGCGACGCTAGCGCGTGTGTGCGTGCGTGGGCGTTCGACGGTGCATTCCAAACGCTGATAGCGATAGCTAGCTAACGCACACAAGCATGGCTAGCTGGCTAGGTTCGTCCTATGTACACCAAGCGTATACGCGGGCAGCGGATGGCGTAGTGGTAGAGAATCGGCCTTTTGCGCGCACGGTCCTGGGTTCGATTCTCGATGGATCCACCAAAAAAACGAGTCTTTCCCTAGCCATGCGATTTCTCGTGCTGTCGCTGCCCTAGATTACATACAGATGGCGTTCCGAATGTCTTTGGCTATTTATGTGGATCAGGGTTACCATGTGTACTTATTTTATGAGTACAGTACTTATTTTTAGGGTCTTGTACTTATTTTTTTCAATGTGTACTTATGTACTTATTTTGTACTTATTTCCAGTGTTATGTACTTATTTGAGTACACGACCTCGCATTGTACGATGGAACCACAGGTGTCCACGGAAATTGGGCCAGGAGAGGGGTAAATCACCAAATTTTTTGAAGGCAGAGAGTGGGTAAATCGGGATTTTCGGGATGGAGTTTATTCGTCAGAATAGCACACAAATTGTACTTATTCGCCTCAAAATGGACCAAAAACCGTTCAAAACGTGATCTAAACGCCATTTCTGTGTACCTTTAAGCTGTAAAGTACAAAAAACAGCGCTGCAGGCACACTTTTTGCCATTTTTACCCTACCTCCCCCATGACTACGACATGAAGGCGCTTGCGAAAAGTGTGGTTTGCGAAAAGAATACCGTGTTGTAAACATACAACAGACCACATTAGCAAAATCAGTTTGGAAGTATTTATTGTACTTATTTTTTTGGCTGTGGCACATGGTAACCCTGATGTGGATCTTGACGGCATACCTGTAACCGGGTCTGGAAGAGTGGGGGGGGGATAAATAGCGGAATTCTGGGGGGGGGGCAAAAAGTGGGGGTAGCTGGCTGGGGGTACTTGGTTAAAAATGGGCATAAATAGGGTCTAAACAGTGTTATTCAGCTGTTTCACGGTCATAACACTGAAAAGCACAAATATACATACTTTCTCAAGGCAGGGAGCTTGAGACTACAACTCTCTCAGTAATATTAGCTGTTCAAGGTCTGCAGGTGCGGCCAACAGCAAGCTCACTACAGCCACCTGTTTGGGGCTTAAGCGTGCAGCAACACGCTACTAATGGGTACCTCCCTATATAAGGAGCATTGACCCATTGCGAACTCGCAGCAGTGTGGCCGAGTTGGTTAAGGCGATGGCCTGGCAAGCCGGGCACCCTCTCTGAGGGTCGCAGGTTCGATTCCTGCCACTGCACATTTTTCGCGTTTTCGTTGGTTTATTGCTCCGACATTTCTCAGCACTAAAAATACACCAACATTTGCTCACTTTTATCGTTTTCGACAGGGTGAAAATCCCTTGGGAAAATTCTGGAGGAGGGTTGGGGGGGGGGGAGGGTTGGGGGGAGGGTTGGGGGGGGGGGTTGGGTCCATAGGTGTAGATTGGTCCAAAGGCCAGGGGGGGGGGGTCTCTGGGTGTTTCAAGGGGGAAAGGTCTTCCGCCATCCCGCCGGGATCGGAAATTTTGGGAGGGTGGTGGTTGAAGAAGATTTCGCACCAAAATAGCGCATAAATCGCTGCTTTTGGTCCAAAATGTGTTAAAACAACGCCGAAATAGCACTTTTTAAGCGTTTTTGGGTAACGTTATACTGAAAATAAAACAAAAACACGCATCTTTACCCATTTTTTTTAATATTGAGAGAGGGTTTCCCGCAAGTTCTCCAGGATGGCGATGGCCAGGGGGGGGGGGGTCGCTCCCGCAAAAAAGCAGGACGGCCAAAGCCAGGGGGGTAACCCCCCCCCCCCCCTAGACCCTCCCTGCGACCCTCCCTGAGCCCACCTATGGGTTGGGTGGGTGTTTGAAAATAGTGGGGGAGGGGGTTTCCTCATGGAGGTTATGCTATGTGGGCCACTGATGGCCTCCTAGCGTTGCCCCTAATCCAACACCAACAAAAAACGAGGACACGCAGAAAATAAATTTAAGCTTGTTGTTTCTTTTACTTGAAAGGGACTATTTCGATTGGCTAAAAATAAATATAAAAAAACATACCGGTCATTTCGCCCTCACTTTTCGGTTCCCCATCGCCCCGCGCTATCAGTCTCTGCACCGAATTAGCATCCATTTGTTCACAATAAAACTTTCAAATCTAAATTTGTCGTCATAATTTGCAAGTCAATTTTTCAGTACAATTCCCAATTTTACCACACCTAAAGCTGCACACAGCCCGCCAACAAATATGAATAATATCCAGGCGAATTTGTTTGAATACCACCGTATATTTCCACCAGAAGAAAGTCACCAGCGTCAATTCATAGAGCGTGAGAAAATTCTACGCAAAATACAATCCGCATTTAAATCCGGTTTTTACTGTGCACAGCGCACTCATGAAATAATGCTAAGTGTGTGCGTGAACGCACACACGCGCAGAAAGACAGACAATCGACACACAGACAGACACGGCGATTTGCTGAGTAAATACACCGGTCTGTTTGTCGGGGTGTGTGTGCGTTCGCCTGTACGTGTGTCGGTCCGGGTTCTAGCGTGAAACGATTGGCATTAAGCTGCGCTGCTGTGGATTCGATTTAGTTTGAAATGGGACCTACCGTACACAACGGATGCAGAAAAAAAGTTCAGAAATACGAATTTCATTCCAACACAATCTTCCAATTTAGCAAATTCATCAAAAAAACACGAACACATTATTGTCCCTACTCTATTTCACCAACTCTATTTCACCAACAACACATTACTCAACTTCCAACATTGTTTGTAAAAAATCCGACAAAGATCAAAATCAGTCCAGCAAAAAACCCCCCGATCAGTTCAATTCAACTTTCTGCTTTTGATCACGAACTTATTGATGCCCCTTGCCTCGCCAGCGTATTTCTGCGTCTCCGTCTTGTGTTTGGGCACCTGTGTGTACGACGTCACTCTTTGAGATAATTAATAGGCTAATAAACTAATGAGCTAATCACCTGCGAAGTACGCTTGACCAATGCCTTTTTGTAGTTGTGCTTACGCTGGACGCGCGAGTGGCGCTTTTCCTTGCGCTTGCGCGCCTTTCGCTCTTGTGTGGGGCGGTTCTGGGCTATCTGCAATTAGCTTTGTTAGCTTAGGCAATTAGCTGATTTCAAAAGCCATGGAAAAACGAGGTTCGCGCAGGATGGCACCCCTGCCCATACAGTGCGTGCGTGCGTGCGTGCGTGCGTGCGTGCGTGCGTGCGTGCGTGCGTGCGTGCGTGCGTGCGTGCGTGCTCTCCCAAAGTATCCATTTATGTACGCATGCAACTGATCAAGTTCGATATAATTGCAAATCTTAAAAAAACAACCACAAACCTGCGTATTTATTGGTCTTTTGCCGTCGTCTTTAAACTCGCCAGTTTCATCGAAATTTTCCTCGCCGTTTTCCCCATAAAATTCGGCGAAATCGTCGCCATTGCCTTCTTCCAATCTAATTTTGTCGTCTCTCTTGTCCTTTTTGGATCTTTTCTCTTGTTTCTTGTCCTTTGCTGTTTGTTCCTCGAGCATTTGACGCTTTTCGACCAGCTTTTTGTAAGCTTTCAAGTCCACCCCGCTCAGCTGTGGCCGGATTCTGTCGAGAATTTCGTCGGCGACCAACGACATCTGAAAATTTGAAAAATTTTAACGATTTTAAGGAATTTGACTTCGAAATTACATGGGTGACACAAAACTACCGCTTTTCGACCTCTTAGTGGCTGAAAATGAATACACATTGCGATGAGTATGTCAAGACCATATTACACCTAAGCATAACAGAGAAGTTTGTGTAGAACGATTGAAACATTTGTCACTCAAATGTCCGAACCGCTTTTCGAAAAATTGTGTGTCGATAAACATTGTGACCCCGGCTATTATTTTGGTGCTACTTTTCTCCATTCTCGATTCAAAGTCACCCCACACTTTTGGGTTCCCCTGACTCAAAGGCACACGTACAACCCCGCCCCCACCCCCACTCAGCCCGGCCAGTTACAGACCGTATATCTAAAATGCAATAAAAATCGCAACAAAGTGCAATAAAAAATACCGTATATCCTATAATTAGCCCCCAGGGCTAATTGTATTGTTCGAGCTCTAGGAGGGTGTATAACTATAGGGGGGCAAATTATAGGGGGGGGGGGGGCTGGCTAAAAGCTGGAAGTGTCGATGTGTGGGAAGCTTTGTGGGCGGAAACGCGCAAAAAACGCTGCGCACACACGTTGGTACACTCTAACACAGTCTCACATGCACATACATGTATATGCATACACATACGCGACCATACATACACCCTGAGGCTGACATTGAAAATTCTGCCTTTCAGACGATGGTCCATTTAGGGTGTAATTGGGGTGTAATTATAGTGGGGGGCCTATAAACTCAGTGGTCTTGGGAGGGTGTATAATTATAGGGGGGGGGGCTAAATATAGGGTTTGCGGTATAAAGCATTACCATTACACCGCATACCTTTTTAAACTGTATAATCCGGTCCAGCACTTTGTGCGTCTTTGTGCTTGCCAGTTTCGCGATTGGAGTTGCCTTCTTCAAGTAGACATAGAACTGGATGTTGAGCATGTACCTGCAATTACATTAGACCAATTAGTACAGACTACAGACACTTTCCAACGTAAGAATATAGTCCAAATCGAAGCCAAACTGGCTACCCTACCTCCCTCTAAACCTCCCCCTCCCCCCCCCCCACCCCATCCTCTCATATGAATAATGATATCACGCAGAAGCAGACAAAACAAGACTATCAAAACAAGAAAGTCCTATGCTTCGGGTCCCCTATTTTGGTGCAAAATGTATCTCGACATTCCTCCCCACCCCAAGCTTTGACCTGAAGACTCCACTTTCCTTTAAAGGAACCCCCAATTCGGCCAGTCCACGTTATGGGGTGCAGATGTCAATTTCGTTTGTCAATTTGCCCCCATCAGTTAAAACGTTGAGTGTACATTCCACCAACTCACGCCGTATATGCTTGGAAGGCAAATGCGCAATCTGAGACGAACGGGTGGTCCGTAACGCCTTCGCTTTTCGCCGCTCGCAGAAATGGAAGCACTTCCTTTTGGAGCCCTTCGCGCTTAAGGAGACAGGCGTCAAGGCACGCACGCACGCACGCACGCACCTTTTCCTCATAATCCGTCAAAAGTTCCGCCAATTCCTCGCAATTCTTCCGAACGAATTCTCGCTTTTCCTCCGAGCTAAGCTTCTCAAAGTCCAAATAATTGGGCTCTTGCGACTCTTGTTGGTCCGTCTCCTTCTCCGCACGCGTCTGTAAATTAAAGCGAAACAAAAATATGGAGAACATATGTATAGTGTAGTACAAACGTGCAACGCTGTAGAGCGATTCAAAATACAGGCTAATTTTTACATATACAGGACAATGAAGAATGCAATGTTGTGCCGAGTTAGAAACGCGCAAAACTTTGGCGTTTACGGCGATTTTACTGGGGTAGTTGTCTGCAATGTCAATCCCTAAAACGATAATAAATATCTACGAAAGTTGAAACATGTTTAAAGGTGCGAAACGAATGCTTCGACTGTTTAGCGCACACCACGATGAACCAACCCGCTCATTCACATCGCTTCGCTTCCAAGGAGGTACCTGAGGGGGGGGGGGCGTTTTCGTTCGTTTTGTGCTGTATAGGGGGGGGGGGGCTGCAAGCAAATTTACATGGCACCGGATTTTCCCTGACAGCGCAAGAGACCCCTTTGCCCACACTTTGCACGCACGCATTTTTCACATGAGCTCAAAGCGCGAGTGGGGGGGGGGGAGCTTCCCCTAGTCAAATTGGCCCAGAGTCTTACATTTTAATACGGGCCCTTATTATCCGAATTTGCCCCCCCCCACACTGAGAATTCAAACGTATTCAGCGTGCAAAGCAAAATAGCCAACTGAGCCAATACACACTCAAATTTATGATTGTCTGTTGTTAGAGCCATTAAAAAGAGTGGGGGGTGTCTGTTCCCTAGCGTAAGGATCATTTTATTTTTTTAATCTTTTGCCAACTTACGCTTTCCCCAATCGCAGTTGTAGCGGCGGCAGCGGACAAAAAATCGGCTTCGAAATCTTGCTCGGTCATTTGGCCCAGCTGTTTCTTCTGCAGTTCGGCGGCCTCCATCTCTTCGAAGGCGGCTGCTTCCGCGTCGCTACCGCTAAAGCCTAAAGCAATTAGCCAATTAGCTAATTAGTGAGTGGCAGGGCAATGCAAATGTTGGCGAAGACGAAAATTGCAAACCGCTAAAAATTAACAGAAACATTTTTTAACGGTAGCGCAGTTGTACCGCGACACTTTCTTCAAGCTCATTTTAAATTAACCCAAAAAAGAAATAATACTAATAAAAAACTTCCAACGTACCACCGTAATCTTGGTCGACATAATCCGCTCCGTAAAACTCCCTCCGCTTCTTACCCCACGCGTCGGCACTCGGTAGTGCTAAATCAACGAACAATTTTAAAAAACAATAAAAAACGAAAACATTTAAAAACTTTTTAAAAAATAAAAACATAGAAAATATTAAAAAACACGTGTCTCGGTCCGGATTCGAACCGCGGACCTTGCGATTCGGAGTCGCCCGACCACGACGATTCATCGGAATCGTACGAGATCTCGCTGTCCTCGTCCGAATCCGCCGTTGCGACCGGCAAAATTTCCTTAATTAAACCATTTATTACGACATAAAATTTAACTGATTCAGCTTCTAGAATAAGAAAAAGAAAACTTATAGTGCGGTGCAATACAGGTGTTCCCACTACCCTCTGGGCACAACTGCCAGTATACAAAGACCATGTGAAACGCTCGTCAGTGTAGAAAGTGAGAAAACGGATTCATTGATTAGACACTGAAATCTTCATAATAAAACAAATATTTCCAAAAGCAAAACCTCTTCCGCGTCGGGCGCAGGCCGCTTTCGAGTCGGCAACTTCGACAGTTTCTCCGAAAAAAAATAAAATGGTCAATTAAAATAATCATTCTTTCACCTCAGGCGGGTCCGTTGGGTATAATAGTTTCAGTTTCAGTTTCCTGCACCTGTTATCCCTTTGACCCTTTCATCCCTCTTAGTTCTAGGCTTTGCTTAGGCTTAGGCTTATGCATCGCTCAGGCTTAGGCTTATTTATTGCTTAGGCTTAGGCTTTTGTATTGCGTAGGTTTAGGCCTTGCTTAGGCTTGCGCTTATGCGTTGGTTAAGCTTTGGTAAGAAGGGTGTAGTAGCAGACTAAGCGAGGTTTTAGTAGGGCCTAAGCCACAGCAAGGCCTAAACCTAAGCAATTCAGAAGCCTAAGCCATAGCGATGCATAGGCCTAAGCCTAAGCAAAGCCTAGAACTAAGAGGGATAAAAGGGATAAGGAATAAAGGAAACTGAAACTAAAAAAAAACCCAATGGACCCGCGTGGGGTCAAGGGACCCGCCAAAAGGGTCCCAAAGGGACCCGCCAAAAGTATAGGGACCCGCGAAATACATTAGCGCCGAAAAAAATAGGGATAAGACTAGGCAAATTTTCAATTTTTTTTTGCGCCTAAAACAGTTGCCCCAAATAGTTACGAACCACCTCAAACACCGCAATCGCACACAATAAAATAACCAAACCTTTAAACGATCATCTTGATATCTGTCAGCGTCTCCAACTAAACTTTTGTCCAATTCCTCGAATTCCACCGTCTTTTTGCCGCCACCCCGTCTGCGTTTGCCTTGCTTTTTTCGCATTGTCAATCGCCTCTGGAATGTGCTGTGGCCGAATCTCTCTCCTCTCTCTCTCTCTCTCTCTCTCTCTCTCTCTCTCTCTCTCTCTCTCTCTCTCTCTCTCTCTCTCTCTCTCTCTCTCTCTCTCTCTCTCTCTCTCTCTCTCTCTCTCTCTCTCTCTCACACACACACACACACACACACGCACACACACACTTACGGGGCAGCGTATGGCATAGTGGGAGAGAATCGGCCTCTTGCGCGCACGGTTCTGGGTTCGATTCTTGATGGATCCACTAGATCGAGGACTTCCCTCTCAAGGGATTTCCTCGTGCCTACGCTGCCCTAGATTACAGATGGCGTTCTTCCGAATGTCTTTGGCTAATTCTGCGGCTCGAGCCGGGAAGGCGTCACGGAGGTGGGTACGCTACATCATACATGGGCCATTGACGGCCTCCTAGCGTTGCTCCAAATCCTCCAATAAGAACAGCAGCAACAGACACACAACAAACTGCAGAAATACATCTAAAACATCAGACAATTCCTAACACAGCATACCAAAAAGAAACTATCAGCGTTCTATTTCCCGCAATTTCACAGTTAAAGAACCACACACGCAAACTCCACAATTATATCCACAACAAAATCGTCAAATAACCAAGCAAAATGATCTTGATCCCTTTTGTTACATTGAGCATTGTCATGAACAGGATTTTTAATTTTCTAAATGTGAAATTAAAATCAATTCTCCACAGGTTCATCGTCGTCCTCCAATTCGCTGCGTCGGCGCGCGCGAAAGTTCTTCGGTTCATTTGTCTATAATTTCAATTTTCCAATTAATTTTAATACGTTTCAGTTGGGCCTTATTGTAAATAGTTTTGAATGTCTTTGCGATTCAACTCCCCATTTTCTATTTGAGATGTTTCAGCAAGCTGCAAGCTTAGACTGCAGAAATTAATATGGGGTCGTTTCAATTTACAGTAAATCTACAGTACGATTATCTAATCAATTTTCCAATTTAAATCTCACCGCATGTTCGTTGGCCGCGTCCAAGTCGTCGCCATTTGGGATTGTCTCTTCTTTTTTGTCCGTTTTGTCGTTGTCTTCTTTGGCTGCCATTTGCCAGGCGGGTAGCACACGACTGGCCATTGGAAGTGGTGCGAACTGGTCTCTGCAATTTTTTTTTTCTTTTGTATTGATTGTATAGTAGCCAATTCAAATGCAGAATCGATCAACAAGTGGTTGATTTTTTTCTGAAAATATCGGCTGCTGCGCTGAGTGGTTAGTACAAAATCCGATCGACAACGCTCAAATTATCCCCATAATAATTGGCCCCTGTCAGGGGGGGGCACTATAGGTAGTTAGCCCCTTCCCCCAAAACTAGCCCCCTCCCCACCCCTGCCTACTCCCTACCATTCTGATACTGAAATTACTTTTTTTAACGTATTGTACAATGCTAGAATCATCATACAATATTAAAACAGTATCCCGCAAATACGTCCCAACTATATACGTACTTGAAACTGCTCAACAAATGCACAAGGTGAAACACTTTTCTGGAAGATAATCGTTTAAAAAAGTAAACAAAGTTAAAAAAACAGAAAAGTACCTGCTCAGCAGCAATGACTTGACTACCCCGATTTCCGTTCGCAATTCCTGCATTTGGACGTTGGTTGAACCTGAGGTTTGCTAAAACATAAACATTTAAATTTATGAACCAATATTATTGAACGCATGCATGTATGAACATAGGGGAGAGGTTAGTTGGGAAGGGGGACGGGAATGTGACCCCCCTGCTCTCATGTTCAGAACATTACGCAACTTTTCGTGTAAACTTGGCAAAAAATTGTTCCAGCACATTTCTTGCACCTACACTAAAAACGGCATTCAGAAATCAGATCACATTTTTGGAGCGAAAAGACACCACTTTACGCGAAATTTGGCGGGTCAAAATCTGCCAGAAATTGGCGATTTACCCTAATCCTCACATCACAAAATACACCCCCCCTCTGGCCCTAATTGCGTGGGCGGGCACCCAAGAGGAGTTCTGACGCACCCTATCGGCCAATAGAACCATGGCTCTATTGAGGCTCTCTTGCTGTTGCTGCACGGTGGTCAGCGTTTGTTGCACCGTGTCCATCACGAACTTCAGACTGTCTCTCAAATTCTGAACTTGCTCCTGAAGTCTGAGCATCTGTTCCGCGTCGGGGTCCGCTATGCCGAAGTAGCGGGGCAGAATCCACGTCTAACAAGAGAGAAGAGAATGATTTGATTAGATACGTGTGTGCGTGTGCGCGCGTGCACACACACACACACACACACACACACACACACACACACACACACACACACACACCGACACACACGCACGCACGCACGCACGCACGCACACACACACACACACACACACACACACACACACACACACACACACACACACACACACACACACACACACACACACACACACACACACACACACACACACACACACACACACACACACTCTGCGCAACATGGTTTCCTAGCCAAACATAGCACTGTTAGTCAACTTCTAGAATGTCTGAATGACTGGACTATAGAATTGGATGCTAGACAACCTGTTGACATAGCTTACTTGGATATTGCCAAAGCATTCGATACAGTTAGCCACTCAAAGTTGCTGCATAAACTTAAGTGCTATGGAATTGCGCACTCAATTACCAATTGGCTCAGTAGCTGGCTCACAAATCGCACCCAACGGGTTAAAGTAAATGACACTTTTTCTGATAGCGCGCCAGTTGGTAGTGGAGTCCCTCAAGGTAGCGTGCTAGGTCCACTCCTGTTTCTTATTTTCATCAACGACCTGCCAGCTGTTGCAAACCAAGTTTCGCTCAAACTGTTTGCGGATGACTGCAAGCTGTATTTTCGGTCCAAATTACCAGACGATCGCAGCAAGCTGCAAAACTCCCTGAATTTAATTTATCAATGGTGCAACGAAAATCAGCTCCAGCTTTCTCTTTCCAAATGTTCAGTCCTTCACCTCGGTATAAATCGCAAGGAAAGAACAAACTACAGTGTAGGAGGAACACAGCTATCTACGGTAGAAACTATGCGTGACTTGGGCGTCACTGTTTCCAAAGATCTTCGCTTTACTGAACATTGCAACCAGATTAGTAAGGCTGCTGGTCTAAGAGCTTCCGCAATACTAAACTGTTTTCACACTAGAGATTTGAAGGTGTTAAGAGTGTTATTTTGCGCGTTTGTTAGAAGCAGTCTTGAATATGCTTCCCCGTGTTGGAATCCGGTCATGGTTGGTAACACAAGGCAGCTGGAGTCAATTCAGAGAACTTTTACCCGAAATATTCCGCAACTACGCCACTTGTCATATGATGAACGGAGAGAGCGCATTGGTCTTCCCCTCCTTGAGCTGCGGCGGCTACATGCCGATTTAATCTATGTCTATAAAATAATTCACAAACAAACTTCCAATAAATTTGAAGATTTTTTTACCTTAAATAGAGACAGCAGAACGAGGGGGCATAATTTTAAACTCTGTCCACAAAAACACAAGACTCAATATAGAGCGCACTTCTTCTCTAATAGGGTCATTGCTGCTTGGAATGCCTTGTCGGAAGGAACGGTCAACTCCAAAACTATAATTACATTTAAACATAAACTCCTAAAGGAAAACTTATCCCAATTCCTAAATGGTTAGGTTATAAAATCACCTTTTTGGTGTCACCTAGCCATGTCTCGCACGTGATAACGTAAACAGTTGGCGGGCGTTGCATTTCCATCCCTCCTATTTGCTAACTGTGGGCATTTGTACTTTGTTTGTTGTGACACATGTGTACCCAATTCGCTCGCTCGCTGTGCTTCGCCTTTGTGCCTTTGTAATGTCGTACACCGTGCTTCGACGAATAAAAAAACAAAAACAAACAAACACACACACACACACACACACACACACACACACACACACACACACACACACACGCACGCACACACACACACATACACACGCACGCACGCACACACGCACACACACACTAGCGTGATCCGAATTATCAAAACAAGCAAAAAAAAATAGAAATAATAATTAGAAAAAAGATTGCACGCACCTTGCAGACCTTGTACAGGCCATAGGAAGCGCCGATTGCAATTACCGCCACATTTGCGTAATCGCGCCAAGAATTCCCCATTTGCATATGCAAATTTGGGGGGTTACTGTGGATTCCCCCCACGCTTCTATCCATAGGCACAATTGCGCCAATCTGCGAAGACGACGCTTGCACCTTTTGACGGGCCATTTCGATTTCAGCATCGGTCAAGCCTGAAATGTTTTTGTTTTTTAATATTAAAACATAGGTGCCCGCTGGGGGGTATAGGGGAGGGGGGGGGGGGTATACCCCTCCCCTGGGAGACCCTATCCCGAAGAGCCCTAGCCCTAGAGCTTTAAACCAATTTGTCTTGTAAAAATGGCAAAAAGTGTGCCTGCGGCGCTGTCTTCTTGTGCTTTGCAGCTTAAAGGTACATAGAAGTGTCGTTTAGATCACCTTTTGAACCGTTCTGGGTCCATTTTGAGGCCATTTTTGTGCAATTCCGACGTATAAAACTCCATCCCGAAAATCCCGATTTACCCACCCCCTGCCTTCAAAGAATTTGGCGATTTACTGGCCCAATTTCCGTGGGCACCTATGTATTAAAATGCTATAATTTAGAGCACAAAATATATTCATGAAAAAAATGTGTACAATACCTTTCTTTTGCAAGAAGGACTTTTGATCTTGAAAAGGGGTCTCCCTCACTTTTGGTCCCATCATAAACTTGACGGCGGTTGCGATCTAAAACAATATAAACAATTAAAATGTTTACAGAAATTAAAAATAAAAAAAAATTGCAAAACCAAGTCCTGTCTAGGAAGTGGTTCACTCGGCGGCTGCGCATTTTCCACCGGTGTTTCAGGCGATTTATCGGTAGTTTCAGACATTTTTTTATTATTTATTTTTTTACATACAGTTCGAATCGGCAATTCCCAAAATATGCAACCGATACAAGCACAACCGATACAAGGGATTATTGTTCCCGCCTCCTAAGCCTAAGCCTAAGCCTAAGCCTAAGCCTAAGCCTAAGCCTAAGCCTAAGCCTAAGCCTAAGCCTAAGCCTAAGCTAAAGCCTAAGCTACAGTGATCGGTTGTATCGGTTGTGCTTGTATCGGTTGCATATTTTGGAAATAGCCTTCGAATCTCTGTGTTTCGTTGCTGTGTTCCGCATGTTAGCGACTATCTACTCCCCGAACAGTCTCCCGAACAGGTCTCCCGAACAGTCATTCAATCAGGGTGCTGAACCGCGCAAATTCACTTGTAATAACTCAACTCAAACGGGATGTACATGATACAGTACAAGTTGCAGTTTCACACCTAGTGTTAGTAGGTGCATCAGACAGAACTTGATTACTCGTAGGTAGGTAGTGCCAAGTGTGGTACGTGACGGCCGTCGTCGGTGGCGCTCGCGAGCGGCCGCGGCGGCAGCAGCAGCAGCGCCTCGGGCGCTTTCCCGTGGACAAAAAGTGGCCAGGTGGTTGCGGTCGGCAGCGTCAGCCGTCGATGCTCAGCAACGTCGGCGTCCGGTCGGCCGCTGCGGTCTCAGTTGCCAGGTCTCGAACGTCGACGCGCTGCCGCCGTCGATGACGTAGCCACTCTCGCGCCGCAGCGGAGTTGTAGCAACGGCACGTCTGTTGGTGTTGACTCCATCGTTGCTGCCGATGGGAAGGCAAGGACTGGATGCTGTGTGAGCCGATTTTCGCGCCCAGCCCAGCCCAGTCAGCGCCCGGCCGACGCCGACTGATCGATAGCTATGTACGATGTCTACCTACTGTTCTACGGCCGTCAGACGTGTGAATCTCAATATGTGTATGGCTATATGGCTCATATTTTTATGCTAATCTCAATATTATTTGCTGCTCATCTCATGGTAATATCACTTAGGTGCCTAGCCTAGGCACTTAGGTGTATTACGCGTCGAGAGGTCACTGCATTAAGCAAAACGCCACCGCCAGGGCAATTTTGTGTGCGTATAATTTGCTACTAGTAGCACGTCGTATCGCACTCGTTTTTCAATTGGGCTGTACCGTGAGACAGTAGATACTCGTTTATTTCCAGTAGATACTCGTTAACGCACCCTGTGTTCTTTCTAGTGTACGCTCAGTGCTGTGCTTTCCAGTCGTATTATTTTGGTGTGCCCACCTACCAAAATATTTTCTTTAAAATTGAACTGGATGGTGTTAGCATCAGCGCCCGAGTAACGTTAACAGGAGTGGGTGTCCTCAGCACTACTTGTAACCGGGCGAAAAGTGGTGGAAGGGGGACTTCACCCCCCCCCAGTTTCCGGTAGCGTGCTAAGGAGTGGACGCAACGATTCAGGCGCCGCACGAGTATTCAGGGCAACTGTATCCAGAGGGGGTATTCAGGGGGGGGGGGGGAGCCGAAATAGGGCCCACGCAACGTCACTTGTGCACAAAGGAAAGCGTCATAGAGAGGGATACCTGTCCTATATGAGCCATTGGCGGCTCCTAGTGTTCAAGTTCAAAGTTTTTATTGATGAACGAACCGACACAGTCTGTGCGAAGCAAAGCCGTAAACCGAGTACACAGTGCACAGGACGTCCATCACAAGGAAGGAAATGTGACCAAACATTGTGTCAGTTTGCATGCCTTACTACAACATAGTCCAATCAGCGCCAAGCCTATCATGAATGCTCCAATAGCGCTCCAGGGTGCGATTGAGTGATATCTTATTATTGCCGCAACAAATAGGTTGGGAACACAAATGGAGAAATTTTCTCAAAAATAAACTCGAAATTGCACCTTATAGAGGACCTATAGTTGTTTGTTATGTTTGTTACCACACAAACATGTTAGCTACCTATGTTGGAAAGCAGCACAGGGAACATAATCCCAACATCGTTTGAAATTTTTCACATTACTACCCGTGCGTATACAACATCCCAATAGATAGTGCAAGATACCAATTGATGACACCAAAATAATTTGACAACAAATTATGCTAATTAAGCAAAGTCTAAGCCTAAGCCTAAGCGTAGCCTACGCCTAAGCTTAGACATAAGCCTAAGCCTAAGCAAAGTCTGGACTGAGCCTAAGCAAAGTCTGGACTGAGCCTAAGCGAAGCCTAAGCCTAAGCCTAACGTAAGCCTAAGCCTAAGCAAAGTATGGACTAAGCCTAAGCAAAGCCAAAAATTAAGAAAATTTCATTAGACGCAGCGAACGCGGTGTAGGCTTTGAACCCTTTGTCGCAAACTTTTTGTCGCAAGCAATTATTATGGTGCGACATTTTGTCGCTAACTTTTTTGGGATCTTACCATAACATGATTACTACCAATTGGTCGACTACTTTGAGCGTCGCAGCTTAGCATAATTCGTTTTTTTTGGGAAACCTAAGTCCATTGTACCATTGTACAATTGTACCATTGTACGGAGAGAAGCACACCTTAATATTTTAAACGCGTTGACTCTCGATGCTCAACTGTTAAATACTAAACAACGCGCGCCCCACATGCTCGCCGCGGTTTCGCTTTTTGAAGTTGAATGTAGAGTAGAGAAACTGTGCTAGAAAATGAACGGCGACAAACCAAACGACAACATCAGCTCGGAGGGCTTGCTGAAGCCGCACTTTGTGGATTCGGTAGACGACGCACTGTGTGTGCTGTTGCCCGGCGGAAAACTCAGCGAGTTTGCGGCGGCTCGCAAAGTGCCTCTCAGCTTGCCTGCTGCTTTGAACGAGTGCTCCTTTCTCGTCGACTGCCAATCGCTGGCTAATCCGCTGGACCTATATGCCGACTCCTATGGAAAGTGGGGCCAGGGCCAACGCTACTACCGCTTCCTGACAGCAGGAGCCCATCGCATATATACTGGTGTGGTGTATATTAATATAAATTTTATTTATTTTGTCCTCATAAACGGAACTTGGGATTGGGGGGTAAATCACCAATTTTTAGAACAGATGAGGGGGTAATTCGGGATTTGTCTAATGGGCTGCAAGCATCGAAATTTCACGTGAATATTTTATTTATATTCTTATTTATTTTTATTAAAAAAATCGCTTAACCCACCCCCCCCCCCCCACGCTCGCGCATTGCACTTGTGCATATAAAAGATTTGCTTTGAAGTTTGTTTTAATCTCTTGTGCATATGCGATGGGCAGACCTCAAAAGTGGAAGAAAACACAAGTTGGATGCAGAAAATGGGTGGAAGTGGAGACTCAGTCGAAACAAGTACTCTCACCCTGATGTGGCCAATGATAATTTCCAGAAGCGTGTCTTTCTGTTGGAAGAAAACGCCCAGAACGGCCTGCAACCGAAGCTCGCCTTGATATCATACAGGTGGGAATTGTTGTAGTTGAAACACTTTTTGTGTGCGTGCGACTATCAAGACACTGTTTACTTCACTTACAAGACACATTTGTAGGTACACTGGGCGTGAACCTTTGACTGAGCTGAAGCCTAGTGCATACAAGGGGAGCAAGAAGGCCGAGACTCCGTTCTACCGCACGCGTCCGAGCGTGTTGGACGAGATGAAGGAGCGGAGCAAGCACATGCCGCCCCGTCACAACGTCCAGGCGACGTTGGACGTCGCCGGTGGACTTCTCAACGCAGCCGGCCCTTCAGAGTTGGCCAGGAACCGCGCCCAGGTTCTGATTTGTTAAAGTCGTCACTGATCCAGATCTTATGACAGTCAGTCTTTTAGGCTTACAACTGTTCAAGGGTGAGAGACGGGGCGTTGAGGACGGATCCGTGTGGACAGCGGGCAGCTGTTGACTTCAACAAACTCTTGGCGTCCATTTCTGTGGGGGGATTTGTCGTCCACGCCCAGCCAGACAAAAATATGAAAGGAGAGAATTGCTTTTTTATTTTTTTGGGTATAATAGTAGCTTGAAATTCATGTTTTGCCATTGCTATGCCGCTGCCTTTCTGCTCAGGTGACAAGAATATGATGAACACGTTCAAGCGGACGTGCGTTATTCGTGCTGAGGCTCAGCAACAGCTTCACATGAAGAGACCCATGTACCTGGACTTGACGTATAAGATAGCCGGCGCCGACATTGGTCTTGTTGGCTGCTGGGTCAAACACCCAGTTGTGAAGAATCGGAAAAACGGTAGCCTCATTTCGAAACTCTGTGAGCTAACTAGTCAATCATTGGTCAATTGTAGGCAAAGACGCTCTCGTGCCGATTGCGTTTGTTCTGACGTCGACTCAAGACGCCACGGCCTACGCCACGGCCCCGTCTCTTGAACAGTCGTTTACCTCCCCCCCCTCCCACTCGGCCAGACAGGGTTTGGGTTTAGGGACGGCCAAAGTGTGAGAACCATTTTAGTTGGCGCTACCGTCTACCACCGTGGCGCCCGAAGATCTCGTGTTCGTCCACAGCGAGCGCTTCTGGATCCCTGGGCAGCAGCGCTACTCGACTCAGCTCCGCGCAATGGTGGTCCACTGCAGATACAGCTGCATCGCCACCCGCTACCCGTACTTCTCCACAAAGTTCGTGAATTCCGATTCCGTGACTGGCAAGCTATCGTTGTCCCACCGCGAACAGTTTGCGCGTCACTTTGGAATTTACTTTTGAACGTTGGTTGTAATATGTAGATCTGCCTCGTTCAAAAGAATCTCACGCTAATCGCTAATCTCACGCTAATCGGGAATGGTGTTGGGGTCGCGTCGCTTGCCCGCTGTGTAAAACTTTGGTAGCGCCGTTTGCTGCAGTGCTAGTCGCATTTGAAAGTTCAGGCTGCGTCGGTGTGTGAGGTGCACTGTGAGCGTGTTGAAGCGTTGAAATGTAAACTGATTTTGTTGAATATTTGGTAAAGTCTCGTCACGGACAACAACATCGAGACTTGATGCATAATGGCCCACCCTGTACAACCACATGGGAATTGAGATCAAAGTATGGAAATGTAGCTTAATTCATTGAAAGATTACATAGGATCACTGTTGTAAGAAATGACGCGTTGTTGTGACGCGCGAAATGACGCGTGTGACGCGTTGTTTTTCGTATTTAACAGTTGAGCACTGAGCGTCGACGCATTTAAAATATTAAGGTGTGCTTCTCTCCGTACAATGGTACAATTGTACAATGGTACAATGGACTTAGGTTTCCCTTTTTTTTTTTGTTCGTCGTGTATTCGAATTGGTTTCTAAAGTTTTTCCGAATTTAGTGTGAAAGAAAGAATACCGAAAATGTCCGGGAAAGACGACTTTTACCTACGGTACTACGTGGGTCACAAGGGCAAATTCGGACACGAATTTCTCGAGTTTGAATTCCGACCCGACGGTTTGGAATTTTAATTTTCTGAATTTATTCCACATAATTTCACGAATATTTTCTCAGGCAAAATGCGCTACGCGAACAACTCCAACTACAAGAACGACACCATGATCCGCAAGGAGGTGACGAGGAATCATTTTTTGTTTTTCGAATTAAATTTAAGTGACAAAAATGAGGAAATTCAGTGCTACGTCACGCAGCGAGTCATTCTGGAGATGAAACGCATAATAGAGGACAGCGAGATCATGCAGGAAGACGACTCGAGCTGGCCCGCCCCCGATCGCGTCGGCAGACAGGTTTCTTTAATTTACTTTTATCATTGTTTTTTTTTTAATTTTGTGTTTTTTTTGGTTTGTAGTTTTTGGTTTGACATGCCTTTTTAATTGAGCTAAAATAAATCATTATTTTATAGGAGCTGGAAATTCTGCTGGGGGACGAGCACATCTCCTTCACGACCTCCAAGATCGGCAGTCTGGTCGACGTGAACAGCAGCAAGTGCGTCTTATTTTTTGTCTATTTTTTTATATTTTATATATTTTTAATGATTTCAGGGACCCTGAAGGACTGCGCACTTTCTACTATTTGGTGCAAGACCTGAAGTGCATGGTCTTCTCCCTCATTGGACTACACTTCAAGATCAAGCCCATTTAATTTCCTGTTGTAAAAGCACGCAATCTGAAAAGAAAACAGCAAAAAAAGTTGAGCGGTAAATTTTGAACACAAAAAAAATGCGATTGGTAGAGCGTTGTTGGTAGCGTTGGTGCGCGCGCCCACCCGTCTCCCTGTTGCGAAGTGTGAAAAACGTACAAAAAGTAACACACGCACACACACGTACCAGATGTGGGGCTGGAGAGCGTGGGCGGGCTCGCGGTGGCGACGACACAGCGACCCGGGCGCGAGTGCGTGCGTCGACCGCTCCGCCCTGTGGCTCGCGTGTGTGCGCAGGTCGAAGACAGCGGCCCTCGTCTGCCTCGACTGCGATTGGCCGTGGCTAGCAGCACCAGTCGAATCTCGAAACGGCGGGCTGGCGGCGCACCAACGTCGTCGTCGACTCTGAATCACTACAATGCGCGCTCGGCTCTCAGGAGCGCGATGCTCCCGTTATTTAACAGAGGACTGCGAGCGAGCAGAGCAGCGTGTACTCCCTGTCGCTGTCAGCGCTTCGCGACGCGTGTCGAAGAGCAACCAGCGGCTGTGGCGTCTCGAGCGGCACTGGCGTCGTTTGTAGTGTGCAGCCGTGTGGCGTGTGAGCGATATACGAGAACCGAGAAGAACGGCTTTTCGCAATACCACGCTGCACAGGGGGGGTATAAACGCTGGCACTGGCACTGGCACTGGCACTGGGGTATAAACGCTGGCACTGGCACTGGCACTGGCACTTTTTGGGGTATAAACGCTGGCACTACTGGCACTGGCACAAAGTTTGCTGCGTACAAATGTACAGTAGTTTTACAGGTCCCAGCAGTGCCTTCTCTGTGTGCCCTTACATACACGCGTACTCACTCAACTGTACTGTGGTTTTAGCGCTATTAGGCATGCGTTTGTGCTAGTGCCAGCGTTTATCCCATTTGTTCACTCAAACTGTGCGTGGGTTCTGGGGTGACCCAACACTGCAGCGTACCACTGGGTTGCTTTCCAAGACTAATACTTGCGAGAACGCACTGCATATATGCGCGTCGCGATCGTCACAAAGTTGAGGCACGAATTGAAATCTAAGTGGAAATATAACCGCACGATTGCACACAGGAAAATTAGAGTCTGACATAGACGGCATAGGATGGTGACTCAGTCTTTAGTTGGCCTAGAGAATGGAATGGCTGGATCAGCTGGCTTGATCTCATTCCATCGTACACTTGCCACTTTCCTTGCCACTTTAGCAAAGCCTTGAAGTGCACGTTGCTAAAGGAAACGGAAATGGTTTGCATTGCATTTTGTTGCATTGCGGTTTGCATTGCGGTGGAGGCGGGGGGGGGGGGTCTCTCGGTCCCAAAGGCGCTGTTCGGTGTTTCAATTAAAAGGCCTTCAGAAAACGTTTGAAGGACGCGTGGTGGGCGTTGACAGGGAGAAGCCTCTCTGCAGCTACAGTATGACACGTAGTGCATTTTACCTATGGAGTGTGAGACCTCTGTAGTGAAACCGTAGACCACCAATTTCAAGTTTTTCCGGCAAGTCGATAGCGCGCTGGAGGGAGCCAATGTTTTGAACGTCTATTGGTATTAGCCATGGCAAGCCGTCGAATTTGAAGCTTTTGAAGGTCAAGCTTCCTGCAATAGTTTTTAAAGTTATAATCTAACGTAATGGATCGTGTATGAACATTTGCCCAATGTGCATTGCATACCATTGCAATAGCACTTTAGAACTGTTCTGGATGCGCCTGTTGTTGTCTGGTCGGTTTCAGAGTCAGACACCAGGTCCACTTCAGTACTCGGCATAATTTTTACGGGATTCTCGGTGCCAGGTTTGAAGCCACCTGGCTGTCCCCATGTTGGAAACTGCAGGCCACAGTAAGCCGCCTGTTGAGACAACGCTCCCGTGACGGCTTCTGAGGAAGTAAGGTCGTCTGAAGCTGACAAGCTGTATCCCATTAACTTTCGGGACTGCGATGCAGTAGGACAACGTGGAGCGCTGCATTGGAGGATAACCGTGCTCCAGTATGTGCGGTTAATGAACCGCAGAAATCTTTCATATTGATTACCGAACAGGTCAGTATTCTCTCCTTCGCCCAGCACTGACTGCTCATCTTTTATCTTGTCGACCACAATTTGTTTGGCTTGAACGCAATCGTTTTTTAATACGCAGTTCAGAGAAAACCGAATGGTATTTTCAAAGTCGCTGCTGCCAATGCGCTTCAACAGGGAAGGCCACTCTTTCACAGTTGCAGCGAGGATTGCGACAAAATTGTCGACTGGACATGTGTTTGTGGCGTCGCCATCTTTCCATCTAATTTCAGGGAATGCAATGCAGGAACTGCAGCTCCAGTGTAAGCTTGTGTTTATGTATTCAGGAGCTATTTGCAGTGGTTCGCACTTGCTGTGAACCCATTCAAGACACTTTGAACACTCCACCAGTGGATCAATGCCGAGGCGGGCCGCAGTTGTGCCATCTATCCATGGCTTCTTGCAATGGCAGTGCAGCTTTGGTCTCTTTCGTTCCATGCAGTACTTTGGCTCTACCTGGGTGTACTTCAGCACTGGCATGGTTGTCTCCATTTCAGCAGCCAGTTTCACAAGTTCTTCTTCCTTAAATATGGAAAGTGAGCGATCAAATGCTACAAACATTGTACGGCATATATACTTGTAGTTTACAGCAGTTTAAAACCTCAAATATGACGCATCCCGGCTCCATTCCTTTGAGAAGCGTAAGCAATGCCACGGCTGTCGCAGCTTCAGGATTGCCAGGTTGATAAATTGGTATGAGGTTATACCGACCGTTTGATTTGGCTGGGTTAGCCGCTGTTGCGCCATGAAAATGCAGTTCTTTTGTATCCAAATCAGTGTAGGCAGAGTATATGTGAGCCCTTTGCTCTTTTCGGATTGACTTCCATGTTAGAATCGCCAGTTGACCAGAAGTTGTTGAAAAGACAGCTGTCTCTCCTGGGGAGACCAGGCTTCGCAGTGGTGATGCAGCGGTTGGTGAGTACAGTGTCAGCTAAAATTTTGTACTGACGTAATGTATGTACTTCGTAATTAAAGTGATATACACTGTATGGCTGATAGCACTACTATCGTCTATCACTGTAGTATTACAATGTACTTGGCTATACATTGTACTAAAAAATGTCACCTTTAGGTGTTCAAAATATGCAGCAAGATTTTGAAGTACAGCAGGCCAGTCGACCTTTGGGAGGTATTGCCATGCATATTGTGCTTACTCAATGGACTCTTCAAATTTACTTTACACAACATACCCACATAGAAGATCATCATTACAATACCGTCCCTGGTGCTCGCTTTGCTCATCAAATTCTTTGTTGTGTCGTCTCCAATTTTGTTGGTGTGACTGCTGGTTCGCATTTATAACGGTGTTCACATTCGCTTGTGCATCGTCGTCTGAGCCGCAATGAACATCTTGGATTGGGGGAACTAGAGATGATAAGGGGTGCGTGCGTGCGTGCGTGCGTGCGTGCGTGCGTGCGTGCGTGCGTGCGTGCGTGCGTGCGTGCGTGCGTGCGTGCGTGCGTGCGTGCGTGCGTGCGTGCGTGCGTGCGTGCGTGCGTGCGTGCGTGCGTGCGTGCGTGCGTGCGTGCGTGCGTGCGTGAGTGCGTACGTGCGTGCGTACGTGCGTGCGTGAGTGCGTGCGTGCGTGCGTGCGTGTCCCCCCCCCCCCACCAATTTCATATCATCTCTATGCCTTGAGAT
Source organism: Paralinhomoeus sp. GSCO2_6 (assembly GCA_030248085.1). NCBI lineage: Eukaryota > Metazoa > Nematoda > Chromadorea > Monhysterida > Linhomoeidae > Paralinhomoeus > Paralinhomoeus sp. GSCO2_6. The sequence continues at coordinate 74,834 of JASAMY010003411.1, forward strand.
ATGTTCAACATGTTCGTTTCTGTTTCCATGAACTCTTCATCACTTCCGCCCTTGTTGTCGTCTGTATGTGTCTGGTTCTGGACGGTTCTGGTTCTGGCTTTACAGTTGATTTGGACGTTGCAAACACCTTGGTTCTTCCTTTTTCAGTTGTGGCATTTCTGTGTGCAAACGGCTTGCTCAAGGTAGAGTCGCCTTCATAGACAACAAGAAAGTAGCGTTCATCACTAGTGTTGTAGTAATCGTAGCGTTTGAAGCGTGGGTCTCCTGACTGGCGTGGAGCACCAGGCACATCAATCCAACACGACAAGCGTTTTATCCCATTTTTGAACACATACGTTTTCTTTTGACACCATCTGTGCTGGTCACATCTCATATCTTCTAAAGTGAGTTTTGAGGTCACGCACGCACGCACGCACGCACGCACGCACGCACGCACGCACGCACGCACGCACGCACGCACGCACGCACGCACGCACGCACGCACGCACGCACGCACGCACGCACGCACGCACGCACGCACGCACGCACGCACGCACGCACGCACGCACGCACGCACGCACACATGCAGACACTGAATTACGTCTATGGGCGAATTATGAGACACTTAAGACCGTGCAGAATAAGACAGGCTAATGATAAGACGGTGGGTGGAGGTTATGGTGGTGGCTTTTAGTAACGGATTTTAGTGTGGTTACGGTAGAGCGAATGGTTCGTACTTCGCATTGTAGCTGCAGTCTTGTTTGGTGTACCCGGTGTCGCAAACAGAAAAGCCTCTCCTCCAGCTGGTGTGACCGGCGGAGTTTTGTTAATAAATCTTTCACCAGGTTCTGACAAAATTGCTAGAACCTCATCAGCAGTGTAGTTGTCTGCCGTTGTATCAAACGGTTGGCAGCTGCTTGAAATCTTTTTAGAGCAAGCATACTGTTTCTGGGATGCAGCTGAATCCTCCGAGTGGGTAGAACCAAAGTCCGAATTTCCAGACCGTTGTTGGTCGTTTGAAGATTGCGTTTCTTCCGAAGAACTGCTGGACGACTGTCTGGATGGAGCTCGTCGCCTTGGCATAAGGGCGAGGCGCTTAGCGCTTTTTTGAAACGCATCTACAATCCGTCTTCTGCTTCGCTGAAACATGTTCAGTTGTCCAGCCTTCAAACTAAAGCTGAACGCGTGAAACTAAGCTTGTAGGCTTGCAGGCTCAGCAGTAGACGTGTGCGTGCAGGCTCAGCACACGCGGTATTCGTCTCCGCAACCTGCAGCTGTCCATTGGCGCACGAACGAACGCAGGAGGCTTGCATCACACTTGACTCCCCACATCTGCGGTGCACACTGTTGGTTTGCAGCAGCGCGCCCCAACTTCTGTCCGCTTGCATGCTCTTGCGAGCTCGCGAACAGACGTGCTTTAGTGTGCACGATGCTTGACACGGCGATGGCTTACACTTTGTTGGCAAGCTTCGTTTTGCTGGCAAGTGGCAGCAATTCGTATTTCAAATCTGACAACGTTGCCTTTCAAGAAGAGAAGAGTGTTCTCAAGGATGGCCTTGCGCCTTCAATTGCGCTGGAATTGGAAAAACAGCACTTGATTTTTGAAGAATTGAGCCTTGTATTCAACACCTATCGAAGCCACAATGAGGCCTGTTTTGGCCGAAGGATTAACTACAAGTTTGACTTGAACCTACTGGGAAGTCAAAACTTGACAACATCACAAACAGAAGATATTCGGAAGCGACTCCAACACCTTGTCAACCGCACGACGTCTGAATCATTTGCAAAGTGGACAAAAGCAGTCAAAGATGTGAGCCAATTCTTTATGGGTACTGTAACGTTTTGTTACTAGCCGTCAATACATTGTAGCCAATACACTCCGTTCAGCGACACAAGCGCATATATTTTTTAGGAGAAAAAACTGGTTCAAAGAACCACTGCAGCAGAAAAAAGCACAAACTTCCTAACCAACTCTCTGCGACGAAAAAGATCTGCCGGTTTTTGGAGGACATTGACAAATATTGTCTACTACTCGCCATACTCTGCTGGACAAATACTGGGTGGAGGATTTGAAGGCAGGAACCTGGACAGGGACATTGAAGAGAAAGTATTCATGCTGCGATCTACAATGGATGACGTTCTGGGACCTATTGATAAATTGGACAAACGAGTCAATATCAGTCTCGAGATCATGGAAGAACTCTTCGAAAGCTCGGCGAAAGCCCTCCGAGAAGAAGCATATGCAATTCAGTGGATCACTTCGCAGGTTTTTATGCAATTTACTACTACATATTGCATAGTGTGCTATAGGTACTACCGATAAGCAACTGTTTCAGGTCAGAACAATTGACGTGGCCATTCAGCAAGCGGTACAGTTAAACACTCTATCAGTGCCCCTGCTGTCACAAGAAACATTAAACTTAACCCTGCACGCATACTTTGGAGAAAAATATCGAGCACTGATTTACTCCGATGACATTGACTTTGCTTACCTACTTGCCAAAGCCACTGTTTTGTCTGTCAACCCGACAAAACAATCTCTGAACGTTCGTATCTGCCTGCCTCTTGCTGAGAAGCACGACTTGGGCATCTATGGAGCACTGCACCATCCAGGTTCATTTGACGAAAGTGGGCGCTATTATGCCAAACCACAGCTCCCCAGCTTCATGATCTTTCCAATGTGGGCGACAAGTTTGAACCAAGTATTGTATGTCAAGGAAAGAGACTGCAGAGTGATGGGACAGCTGAGATCGTGCTACACTCATGCGCCGGACGACGTGAAGTGCAAGTTGCCTATTGGGAAAGGATGCCAATGGAATGTCCAAAAAGTCGAGGACCACTTCTTGCAATTCCAGATTATTAAAGGAACACACCTGATCTCAACAACGGCTCAGACAATGACAACTACACATATGAGCATATTCAAACACGTGAGTTGTATATCTACCTAGGTATGTTTGTTTGTACTCCTTCTTTTGTGAGTTGTAGAAGTATGGGTCCTAATCTGGCATGTACAGCCATGTATCATCAGTTTAACCACTGCAGAAGGTGATTTGCCGACCAAACAGCAAACTTCTTAGTTGAACTCAAGTTGTGTTTGCTCAGCATTAAATCAAAACAAGCCCATCACCCACCCCCCCCCCCCCCCCAACCACAACAAGTAAAATAGCGCCCCGAGCGCTCATTGGGAATTTATTATGGTATAACCTTCTAGGTATTAAAAAAGTTCTGTTACTGAATTATTTCAGAAATCGGTACAAGTACAAAAAAAGGTCAAGCACAGGATATTCACACTGCACATTGCAGCCAACGATTTTGTTGACATAGCAGGCAAACGACTTTATGGTCAAGAAGTCCAGCTTCCTCAGCAAATTACTGAAATTCAAGTAAACGTTTCAAAGATTGTCGTTTCAAAAGAAGCACGAGACCGAATAGAATCGCTCAAACATAAAGAAGCCGTACTTCGAACCGAGGAAAGTGAAGAGTACCACAAAGCGTTGCAAAAGTTACACTACTTTGACAACATTGCAACAACAAAAAAATCTGACCAAGAAGATTGGTGGCATTCGATTCTGCTACGTGTTGGAGCATACGGTGGCTTGGCGTTTCTACTTTACGCAGCTTTGTTTTTGACATGCGTGATCTATGATGCAGCGCGCATTCGAACGCGCACTCGTTAAACGTCTGCTTTACTTGCTTCTACTTACAATCGCGATGCGCCATGACCATGATACGCCGTTACAGTGTCGTTCTCCTATGCAGTGCGTTCTCGCAAGTATTAGTCTTGGAAAGCAACCCAGTGGTACGCTGCAGTGTTGGGTCACCCCAGAACCCACGCACAGTTTGAGTGAACAAATGGGATAAACGCTGGCACTAGCACAAACGCATGCCTAATAGCGCTAAAACCACAGTACAGTTGAGTGAGTACGCGTGTATGTAAGGGCACACAGAGAAGGCACTGCTGGGACCTGTAAAACTACTGTACATTTGTACGGAGCAAACTTTGTGCCAGTGCCAGTAGTGCCAGCGTTTATACTCCAAAAAGTGCCAGTGCCAGTGCCAGTGCCAGCGTTTATACCCCAGTGCCAGTGCCAGTGCCAGTGCCAGTGCCAGTGCCAGCGTTTATACCCCCCCCCCCGCTGCACAGTCCACCACACGGGAGTCGGTCGGTGGAAGAGAAAAGAGAGAAAAGGGAAAGGGGAAACGCAACCGACTGGCGATAGCACGGAGAAGTCGCCGACGCGGCGCACTCTGCGTGGGCGTACGAAGGGGGGAAGGAGGGAAGAAGACAAAGAGATGCGTAGGTGGCGTGAGCGGTTGGCACGAGTACGCCACGGGTGCAAAGGGAGGGAAGGTCGTAGGTGCAAAGGCGACAGTTTGAACGTGTGCGCCGCTGCGGATACGGTAGGAACGAGCAGCGCGGGCGCACAGGGTGTCGGTACGAAATAGAGCGGAGAAGAACGCACCGAAATACGACCACCACAAGAGGTGTAACTGACCAACGAAGCTGGGGGGCGGGGTGAATCTCTAATTTTTCAAAAGTCGATGGGGTGACCTGCACGGCCAAATTTGATACAATTTCTCGTTTTCCAGCCTCAATAATGACCTAGAAAATTCTTCCTGGATGTGCTGAAAACACTGCCGCAGGCAAAATTTCGTGATTTTTGGCCTAAAACGCGCTCGAAAGACTCCAAAATAGTCTGTAGGTGCGTAAAATGCATCGCCACAGGCAAAATTTTTTATATTTGGACAATAAATCATGCTCACAGGCCTGAAAACACCTTGGAAAGTATGAGAAACACATTCAGCCAATGCCTGCAGTGCAGGGGTAACCTCCAGTCAGTGCAGGATTGACTAAAGCGGGTGGTGGGGAGGTGTTGGGTCCTACATTTCGTGCAGGATTGACCGAAGCTTATGGGGGGGGGGGGTGACCCCTACCTACACCCTACCCAGTTACACGGACAAATGAGTGGACGTTTTGTGTTTTCTCAGGCGAATCTTGTTGCATTGATGGCGCCGCTAGAATGCTGTCAATGGCCCATGTGGCACACTCATCTCCATGACCCCTTCCTGTCAGGAGGGCACAAATAGCCACGAGGGAAGCCCAAGGCATTCCAATTTCGGAAGAACGCCAACTGCAATCTACAATAGTGCAGTGACAGCACGAAAAATGCCTTTGTAGGAATCGTCGTTAGTGGCTCCATGAAGAATCGAACCCGGAACTGTGCGCGCAGGAGGCTGTTTCTCTACCACTAGGCCATACGCTGACCGCTATCGGAAGAAGCTTAGACAACTCGCCTGCCTAGTAGCCCCACTCCCTCAGCTTGGTGGGTCGGTTACACCTGCTTGGTCGCACCATCCAAACTGCAAAGCGCTAAATGTTATGTTGTTTATCTTTTGTGGCTGCGCAGGCTCCAACATGCCCAACTGGTGTTTGGTACGCAAGGGTCACGCGTAGAAAAACAGGTCTCGCTAGACGCTTGGCAACAGAGCGCGTCCATCCGGCATTTCCCCTTAGATAAAGCGCCCTTCCCCTAGGCGCTGCTATATAAAGCCGGTTCACTAGCGTTGCCACGCTAGCTTCCCGCTGTGTTTGTGCGTAGTAGACGGCGTATAGCGTACTCAGCTAGGCTTGCCCTCAGTAGTGGGTATCCAGCTCTCGAAAACTGCGCAAAATCGATGGAATTCACCAGCTTGGGCTCGCAATACGAGCTGGACAAAGTGGACGAAGAGAAAAGTGGGGAAATTCGCGAAAATGGCGTCATTCGGGAACCGAAACAGAGCCTAAGTTCCGCCCAAAGATGGCTGGCCGTTTCTCTGGTGCTGGCCAATTTCGTCAACGCGTTGATTTTTTCCTGCATCGCCCCATTCTATCCCAAGGAGGTGCGTTGATTGGGCGGCACACGCACGCACACACAGACGACGCACGCACGCAGCCACACTTTAGGCCAATGAGAAAGCGGTCAGCCAGAGTTGGGTGGGTGTGGTCTTCGGCGTCTTTCAAGTGGGCAACTTTCTGGGCGCATTGGCGGCTGGAAAATTGGTACTGTAATTCTGTGCATTTATGTATTTATCTCGATTTAACGAATTAATTTAGGTGGTCTACACTGGCTCGAAGACCATGCTGGTGGGCTCCTATCTTATCACTAGCGTCGTCACTGTGGCTTTTGGGTGGGCTGAGCCTGTGACTTTCCACTTTCCACTTTCCACAGCCTGTTTCCACTTTTGTTTTTGATGTGTTTTTTTTTAATTTCCTCATTTAGATTTCTACACTATGTAGACTCCCCGGTGTGGTTTACGACGCTGTCGGCTGTCGCAAGGGCGGTGGAGGGATTGGTTTACGGGGGCGGTTCCACCATAGGCTTTTACTGCGCCGTTGGCGCGGTGTTTCCCATGCACAAAGGCAGAATTGTGGTGCGTCGGCCGCTTGCTGGTTTGACTGTGACAGCCAGTATCTTTTTTGGGGTTGGGCAACACAAATAATGAATAGCTCATCCCTACATTGTTCATCAACTTGTGCAATGAGCGTGCCATGTGCAATGAGTTGTATGCAGTGTACCGTAAATCATCCAATAGTACTCCTGGGGGCTATTGTTTCAACCTTGTCTGGGGGACTGTTGGCGACTATGCAATCTTTCATGACCATCCGTCACCGATAGTGGGGAGGGATCAAACCGTATCGATTGTTGTACGTTTCGTTATGAACCCGCCTGAGTGGTGTGTTTAGCGGCTACTAGTGTTTGCATAATGCTAAGGTGTAGCACGCTTTTACACTCAGTGGTCAGTACGCTAGCGTTTCGGAAGCGTCTGACTACTGTATCGCTGCATGTGCATAGGACAATTGTGCAACGTACAACATGCAAATCTATTTTACCGCACACGTATAGGCATCATGGCAATCGGCTTTTGCACTCGGCATGGCGATTGGGCCGTTCGTCGGTGGCACTCTTTACACGCTTGGCGGTTTCCCTTTACCCTTCGTCTTGCTGGGGTCCATTGCCCTACTGACCACCTTTATTTGTTGGAGACTGTATGACACGAAGCTGGAACATGGAACTGGTTAGTCAGGGCGCTTCAATGTTTATTTTATGCAGTGTATTTTGTGCAAGTTTATGCTATCTGATGATTTGTCAGGTAGTGGCGCCGAGAAGCAGACGGAAAAAGCCAGAGCCGAGCCTACGGACCCGCTCAGTTTGGAGACCGGTAAACCGCCGGTTCAAGAAAAGGCGAAGGAACAGCCGGTTCAAACCGGTTTTATCCGGGTGGCTCGGACGGCGCCCTCGGTACTGCTCATTCCGTTGACGGTCGGCACTTGCTCCGTCGCGCTCACCTTCAATGACGTCTCACTGGAAGCGCACCTGAGAAGTGTTGGTATTTTGGTGTCAATATCCCCACGCTTTACCAGATCCGGGGTTTCCCAATCAGAACTCGAACCCCAGAACTGCTCTAAAGTGTTTCAACCTACCAAAAGTTACAAACGTTTTCGCGTCAGTGCTGTCCAAATAACTAAAACATTTAGAGTCTATATGGACCAAAAAGTGCCCAGTTTGAACTGTTTTAGTGCACACTTTGGCACCCCCAGTTAAATTCGAAGAGCACGCAGGTACATACCGTTGCTGTATTGTGGAACTTTTGTGTTCATTTAGTTCGACCTGCCCGCCGTGTGGCTCGGCATCGTGTTCCTCATCGCTCCCGCCTCCTTCGCCATTTTGGTGTACCCTTTCGGCAAGTTGGCCGACAAGCCGCGATGGCCCTTTCACCTGCTCATCCTTTCCCTCTGTGGCGCGGCCGCCGCCATGGCTGTGCTGGCCACTTCTTCAGCCCTCAAGCCAGGCTTCGTCCAGTGAGTGTGTGTGCATACACTGGGTCAGAGCGAGTGGGGGTGCGGGGGAGGGGGCTTTGGAATATTGGTGGTGGAGCAAAAGTGTGGGGTTGCCGACCATTTTTTGACTTACCTATACTGGTACTTTTTGGTCGAAATTGGCGCTAGTGTTATTTCGCTGTTTTATGGTCATATAACACTAAAAAGCACTGAAGATCACCAACCGTTACTCACTTTTATCGCCATAGGCATGGTGAACGGTGAACCTGGAAAATTCTGGGGGAGTGGGGGATGGATGTTGGAAAAATAGTTGTTACAGGTATGTGTGCGTGCGTGCGTGCCCGTCCAACTGTTCACTCGTGTCCGTATGTGCGTGCTGCGTTTATAGAGCCATGTCGGTCACCGTCTTGGGTCTGATTCTGCAGGGCCTGCCGGCCGTGTCGTTTACGGTGGCCTTTAACGCGGCGGTCGAGCTAGCGATGTCAGGATTACTTGATTTTTAGATTTGTTAAATTATTGATATTTCTGATTCTTTTGTTCTTTAGCCTGAGCGGTCTGGAAGACAACACGCCCACGCATGGGGTGATCTCTTCGCTCTACAGCACGGGCTACTCGGCTGGGTCAGTATTTAGATGGAAAATTTGCGAAATTATTTAATGGCGTAATTTGCAAAATTCGCTTTACATTCTCGTATTTTTCAGAGGATTTATGGGTAGCGTGATAGGCAGCGTTTCCATGGATTACTTTGGCTATCCTGCGACCACGCTGGCAATCTCCATACTTGCGACTATTGTGGTGCGTTTTTTTCTCTCTCATTTTAACTCAATTTACTATCAATTAACACATTTCAGGCGGCGTTGTTGGTGGTTTATCGATCCAGGGGCATCGGCAAAAGCGAACCGCAATAACATTAACTGACTCTAGACCAATCTGCTCAACGCATTTTCGTCTTTTATGCTGGAGTTGCACGTTTTTTTTTTAGTTGGTCACTACCGTATTTGTTGGTGCGTATCGTACTCCGTGAAAGGTGGGAGAAGCGAAAAACAATCGGCGACTTTCAGCGTGTTCTATACGACTCTGTTACGGTAGTGTGTCGTGCATAGTAAAATGCCATTTTATTCATGCAAATTTGAGACACGCACAAATCACAACGCAAACGAAAAATAGTGAGATTTTTTACAGAGAGAAAATCCAAAACAGTCGAAAGCTTAAATTGCAAACAGCGAATTACGGAAGCTTGACGGTTTAAAATCGGGAAAATGAGGAACAAATTTGGGGCCTAGAAACAAGAAAGCTAATAAGCGAGGCAAGAGCGCTTTTGGTGCCTGCTTACTCCTCGAAAACCCAAAAGTAAAACAACGCAATTTTTTGACTGAGAAATTATGAGAATTTCGAGAATCAAAATCGCCGCCTATGAATCGAATGTACACCGGCTAGAACTAGTGCGTGCGTGCGCGTACGCGTGTGCGTGAGACAATCGCGAGGGCCATATCACCACACACCTGCTAGCATAACAGCCGACGTCGAGAATTCGAGAAAAATGGGAAAAAATACGTTAAATTTATATGCAGAAATTAGTTCCGATTCGCTGAGGCTCCATCAGCGCGTTTGCGGCTGCTGTTGTGCCTCTTTGGTTTGTGGTCGGGTGATGAGCTGGTGGTAGCCCTGAAGAAATTGAATGTTGGTACCAATACCATTTGATTATCAGTGCACACTGTCTGATCAGGTGTATGGGGGCTCGTGAAGTGACCATGTCTGTGATCATAGGTATCTGACTGAACTTAGTTCATTTTGATTGCCAACCATGTCTGTGATCATAGGTATCTGACTGAACTTAGTTCATTTTGATTGCCCTCGCCTCCCTATAAAGTTGTTTGAGCCAAAACATCCTCAAAAATGCACCAGTTTTCGTCCATTCTGGCACCCACTAATGTACCTACAGTCTCCAATCCCACTACAATACCCTCATATGACCACGCATTTCACCAGCCATCTCTTACCCCCTCTGCTGCTTGAGTATTCTCCGGAACCAGCCGACGTCGACGCCGAGCGTGTGTCGACCCGCACTGCCTCGCGCGTGTTTCTTCCTGCCTGTCGCTTTCGGCGGAGGAGACGCTGGCCCACTTTTCTCCTTGACCTTCTGCTGTCCCCCTCCCCACAAATGCACCACGCCCCCGGCTGGCAGCAGCGCCGTCTCGCCGATCCCGCCGCCGCGCAATTTCTCGGACTTCTCCGAGTCGCTCTCCTCCTCCGCGGCCAAGTCTTCCACTGTTTCCGTGACGCTGACGACGATGGACTCTTCCAGACGTTCCAGTTCCTGCTCGGTCGTCAGCAGCGGCTGGCGAAGAGGAGAGCCTTCCGGAGAGGGTCGCGGCGACTGGCTGTGCGTCGTCAGCGCCTCCTGGGACAGGGGCAGAACGGTCCTGGCGATGGGGAAACCGGTTTTGACCGGACTGGACCGGTCAGGCTGAGAAGGGACGGAGGAGGCATCGTCCTCGTCGGCGAAGAGCTCGTCGTCGATCATCCGCGATGGCAGGTGGACGGGCGTTGAGAAACGATGGGAGGGGGACGTCTAAATTGCAGAAATTCCAGAATTTAAGGTGGTAAGGAATAAAAACTGACATACCACACACAGGCAGACCACACACGCACTCAGACAACAAACACCGGCTGTGTCGTCAAGCTCGAAATGCCGTGTCTGCACAGGGACTTTGGGGTGTGCATGATTTTGGCTAGTTCGTTCGACACGATTTTAGCAGGTAAAAATGGTCTTCTTGGCTGCACACTACTGTTGCCTTTTTTGCCAGTTGGACGCGAATGTTTCTTCATGACCTCTTTTATCTTGATGGATTTACTCCCGGATGACTCACCTCTACTGGGCCACAAATGTGCTGCTGCTGACTGAGATCCAGAAATCTAGGCGTGACTATTTCACAGTCAGTACGTGGCTCTTCGGATGTTTCTTGCTGGAAGCTATTGACCACTCCCCCAGGCTCTGCTTTCACCTTGCTCGGACTAGACACCGGAGTAACTTCTGTTTCTGGAAAATTAATAAAGAATAAAACAAAACTGAGAAAAATGGCACAAAAAGAAGCGAACCATCTATGACGAGCTCGGTTTCTTCGCGCACCGCCCCTCGCGTCCGTGCGAACATGCCCACGTCGTAGGCGACGACCTGTGAAATTTGAATTTCAAACTAGATTCAATTCGATTCGACTTTCAAATCTCACGGTCGCGTGGTCAAGCTTGCCGGGCATCTCGCCGATCTTCTGCCTAATTACGCGTCGCCTAATTTCTCGCTCGTTTTTCTCGAGGTGCTTGCCGCCCTCGTAAAGCTCCGGGTCTTCTAGGGTTCGGCGCTTCGCTCTGAAAGGAGGCGTGCGTGCGTGCGTGCGTCTGTGCTTGTGTGCGTGCGTCTGTGCTTGTGTGCGTGCGTCTGTGCTTGTGTGCGTGCGTCTCTGCTTGTGTGCGTGCGTGCGTGCGTGCGTGCGTGCGTGCGTGCGTGCGTGCGTGCGTGCGTGCGCGTACTGTGCGTTCACGAACGCGCACGTTCGAACGAATCCCAAATTCCCTAAAAAAAGGAACCAACTGGGATATCTGGGCCGCGAAGTTGACCAGGTCCATGCAGAGCTCTTTGGCACTACGGGAGCCGCCATCGCCTTGGCTGACGCCGCAGCGCAATAAATCCTCCATGCGGAGGAGCATCAACTCGTGCCTCTGATACGGCTCTATCACGGGCACGCGAAGGGGCGTACCGTACGACTGAATTTAATGACGATATTCGGGAAAATTGGTCACATGGTGACTGTGAGTGGGTTTTGGAAGACACGCACGCACGCACGCACGCACGCACGCACTCGCCAGGCCTGCACCGCTTGTTTCTCAACACCAACAACCACCTCTGCTTTCGTCGTCGTCGCCGCCGCTGCCTCCAGCCGGACTTCGGGCGCGCTCTGTTTCTTTCTGAGCGGACTCTTGAGCAATCCATTGCCGTTGCTGCCCTTGCCTTTGCTGCTGCCGTTGACGAGGGCGTCTAGACTGGACTTGACCGAGTTGTTCTCCTTGACCTGGTCCTTGAGCCGCAGCGCCTTGCGATACAGCTCGCAGTGCCGAGTCACGCAGAACTTGCCGACGACAGGGTCGAAATTGTCGCTGACGCCGTCGGAGGTGATGAAAATCGTGTCGCCTGAAAGCTCTCGGATGAGAAGCATAGGTATGTGCATGGAACAGGGTTTTGAGTCTGGGGGGCAAAGAGGACCCATAGTACCGTAAATTCTCCTACAGTAACCCTATGGTAATCCTATATTGTTTCAACCCTCGGCTAACCGGGGGTTAAACTTTGGGCTGTCCGCTACTGTGTTGCTATTATTTCGGCCTGGGCTGGGTGGGGCCAACGAATGCAGTTTCGCTAGTTGTATGTAGCTGACCCGCTTCGACGAAGGTCATGGAGCAGGTGAGGTTGTGCAGCTCCGGATTGACACCGTCCACGGGTCCGAGGGCGCCGCCCGCGTCGCGCATGTCCCGCATCTCGCTGATGTCGTGCGAGCCGTGCGTCAGCTGGAATTCTTTTTTTCAAATAAATTTAAAAAAAAATTAAATTGGGTGAACAACAGCACCTCGCGCACGCCGCTCGCCCGACTGTAGACGAAGCAGAGGGAGTCGCCGACGTTGCAGGCGCAGGCCACCCACTGGAAGGCGTGCGTGCGGTGCGTGCGTGCGTGCCGGTGCGTGCGTGCGTGCGTGGGTGGGTGGGTGGGTGGGTGGGTGTTCGTCTGTCAGCAGCGTACCTGATCTTTGAGCTCGGCATCGTCATCGTCTAGTCTGAGCTTGACGACGACGCAGACGCAGTGGGTGGTCAGCTGGCCGCCCTCTTGCACGATCAGCTGGTGCGCCGAGTGGAACGACGACAGCAGAATGTGGAACAGGTCCTGGAATTGGAAAGTTGCTTTGCGTGGAAAAGGAAGGAGTAGGTAGTTTTTTGCGCAACGTCTCCTCCCAAGGGAAGCTGTCACTTTTACACCAGGTTCCCCAAAAATGTGCTACTAAAGTCTAAACTACAACTCCCTTAATCGAGGGAAGCTGGAAGCGCCTTTAGCGTCTGATTCGATTCATGGCTACCGGCTGCGATGAGTGGGGGCGGCCCCAGAAAATATCGGTGTCTGTCACCTGCGTGGTCTCTACGGTATCCGCCGAGGTTTCGGCTTCGGCCCGCAGTTTCGAGTCCAGCTCGTCCATGGCGCCTCTGACGGCACACCTGGCGGCCAATCTGAAAACTTTTATTGAAGATGAGCTTTCAAATCGCGAAAATTTTGATAGCAATAAAAAATGACAAAAAAAGCCCCACCTCGCTCCTTCTCCCCAGTTGACGCCATCCGCCAGTGCCAACAAGCAGCAGTTGTCCCGTACAAGAACTCCGAACACATCAGCAATGGGGTCACCTTAATCACGAAATGAAACACTAATATCGTCTCAATATTTTCAACCGTTCCGTATCACGGCAAACAGGGCCAAGGATCGAAAATTCTAGGCACAAAATGGCTCGACCAGGAGAGCATGGCTCTCGTCTCCTTCTTCTTTATTTTTGTGGATTTTGGCAAATTTCGCAAAATGGGTTAGAAAAAAAAGCGGACCGGACTTCACGCCCGTCAAGGGGTGCGTGTCGTACAGGGACACGGAATGACCAAAAGCGTGATCGTCAGAAGTCAACCAATCGGCGTGTCGTCCCACCGAACTGCAGCCCACTCCGCTCTCGTCGACTAAAATTAGTTAATTAGGTAATTAAATGAATCCATTGATTTTTGGGTGCTGCTGAGCACACCTGCGCGTGTGTGCGTTCTATGCCTTTGCGTCTTCGATACTATTCAGCAATGCTTTACGTGTACGTTTCATGCACATGAGCACATAATAGTACATGTGTATCCACTACGCAGCACGCTACAAGCCCCGTCTCGTATTTGCGCACTTATTATACCGCACGGGCGACTGAACGCCGTGAACTCAATCCCGTGTCGACCCCTTCTTAGGCACTCCCCTCTTCTTTCACCCAACGGCTCCTCCCAGCCAACAGCTCGCACGCACGCAAGCGCGTTCGCCTGTGTGTGTACGTGTGTCGGTCGGTCTGTGTGTGTGTGTGTGTGCGTGCGTGTGTGTGTGTGTGTGCGCGTGCGTGCGTGTGTATGCGTTCGCGAGCAGGGTGTGGTGGTGATAGCGGCGCCATACGTATATCCATCCCCCATTGCCACTCTCATAACTATGCGGGGACTAGCGCCTCTAGCGGCGGGTCCAATCCAATATTATTCGCCACCCCCCCCCCCCCCTCCATTCGCGTGTCTGCTCTGCTGGGTCGGTGCACCGGTCAGCGCAGTGCGCTTGCGTCTGCACCATCGGTGGGACGACGGACGCGAAAATCAATTCGCAGTCGTCCGGACGGCGGCTTTCCCCCTTCCCCGCGTTCTTTCGTGACGAAAGTTGTCCCTGGGGCACTGAGAGCCAGACGCACGCACGCACAGCGCTACTGGGAGCGGAACGAGAGACCACTTGTTAGTTGTCCACTGGCGCGACCGCTCTCTGCAGTGCCCGTGTGCATATAGGGACGGACCCTCCCCCTGCCCTGACAACGGGAGCTGAGCACAGCGGAGCCGGGTGTCCAAACTTGCGCCGCCCTGTGCCCCCACTCAATCCGCGGATTTTCACTCCGCCAACGCAGACGCCGCAGCAGTCACAACAGACAACACAACGCGAGTTGGGTCGGTGGCGGCAGCCGATGAGAGGAGGCAATTGGCGCCGCCACCCCCTGGCTACCGTAATGCGCAAATAATCCGCGCATCTTTGACGCCAAGTGGTTGGCGCCTATTTGAAAAGGGTACGGCCCAGCTGAATGGGCCACTTGAGATCGCGTCCAGTTGGACGGCCGCCACTGGCAATCGACCCATATGCCGGGACGCTTTGCGGACAAGTAAGGCTGTCCAATTAGCGAGCGTCCTAACATAACAGACAAACGACAACACGCACAGTGTACAAGCGTGTACAAATCAAAGCACAAACGCACAGACACACGCAGCGCGCGTGTTCATTTGGCGGATTGGTACGAAACGCAATCGCGCGACTCGCGCCACCGCGCGCATCCTGTTGTGTTCTTTCTTCTCAGCAACCATTCGGCGCAGACAGGAAGGAAGGCGTTACACAGCGGCGTGCAACTGTCTTCTTGAGTGTTTCCAGCGACAAATTGCGAAGAACTGCAGAGAGAAGGCAACATGCAACCCGGACTAGCGATGGCGGCTGCGTTGCTGGTTTTTGCGACGAGAACTGTTGAGAGTGTACAAACGGTGGGAGCGGAGGAGGCCACAAAGGCCTTCGACGCCCTCATCAGAGCCATTACTGCCAGCGACGTCGCCAGGGTGCCCGAGGAATCACTGCTGAACCTCTCGCCAGGTTTATCTAGATGGAAACATGCAGTCGACTGCAACAATAATTTTCAATTGAACAATCGAATGTTCAGCATCAATCGACGAGATGCCAAGCGACAAGCGAGAGGCGCTGCCGAGAGCGGTGCAGATCAGGGCCAACATCAACAAGGTCAAGTCCGCCGAGGCGTTTGGAGATCTGCTGTCCGCGCTGCCTATCGACGTGGTTGGGCAAAGCTTGCCCGGATGTCATAAAAGATGCCCACAATGCTGACGCGCAACACGCTTCAGGTCGAAGCGCAGAACTGGGCGCATATTGCGCCGACAGTGAAGGCTGAGACTCTCAATGCCATGATTCCCGCAAAGCTGGGTGCCATCCAGTGGGACGAGGCACTGCCTGCTGTAAGTCCATGACATGGTGGATACCCAGACATACATCTCATGAACTTCAGATGCCACCCACCACGGTCAAAGACTTCAACGGCAAGGTGCTGAACAGCATCCCACCATCAGCTTGGGCCAAGCTGCCACAAGAGACCTTCAAGACCATGAACCCTGGCAAGATCTCGAGGCTGCCACTCTACATAATCCAATCCATCCCCAAGGGCCATTGGGCAGCGCTGTCCCCTGGCCACCTAAGGGGTTTTGACAAGGACGTTCTAATGGCCATCGAGCCAAGACTGCTGCTCAAGTCACTTGATCCTTATGTGAGAAGACGGTGATTCCAGATGTTGGCTTTGAACTGACTACAGTGTAGGTACAGTTTTGGCTTGCATACCTCCGTTTTTGCAATGCACAATGCGCTTTGAATGTTTCTAATGAAATCCATCTCGAAACCGCAACTCACATCCATTGGCAAGACTGTCGGGAACATGGCCCAGCAATGAGTCGATAATGGAAGTGGCGCACTTTGACTGTAGACAGTTCTCATCGATACTAAGAGTCAGCTCGTCATCAAGATTCGCAATATTGGCACGAGGCGACTTGTTGACTAGAGGTGGCACCTGAACTTGTTGTTGTGTTGTGATTACTCATTTAAAGACAATTTCAAAAATGCTCATGCTTTGATCAACTATTTATAACACAACATAATTCACTTGTGAACAGAGGACTGCAAAACGATCTAAAAAAATGTTTCGGTTTTTGTATATTGTGTATAGGTATGTCTGGTGTATGTCACGCTAGTATTGAAGAGAGCGTAGCATATGGCAGCGGCAAATGGCTAGTGGCTAATAGGGCTGCTAGCAAACCTGAGTCAGCCCTCCATCGGGGCCCGTATAGGCGGCCCTGATCTCTGAGTCAGCGAGGCCCGCCTCGACCCTCAGCAGCGGCAAGTCGATGCCTGTCTTTGCATAATAAATCTGCGGCTGCTGGCGGAACATCCTCCTAAAGTATCGCTGCGTTACAACTTACACATACATGTAAGTGTTGTCTGTCATGCTCTCCGGCACAAGAAGAACACTTCTACCCCAATAGGTACTGCTGAATGAAGGAGTTCTCCACAGCGACGCTGCTGCCATTGTTGGGAAAGTTGGAGGGGGTGCTGTGCGACGTGGAGGGGGTCGCGGTGGCGTCTCCAGGCTCCTCGGTCGGACTGTCATCGGCCAAGGACCCAAATCTGGTCCTTAGGAGGCCATAGACACGACGGCCTATCGACGGCATGGATTCCCTTGTGCTGCTCAAATCACCCTGAAAATTATTGACCCGATGAGGCAAGGAAGGGAGAGAGAGAGAGACTGAGGGCGAGGGAAAGTGCGGAATGGCGCAGCAGGAGGACAAAGGGAGGAACGGGAGGCTAATAGCGTTTTGAGCCCCCCCAACCCCCCAACCCCCCAACCCCCAACCCCCCGTGTTGCATAGTTTATAAAAGGCGCAGCGCAGCACAGAATCGCACGTAACAGTGCTCGGGTAACTGGCGGTAGTGCTGACAGCCCTGAGCTCCAAAATGCAAGTTTTATAAGGGACAGGACTGAAGGGACTGAAAGGGACAGCAATAGCGCGCCGTTTGACTTCGTCGTAGTTCACAAGGAAATGCACCCATTCGGTGTCGACAATCAGGGCAGAGAGACGTGGACGCGACGCAAGGACGAGTGCGCATTGCACCTGCGCTACGAGTAAGTCGGTTTCAAAGCGCCACCTGCTTTTTCACCAATGTACCGGTAATTTACACTTGCAGCTGGGTCTGATCGAGTGGGCGGTGGGGCGGCCAATTTGTGCGTGTGTGTGTGTGTGTGTGTGTGTGTGGGGGGGGGGGGGTCTCTGGATGAAACAATGGGTACCGAAAAGTCCTGAACGTCACCACCATTGACCCCCTTTTATCGTATTACCACGGTGAAAAACGTAAAAACCGTTGGTTGGGGGTGCCGAAATTTTTGTTGGCACCCCCCCCCCCCCCACCTCTCCGCCAGTTACATGATGATGTAATTATATCGTTAGACGTTAAGCTGCATCGTGCCGCGGTACTCGCCCTGCTTCGGTGTCAGCATGTTCCGGTTCGACGACGACGCGTCTGCCACGATGTGTGAAACCCACAAGGAACATTTGAAGGCTCAGTTCAACTTGGATCTCTAGTCACTTGGTCAGTTGCGCAACTTGTTGACGTGATAATAATGTGTTGCGGTGACACACTTTGACGCGGGTTGTGCTTGTCATTGAAGCGGGTGAATGCGTTAGTACTCTGTTGAAGAGGTTGACCAAGACACGTGCAAGTAAGCAATGTAGCTTACTGGTTTGAAGCGTTATAAAGATAATTGTTAACGTTGTTTGCAAAGTGTATGCGTAAAGGTGTATGTATCTGAATTGCGTATTGCCGTATTCAGCGAGCTTCAGTTAAAATCTTTAAATAAATAGTTATAAAAGTTATGAATGAATTCAATATAAATAAGTTCTGAATTAAGGCAGCGTTTACATTACAAACACGTAACCGCACCGATGTATGTAGTCGCCAATTACCCGCACTGCGTTGTGTCACACTGCCATATGCTGATCATTTTATAAAAACATGCAGAACGGGGGGTGGGGGGGTTGGGGGGTTGGGAGGTTGGGGGGGGCTCAAAACGCAGTGTGCCGAACGGGAGGAACGGAAGGACGCTGTGCGACAGACAGCGCGGGAACGCGCAACGTCGACGCTCAAACTAGAATTTCGTTGACGCGCAAAAGAGTGGCTGAACGAGTCTGAACGCGTTATGGTTACGACTGACTCTAATGGGCAAAAACCAACACTCTTATGAATATGATTGAGTTTTTTGCGTTTCGTTTTGGAAAAAAAAGAAATCGCATATCCTATCATTCACCTGGCCTACACGGTCGACATATTGCGCAAGTCTCTGTATTTCGACAATACATACCGCCTATGCACCACTAGAGTTGGAAAAAAAATACGTTTTGACTATCGACCGACGTATTTTTTTGAAAAAATACGGTATTTTTTTGACAAAATACGTATCTTTTGTATTTTTTAAGAGTGCGTATGTACATGTACCATACATCATAGTAAGTCATCAGCGAAGTGTCCAAAGCTTAGAAATCGGTACATACAGTAGCTCAGACACTGTAAAACTGCGCAAGCACGCAAGTGGACGTATAGGAGTGTGTGTGTGTGCGTGCGTACGTGTGTGTGTGTGTGAGGTGGGTGAGTGGCAGGTAAGCGGAGTAATGAGCGACCAGGAGATTTGGCATCCAACAAAGTGAGCTAAGAACGCGACACAGGGCGCGATGCAAAAATTGAGGGCGTGAAGAGGAGATAGCAATTGCAAAAGCTAGCAGAACCAATTGTTGGGTCCGCGTCCGCTGCGTCCGAAACCTACTGTAAGCAAAACCTAAGCGTCATAAGAGTAATGTGATGTAAAAAAAAATCGTCTTGTGAGAAGTCTACCTACCAGAGAACTCGCATATGCTCTTCAATGTTAGGTACATTGATTAACAACAAATGTTTAATTATCTATTGCAGGTTGATTCACCAAAATACAGGTTTACGACTCAGACTTACTACTATAACCTTACGATTACGACTACGACTGTATTTTTAAAAAATAAGTACAGGTCTGTGCTGTGTGTACGTGCCCAAGCACTGGGATTGTGCAGCACAATTGCAATTTGTTCCATTCCTTTTCTATTTCAACTTTCAAGTTTCGTTTTCGCATTTGGCGCACGTCTACACAACACAGGGCGCGATTTCAAGACACCGCTCTCTTCTCGATTGTCAACAAAAGAGAAGGCGCGATCGCAAGGTACACTCAGGAGGGTGGTGGGGAGGGGGGTGCGGGGTGCGGTTAGCAGATAGCGCCAAACGGTAGGCATTAAATGGGCTCTTCTCCCCGTAAGTGTTCGTAAAGCGTGCCTAGCACACCCGATTTGATTACCCGCCTTTTAGTGTGGACTCTGTTAACAGAGGTGGTTGGCAGCCAACAAGTCGTGCCTGGAATAACTGGCGGCGGTGTTGTCTTGTCTTGCTCGGTTCCCTCCGACCGGTTATCTACTCATTTACATGCGGCTACTGTAGATTGAGAAGCTCAGAGTGCAAGAACAAAGTCAGCAATGTTGTGCAGCAGTAGCGGTCTGCGCTTAGCAGCGGTTGTGGTGGTGAGCTCTAGTCATTTTTTCAGGTAATCAATCAAAAATGCGCTATGCCGCAGCACTTTCTGTGTGTCTGTCTAAAATTCCGATTTTGTTTATTTTCATGCATATCGTTCTAACCGTGCACACATCTAATTTACATAAATGACGCATTCAGTTGAGCATCGCTGGCAGCTCAGTCGCGATCGGCAGCTTGTGTGATAGGGACAGCGACATTGGTGTGAATTTTTCCTTTTTTTGAATAAAAAAGTATTTTCAATTTTCCACAGTGCGCAAGCTGACTTGCGGCGTGAAGGACAACGAGGTGTTCGTCAGCGACTCCAGTTTCTTCTGGAAGATTCTGAAGAACGGTACAACTGATGACGTCATTGGCTATTTCGACGTGCTCAACAAAGGCCAGCCGTGTGGGCCGTTCGGCTTTGAGGAGAGCAAGCAGCCAAAACCCTCGTTTATCGTCCCGCTCGATCAGTGCAAAATCCCTACGTCGCTACACACCACGCCGGATGGGGTGGGTAAACAGCGACTTTGAGGATTGAATTATTTTTTGATAATAAGCTAGTGAGCTGCTTGAGTTATGTAGCTAACATGATGACCCTCCCAACCGTGGAGGTTGCATTTAAAAGAAATTTCGAAATTATTCAGTAGTTTATCAGACCAGCAGTTCAATAGTCAGATCATATCACGCAAACACATACTTATGACACATAAGTAAACCTTTCAGGAAGTCGCAGCGTTTTTCTACAATATATTCTTTCTTGCTCGCAAAGGCATCTTTGACGTGATCAGCGGCGAGTATAAAATCGATCCCAGCGAGCCGAGACAATTCAAATTTTGCGTCCACTGCTATTTGGACGCGGACGCCTATACCAAAGGGAAAATTACAGTCAAAGGAAAGTGAGTAAAATGATTCGTCTTTCGCGACTTTTAAGTAAACTTTAAAATCTTTCGAGCTCCACATCCCAATTTGGAAGTCCGCCCCCACCCTCGAAAATTATTCTCAGCTCGTAGTAGTGTGCAAGTGCTGTAGATACCGGCATCTAGTCTATCGATAGTTTTCAAAGTTTGAATCTGCCGTGGAGAGGTTTTTAGCCGGCAGAAGCCCAACGGCAACGACACGGACACGCCAGACCCGGCCAAGCACACGATTATGGAGTTTGTGGTGAAGGAAGACGTGCCACCACTCGCGCAGATCTCGTTCGGAGACCGCATTGTCGCGACGCTCAAGTTGAAGACAAAGGGTACGATTCCTGCAGCACTGGCGTACTGTAAATTGTCTAATAATGCCCCAGAGGTACTATTGTTGCAACTTTCTGCTACCCGGAGGCACTATTGGAGGGGTAACTGTGATTTACGGTGTTGTAAACTGCAATTTATAGTTCTAGAAATCTTGAAATTCGGTAGTTTAAAGTCTAGGTAATTAATGGATTAATGGGAAATGCACGAAGCAAATCCATTCTAGAAGTCTATGCTGCGGTTTTGCCGAAGAAATGCTACTTCTCAGCAAACAGACAACAGGACGGACCCCTGACGTTGATATTCGTCGACAACTGGTGCGATATACAACGTCATTTATCAGTCGCATTAAAAACTTATTCAAATGTACGCAGACAGAGCTTTCGTGGCTCACATGGATTCGTGACTCGTGTCTGTACGTAAAGTGCATACCACTATAACGTACAAACTGTATGAAATGTACGCTGGATGTACGATAGATAAATTTTGACTGTTTTACTCAGCAAATTGGGTTTTAGGAAGCCGAATCAAAAACTGATCAAGAACGACCCCAATATCCTTGAAGTCGCAAAAGTGGATCCAGCGCAGTATATTATCGATTTTCGCCTATTTCGCATCAGCAAAAGCAAGCAATTTGGCATTTTCTGCTACGTGACGATTTGCGTCGACGCCGCGCAGTGCGCAAATTCGGTAGTTTGCGTGTTTTCTCCTCTGACTATCTCCTTTGCTTCTTGCATTGCGAGAGCGTAGCCAGGACAGGATGGGGTGAGGCGGTGGACCCTTTGGCCGAACTGACATGGATATGGATTTCCTTGCGTTGACCTAGAAATAATCAAATCTGTCAGTTTCGATCTACATACCTATGTACTTTTGACAGAAAAAACGTCGAAATGTAATTAAATGCCTGAGGCGCATTCTTTTGAGCAAAAATTAATTTCAAAATTTATTGACATATTGAGGGACAGTAGCACTGTGTTGTCTGCAGCGCGAATTGAAAGTTGCCTCCCACCCTGGGTAACATCCTGGCAACGCGACCGACTTCTTGTGTAGAGAGTCCATTTCAAGTGTTTTTTTTTCTGCACAACTATGTCTAAATTCTAGAACTTTCCTGCTCCCAAGCCATTCGCTCCCAGATTGGCGAGAAGCCAGCTAGCGGCAGCGCCAGTTACTGAAAGGGTCCAAGTTGTCTTCACCATCCCAGACGACGCCTCGACAACCACCGATTACTCACTCTTTGTAATATTTGGACTAACAGCGACGGTGGCGCTCGCTGCACTTGCAGTTCTGTGCACGGCATGCTTTCTTGTTGCAATCTGGCTGGCAGGACGGCGAAAGGTGCATGGAAATACTGGATTTTATTGAAAATAGTTGGCATATGAAGCGCGTTAGCCGATATCTTCTGTACCATGAGGCGTGAACTGTGGTGACCATGACAAAGATAGCACTTGATAGTATATGTACATGTACCTACCATAATTTTCTATCTGAGGTCACGCATGCGGAGGTCACGCGGCACAATGTCCTGGCCTTTCCTGAACAATTTCACAAAGCACAATCGAAAACAAGCCTGTAGTGTTGGCAACTATGTACACTACAGTGATTCCAAGCATGATGAGCGAAAGTGATACACGAGTGACTAACGCTACTGACTGTGGACGACTGAACTTTCAGAAATAGATGAATTACCGTAAATCCTCCAATAGTGCCCCCGGGGCATTATTTCAATCTCTCCTTCCCGGGGCACAATTGGAGGGGTGCTCTATGCTTTCAACCTAAAAGTTTGAATGGCAATGCTAATTTCGTTGTCAAAATTGCCGATTTTTTTGTGGTTTTGATATTTTTTCTGCATTTAGTGGTTGATTTACCGTTAATAGTTGCTGAAACGTACAATTATTGGTAAGTAGGAGTGTGTATACACGATATATGTACCTACATACCACTTTATTTTTTTGCACATAAAAGGCACATGGTATAACATACCCCTCCCCCCAGAGGCACTATTGGAGGTTGCTCTATTCTTTCAACCTTGCCGTAGCCGGGGGCACTATCGGAGGGGGGCACTATTGGAGGATTAACGGTAGATAGTACAGTTTACAGAGCCTAACAAAGTCTGAAATGCGTAGGATCGAAACGCCTGTATCTTCCGCTGTAGCACGCCTTTTCCAAAAGTCTTGTGAAAAGTCTCACAATTTTTGAGCTTGTTGACTGAAGCAATCAAGACTGATTCACGATTGCCTCTTGGCCTTGTCACAAAACACCCTCATACAACAGCTGCTGCCCGTTCTGAAGGCATGAGAAAAACAGAGGATTCTCTTGCAGAGACTGATTGGGCCCACTGCGGATATGTATTATTTTTCTATTCTCAGCATTGCGTCCGCAACAAGCAGCTGCAAATGATCTTGTTTAGCACCCTTAGTCGACAGCCCTTGATTGACTAGTACAGATTGGAACCTGCCTGCATTCCTCTTGCTTCAATAAACAGAAGAACACCTAGAGGTTCCATTTATGTGTCTCACAACGTTGAGAGTCGAAGCGTATGCGCAGCTCACTTTTACAGCGGTTACAACACCAATATACGTTTATGTCGTTGGGGTGATTCTCCTGCACTGTCGAACGGATGAGCATTTGTCGCAGCCATTCTTCAAGTTTTTCGCTGCTTCTGGTAAGTCAATGCGTGCGTGCATGCGTGCGTGCGTGCGTGCGTGCGTGCGTGCGTGCGTGCGTGCGTGCGTGCGTGCGTGCGTGCGTGCGTGCGCGCGCGCGTGCGTGCGTGCGTGCGTGGCAAATGCCTCGTATTTTAGGCATTGTTGATGTCTTTTCTTTGCTTTTTGTGCTGATTTTCAAGCAGTTGCCCGTGTGGGGTTGCGCCAAAAGGTTCTACATGGAAACCTGCGAGCCAGTGGCGCCACTCTTGCAGGGATTGGTTATTGCAGTGACTATTACGCAGCTGTGTTGCCTGAACCTCGTTAGCTTGAACCGTTTCACAGCGACCCTTCGGCCACTCACCCACCATAAGGTTTCAAACTGGTTTCATTTTCGAGAGCGTTTGCAGAATTGTTGGTGTCACCGTTGTTGTTGTTGTTGTGTGTGTTTTCCATTTTTTCTCAGAATTTATCGGAGGAGAGGGTCTCCATATCTCTGCGTATTAAAACTCAGCACCTTAAGGGTACTGCCATTGAGCATTCTATATTATTTAGCATTTAGAAAAATCCACTGAAGGGGGAGTTCTCAAGAACCGCTCGAGATGAGAACCCAGGACCTCGCGATTACGAGTCCCATTCTCTACCACTAGACCATTTTGTCCACGATTGATTGCTTTTTAGATATGGTCGAGCGGTACCTGTCTCGTTGCTTTGGGTTGCACCTTTGCGGTGTTTCTCGCAGTTGCTGCCACAGCTTGGGCAGCATCTGACTCGGCCTACGGCCAGAAGGGCAATGACACCAGGGCGGTCTATTTGGGTTTTTTGCACCGATGGGACGTGTTGGCCTGGGCACTGTTTGCCATCTCCTGTTTACTGGCGACCGTCGCCCTGAACATGCTCTTGTACAGTTTCATCTTCGGCTCGCTGCTGTTCAGGCTGAAAAAGGTATGTATAGCGCAGCGCTGCAGTGCACTTGGTTTTTCGCGCAGTGCGCGGTGACAAAGACAACAGCCGGATTGAATGAATGAAGATTGAGATTGAATGAATTGTAGAAATTATAAGGTATTTTTGCGAATTAAAGAAAATGTACAAACATTTTCACAGAAAAATTAAATTTACAAGTTTGCGTGGTGCTGTTGTTCTATTTCTAGAGCTACCAATCCACGGGCAGCAGAGGGTGGACGGGTTCTCGAGGTGGTGGTGCTTCCAAGAATCGATCGCTGATTCGCGTCGAGACGCGTCTGGCCATCTACTCCTTCTGCGTGTTCGGCACTCTCTGCGCGAACGTCCTCTACCTGGTGCTATTCAGCGTGCTGTTCCCCGGCCGGCTCGAGAACATGACGGCCGAGACGGTCAAGTACGCGCTCGTGCAGCTGTTCACCGGCGCCAATCCCTACCTGCTGCTGCTCACCAGCTCGCGTCTGAGACGCAAATGTACACCTCGGACCGAAGTGGTCCTCCTCATGAGAAGGAGTGGAAGAACCCAAGAAAAGCGGTGTGTCTGTCGCGTGATTTGGCAGTGACGTCACCACGGTCGAAGTAGGATGCACGCGTCTGAAGAAATTGCGCAGCACCACAGTTGCGAATGTTGGAACTCTCCGTGCATTCATCATGCCACAAATTGAGCTGTGTCTGGCTCGGGCGGTCGTTAGAACGACTACCAAAGCTTTGCTGCTGAATTACAGTTACTGTATCTGGACTGGGTCTACCCAAACATGTGACGACCTGTTAAGTGGGAATTTTTTTTTGGTCGCATTCGCACGTGTATGCAGGGTGTCCCACTATTTCTGGCCATTTTAAATCGCCGTTTTCTCGCGCGTTCATGCAAATATTTGAGTGGGACTTCTCTTGTCATAGAGCCAATGCATAGTTATTTTTCATGTCAAAACTATAGAAAAATCCATTGGATAAACGGTTAGATATGGGCGTCGTCATTTGCAATGCAACTGCATCGATTTTTGAACTCAACTAAACTACGATAAATCATTACAACTGGAATCTCCGTCCAGGTCCGATAAATTTTTGTTATTCGGCTCTTCTAAACTTTAGTCCTTGCATATTACCGATTTGAGATAGCCGTAGCCCAAAGAAGGAAATCGCAAGGGTCGGTCAGGTTCAGCGACGTGAAGGGTCCGTTCAGTGTGGCAGCACCTCACAGACCACTGTTCTTCAAGCAGTCGTCCAGCCAATCTCTGATCTCTGTCACTTATGTCGCGCCCTCCCACGTACACTGTGAATCTGTGTGACGGACAAACTAACGCGCCGCGCTCTAAACACAATGCGCCCATATCTAACCATTTATCCAACGGATTTTTCTGTCGTTTTGACATAAGGAATAACCATGTATTGGCTTTGTAACAAAAGAAGTCCCACTCAAATATCTGCACGGACGCGGGATAAAATGGCGATATAAAATGGCCAGAAATAGTGGGACACCCTGTTCATATAGGTGGATGGCTTTTGCAGTAGCGCACAAGGTAGCAGCTCTTTCCAAGACCCTTTCAAAAGGTTTTCCGAAGGGCTGCATTCCTCTTATCGGTACCCGTTGGTGGTCTACCAGTGTTATTGCTTCGTTTTAATACGAGACCCATGTAAGGGTTGCATAGTTTGTCTTGACAAAACACCTAAAAGTCGCGCGCCCCGCTCCCAATTCTCCAAGCTGTGGTACCGGTCTCCGTTTCGGTAGCGGCTTCGGCGCGCTTTACAGCCGCCCAATCGCTCCGAAAACACGGCGATATTCCCGCCTCGTTAAGAGGTGCTTCGCGCCGCTATTATCGACAAAATGCGCCCAAAGGTGGTTACAGCAGCTGCATGCCGGTACTTGTAGAGTATGGTGCTGATAAGACGACGTCGAAGCAGCGCCAAGCGACCCCCCCCCCCCCCTCTCCACTTTCAACCGTGCTGAATTCCGCCGCGACGCCGCCCACCTGTTGTCCGTCTGTCGGTCGCGCACGAACGCACGAACAGCGGCTTTGTGCCCGCCGCGATTTACATGACCTGACCTCTGGGAGGCGTTAGCGCGATGATGCTACTGGGAAAAGTGAGTTGAAACGTTGCCTGCCTTGTGTGGAAGGACGACAGGCGCACCTTACCGCTCGGCCTTCGCTCTCTGAAATTCTCAGTTCAGTCCAACATTTTGTAACCCCCTCCCCCGTCCCAAATTTCGTGCCTAATGGCAGCCAAACGTGTTCCACTCCAAGTGCCTCCCTCCCCCCCCCCCCCCAAGAAGGAAAGCCCAATGTGGTTGATAACACCGGACTCATTTCATTCAGGTCCTAATACTCGCGGTCACAACTGCAGCGGCGTCAGGGACGGGTGGAATCGACTTTAGGGACAAAGACGCCAGTGAGTGAACAGAGTTGTTGGCCGAGTGGGGGGGGGGAAGGAAGGGAGGGAGTCCCACGGAGCCAAAAGTGGGGGATGTCCTGAATTGAACTTTTTTCCGAAATGTAGCTTTTAAAGGGGACTAGGCACCTCCAGGACATCAGAGGGAAAGTGTTGTGCCTGTGTCCCACAGCCCCAAGACAAGTTTTTAAAAAAAAGCCAAATAAGAGTCTAAATGGCGATATTTAGCCTTTTCTATGGACATAAACAATGAAAAGTGCTCAAAACAATGGAACCTACTCACTTTCATCGTTGTAGTGGTAGGTTCAATATTTTTAGAAAAATTCTGGGACTGGTTCGGGGTTTTGGTTTGCGGACTACCAGTTACTAATAGGATAGGTATAGTCAGGGGGGGGGCAATGCGCCCTACAGGCTACACTTTGTCGTTGTTGCTGTTTTTGTTGGATTAGGGGCAACGCTAGGAAGCTGTCAATATATCCTTCTCCATGTAGCATATCCTTCTCCATGACGCTTTGCCGTCACAGCCGCATAATCAGCCGAAGGCTTTGGAAGAACGCCATCTGTAATCTATGGCAGCGACGGCACGAGAAAATCCATTGAGAGGGAAATCCTCGATCTAGTGGGTCCATCAAGAATCGAACCCAGGACCTTGCGCTCAAGAGGCCGATTCTTTACCACTAGGCCATACGCTGCCCGCCCTACACGTGACAATCGAACCAACTTTTCAGTAAGCGAAGTGAGCTGTCGACTGAGAAACACGTTGGCGTTCATCAACAAGCGCAGTTTCATGTGGTCCGTCATCTATGACGACAAGGTCAAAACGCAACTGCTCTACGTCACAGTGAAAGGGGCCACAAGCCCCGACTGCGGACCGTTTTACGTCAACGGTGGCACGCCACATCCATCCATCACTGCGGACGTCACGAAATGCAACACAGGAGTCAGTGAATACTACGATGGAAGAGGAGTGAGTTCAGAGTTCAGAAAGTTGTGGCTAAGTTGAAGGGAGAGTTGAAGCGCTGGCATCGCAGCAGCCGGGTATTTACGAGAGTTACAGTGTGCATGCGTGCGTGCGTGCGTGCGTGCGTGCGTGCGTGCGTGCGTGCGTACGTGCTTGCGTGCGTGCCTGCGTGCGTGCGTGCGTGCGTGCGTGCGTGCGTGCGTGCGTGCGTGCGTGCGTGCGTGCGTGCGTGCGTGCGCGGGCGCGTGCGCGCGTGCGCGCGTGCGCGCGTGCGTGCGTGCGTGCGTGCGTGCGTGCGTGCTTGCGCTGTGCGCATTCATGCCTGGTGGTGGAATGCTTCAGTTGAGAGCGGCAGAGGAAAACAGGTACACCTCAATTACGGACTCATACAATGCACGAATGCGAGAGTATGGCCCAAGCACATTTCCAGATATTAATTGGATTCTTCTACGTGGTCGAATTGAACGGTCAAAAGGCGATTGCACTGCCAGCCCCTGGGCCCGACCCGGACGTTCCCAGAAAGTTCCAATTCGGCTTTCAGTGCTACTTTCCAGCCGACATAGTTCTCTTCAACAAGACCGATGTCTTGGGAAGGTATGAGAAACTCTGCACCAAAATATTACCATTGGCGACAAAAATTCAACTGAACTTTCTAGTGGGGTGCCGGGCGGTGGCAACGTCGGCAACGTCACCGGAGACGACCAAATCGATTTCCAATTACAGAAAGGCGGTGGTCCAATCACACCAGGCACGCAGGTGCCTGAGGGCACCCCATTGCGAGCGATATTCAAGCTGAAGCCAAAAAGTAAAACTGAACAGTAGTGGTACGATGTGGTACTGCGTAATTCTCCATTGGTACTTTCTGAACACATTTGGGGCTTGGCCATTGATTGACACTTCAACCTCTCTTTGACAGAGGCACTATAGTGGGGGTGGTGGTTGGCGCTGTTTGAGGATTTAAGTATGTATTTTATACAATTTACTTTGCCAATTTCAGGCCCCTATGCGGCCATGGTACCTCAGTACTGCTACTTTGCCACTTCTAAAGACCCGAATGGAGCGTCCACACTCCCGTTTGTGCGAAACGGGTCAGTAGATACATTGTCATTAACGCATTAGTTGTATTAACTGGCAAAAATCGTTTTGCAGCGCGCCTTTACTCGGAATAATCGAACAAAATCCGAGCATTCGAAACGTGACCAGAGCACCGACGGTGGACAACGAATACTGGGTGGACTACGACGCTTTTACCATCAACAAACAACCGGCTCTCCATATCGTCTGCTACTTGAAACTGTGCCTGACCACGAAAGAGTGTGATGCATCTGTGAGTCCAATTTTGTGCCACTTTGCAGCGGCGTTTCGGTTCCAATCGCTGTTTGATATGGATTGACGCATGTATTCGTACTATGGGTCTCCTATGTTTGCTTGTGCGTAGAACATCTATAACAGCATTACGTACATTACACTAGCGTCTGTATCGATCTCATTGTAACTTTTGCTACCATTGTACCCGTTGTAAAAGACCTTCAATGCTACTGCGATGCTTTGTCATGTCAAACGATTTCATTCAGAAATTCCCACGATATTCATCATTCGCATTTGCGGAGCCAGTAGCAGCAGCGACGGCAAGGTCACCGAAACGTGATCCGAACGATTTTGAGAGCGGCAGAGCAGGAAGCTTTGTACAAGTCGGAAAAGGTTTGGTCGGCCCTGATGGTGAAGAGAGCAATACTTTTTGGCTGTGGCTAGTCCTGGCTATCACAATACTGGCGGTTTTGCTGTTGGGCTGCACTGCAGTTTGCGCCATTTTCTGCCTGAGCTCACTCGAAGTATGGAGAAGGCGCCGCGAAAAGTCACAAGCGGATCAACGTCGTTTTTACTGATTGTGCAGTTGTGCTTCTGTGAATTTATTAGTTTCCAGGTCTGTCTGTGTGACTCCTGTACCAGGGAATATTGCAAGCTGATGCATTTCTGTTCGAGAAAAGAGCAACGAAGCACTGCAGTGGCACAGAAGCAAAGTGAAGTGACGCACAACAAGCAAGGCTATTGCGGCTCCAGTTTCTTCCATACCTACCCAACGTTGTGTATGGACTGTGCAACAAAAGCAATGCGTTCACAGTTTGCTCAGACGTTGCTCAGTTTCTCATCAACGCTGTCCTCGTCTTCGCTCACGTCCCCTGTCGATTCAGTAGCGGAGCTGCGTCTGCGTGGATCCGCCGAGAACGAGACCACTGAGGGTTTTGGCGGAAAGCTAACGAGAGAAAACGCATTAAACCATTCCAATTTGAAGCACAATTACTAGTTTGAGCGTCACCTCGGCAGCGCAATCGCCCCCGCGGTAAAATTGGCTGCGAATCCCGCGAGACTGAAAGCTCCTTGGAGGCCCGCGACCCCGTGCGGCTGTGCGTCCTCCTCTCCGCCGCTGTCGACGAGTTTTTGGGTCTCCAGTGCGGACAGAGTCTCGAACCACCTTCTGAAATTTGAATCGAGCGGTGGCAGCGGAAAAAAATCTGCAATATATTCCACTTGGCAGCAGCCTGGCGGCATTGAGCGGTCGCCAGGTCGTATTTGGTCAGCCCGTCCGGTCTTGTTCGGGTGGAGGTGCTGCGCTTTGGTTGGACTCTGCGAGCAGCGCTTCCACCACCGCCCCTCTGAATGGGTCTGCACAGGTCGTCTTCAATTCGATGCTGACAGCGGAGCAGTCGACTCGTGTGCTTCCATAGCTGAGGATTTAGTCTGAATTAGTCAGTTTGACAGTGTGTGTGTGTCCCCACCAATGGTGTCCTGACAACGTGTTTCGTGTATGCTATGTGGCACAGGTCATCTCAGCAGTCACCTCCAGTAGAAGATTGGATTCGTCAAAATAGGGATCTTTGACATCATGAGCGCCCATCTCTCTGTGTCGGCAGTGGCCATTGGTTCCTCTCCCTCAGTCTCAAAGGGATTCAAGCAGAGCAGCACGTAGCCAATATGTGAAAGGTAGACTGGCAACAGACAGGCGAATGAAATCTGCAACGCCGAACGTTTTCATTTTTCACTTGCTGCAACTGCAAGCGATAGTTTTTGTTAACCTTGGTCTCATGCAGAGCAACTGCCCAGCTGACCGATACCAATCCCTGGTCTTTGATATCTTCTCCTCTCAACTCTGGATCATTGGCTCGCTTTATGTGATCCGTTATGGAATAGTACAGAGCTGCAGAGCTACAAAACGGTAGCAGGAACAGGAGAACAAATGTGAACGTTAAAAATCGAGTAAAGCCAGCGTCGCGTCGTCGGTAGTCGATGGAGCAGGTCAAGTTACCCGCCGTGACCGAGTAACTGGAAATGGATACCAGTTTTAGATTATGGTAGTTTTCCAATTTAAAATTTTTGGAGCGCTCACGAGCCCCAGTACGCTGGGACCACCACTGGTGCCACCGCCCAGAAAAATGCGAAAGCGAACAGGGGAATCGCTCCTTTGCGGTACGTCGTGATGTTTCTGAATTTGTCTAAAAAGCAACTGTGGTGGAAAATCCGCATTTAGGGCACGCCTTGTACTCAAGTGAAACCTGAACAGTCCGTGCACACGCTGGCGTATCGGTCAAACGCAATCCACGACACCAGTAAGATTTGAGCTGCCGCAAGGAAGTTTTCTGCACCCGCGTACAATTGGCAACCGATGCTGTGCCAGAACCATCTGAACGATGGTCGGAACCGCTTTTTCGCAAACATAAAGTCAATCATGAAACCTCATCACCTCCTCTGAAACGCCGCTGCGGCCGGGA
This sequence comes from Paralinhomoeus sp. GSCO2_6, assembly GCA_030248085.1. Lineage (NCBI taxonomy): Eukaryota > Metazoa > Nematoda > Chromadorea > Monhysterida > Linhomoeidae > Paralinhomoeus > Paralinhomoeus sp. GSCO2_6. The sequence continues at coordinate 106,561 of JASAMY010003411.1, forward strand.
TGGGTTGAATGATTGAAAAACCGAAGTCAACGAAGAGCAAGAGTACAACAGGAAAGGATCCCACGTTTTCCAAGCATACTGGCTTGAACTTCAATAGCAAAGTCACGACCGCCAAAAGATTTGATCCTGCTCCAGCCATCGCTGAAAGCAGTGCACATAATCAGATTTATCTCTTAACATTTACATTATGATCAAGGCCTCGGGCTTACTAATTGCCCCTGCTGCAATACAGAAGTCGACCTCTACGCACGATTTCACAGTGGGTCCCCCAGGTACGTGTTTCGAGAAATAGTAAGCAATGCTTCTTCTACAATACTTACACCGGAGACACCTTTGAAACTGAGACAGCGGGAGTGGGAAATTATCGATACCAGAGGGCTCTCTGTTAGATTTAAATCGTGCAACGTGCTGTCGCAAAACACTCGAAGAATGCTCAACACGATCGCCTAATCACGAACCGACGATGGCGAGCCAGACTCCGACTGCGTCGGGCGTCAGCGCCACTTGCGGAATCGTCGTCATTTTCGGCAGCAACAGGGACTCTACCGTGCCGTTAGTGTCGGAGGGCGGTGGCTGGTTGTCTGGTGGACCGGGAGGCGCCGGTGGCGCTTTAATTTGGCGGATAAGTAATGGCTCGTCGACCACGGAGGGCGCTGGCTGGCTGGCTGGCTGGCGCCCTTCACGGCTTGTTAGAAGGAGGAGGATGAAGCGGTGCTGGGGCTGCCGAGGGAGGGAGGGAGGGAGGGAGGGAGAGAGGAAGGGGCCTGTCAACGGTGGGCCGACAAACGTCCGATGAAACCGAATGCGCGGCCCATTTCCGTTCTCGAGCGTCGTCCGTGTTCCATCTCTCTCCGGTGGACGACGCAGCAAGTTTGCCTTTCCCTCCGTCCCGGCCATGTCATCGTCGTCGTCCTCGCCCGGAGCGAAGTCTCGAATTTAATTGGAAATTTAGAGCCCCCCCCCCCCGACAAGCGGTGTGCCGCAGTGGTGATGGTGGTGGAATGGAATTTAAGAGAGAAGTGAAAGAGGGAGTGAGGCGTATCGCTGATGAAGTCCCAACGCGCCCTAATGGCCCCCTACCAATCACGAGGCGGCCTAAACCGAAGTGTCTCTCTCTCTCCCGAGAAACACGCTCGGGTACTCATCGGGGACCCGTGGTTGGTTGGTGTTCGCAACATTTGCGCGTTCGTGACGTTTTGAGGAGTGAACCACCTCTCTGTGCGCTTCCTGAACGGGTGGTGCCTCCACACTACGCCAGTTCGTCGTCGTACTACCAGCAGGCGCAGGCCCGCCACCGGACTTAATCAGCTTCCCGGCTATACATAGTTTCGTGTGCCGTCGTCTCATTTCGAAACAAGCAGCGCTTTCCGAGCCGCTGGCTGTATCTGGGGAGGGCAGCGCGCTTTCCAAGTGAAACGAATGAGTGCGCGTCACGTTGGTTGGTGTCTTCCAGTGCGTCCACGTTTAGCCTTCTTGCTCCTCCAAAAACAAAAAAAAAATGAGACCTGTTCAAACCGCTGTCAGAGATTTTCTACTGTTCGGCTTGATGTCATGGCAGGCGGACTGCCTGAGAAGCAGAATTGCCGTAGTTTTGGATACGAACAATGAAGCGGAAACGAAAAAGTTCGAAAGTGTCAAGCGAATTGGACTGAACAGAACGACGACAAAGGAATTTGTGGTTTTCATACGGACAAGCCAGTCTGCTGCCTGGATCGACAGGGGTGCTGAGAACATCTCTTACTACCTCATGTCTTCAGAAATTCTCATGGTTGGGCCACCAAAGGTTCAGTTCAATGGACGAAATTTATGGACACTGCACTTTGGTCAACGACGAGTTCAAATAGCGAATGAGAAAATTCTCTTCGAAAATATCACCTCCCTCTTTCGCGCCAATCAAAAAGAGGTGTCATTCGGTGTCGAGAGGAATCGGAGCCACGTGAAAGTCAGCTTCTTCGTCACTGACACGATCGTATTTGAAACGAACGTTTTTGCACTGAAAGACGGGATCACGGTTGGCAACGTTGTGGAGAGCTGGTGCGAGCGGTACTTCTACGAGTCAAGCGCTGTGGTTTACGTTTCGCTGCGCAGAAACTCTAGAGAAACTAGTTCAGCACTACTAAAACTGGTCTACTTCTCCGGTTTCTATGCCCTACCAATAATTGCGGTGCCTACAAGAGACGCGATCTGCGCGGATGAAATGGTGTGCTGGTGCATATTTGTTGTTGTTGTTGTTGTTGTTTTTGGATTTGAGGCGCCAATTGGAGGTCGTCAATGGCTCATATAGCTTGCGGTACCCATCTCCATGACGCCTTCCCGTCTAGAGCCGCATAATTAGCCAAAGGTAAGGAAGTCCTCGACCTAGTGGGTCCATCAAGAATCGAACCCAAAACCGTGCGCGCAAGAGGCCGATTTTCTACCACTAGGAACGCTGCACTGGTGCATAGATATTTTGACATGCGTGTGCTTTCTGCCAATTTCTGTTAATCTTTCAGCTGAAAAATCCTTTGTTCTCTTGCTACTACGACGCGCTTGGACCTCAGTTGAACGCGTTGCTCGCCCTTCTGCGGCACTTCAACTATCTCAGCATAGTACTGGTCAGGTCAGACGACGCTATGGGCCAACAAATAGAGACTGCTCTGCAGCGATTGTGTCATTCTGCAAATATCGAGGTAAACAGTGCCAGCATTCCCAGTTGATGGCACCCAAGACAGGGACAGGCAAACATTTGCGTTTATTTCTTGTTTGCAGATTGAAGACGTCGTGAAAGTGGGCAAAGGTCAACGCAGCAAAAATATCACAGGTGTGTTCTTTGTTGCATGCCCCAAATTTAGAATTGGACATGTGTGGGAGCGGGTGGGAGAATGATTCAGTCTGAGAGACCGGGTGAGAAATGTAAATCATCTGAATCAGTTAACAAAATAAAACTAGAGCCAGAAGCTACTATTATTGACCGATCTCCTTTCACACCCTCCACATTGTTCAGGCATCTTCACCGTAATAAATCAATACATAATTATTTTTAGCATTGACTGAAAAGAAGTTTGAAACAATAGTACCTCTGGGGCATTATTAGACAATTTACAGTATGCCAGTGCTGCAGAAATCGTACCCTTTGTCTTCAACTTGAGCGTCGCGACAATGCGGTCTCCGAACGAGATCTGCGCGAGTGGTGGCACGTCTTCCTTGAGCACAAACTCCATAATCGTGTGCTTGGCCGGGTCTGGCGTGTCGGTGTCGTTGCCGTTGGGCTTCCGCCGGCTAAAAACCTCTCTACGGCAGATTTAAACATTGAAAACTATAGATAGGCTAGCCACCGGTACCTACTACAGCACTTGCACACTACTACGCACTGAGAATAATTTTCAAGGGGGGGGGGGGACTTCCAAATGGGGGTTGGCTCGAGAGATTCAAGATTACTAAAGGTCACGAAAAACAAACCATTTTACTCACTTCCCTTTGACCGTAATTTTCCCTTTGGTATAGGCGTCCGCGTCCAAATAGCAGTGGACGCAAAATTTGAATTGTCGAGGCTCGCTGGGATCGATTTTATACTGGCCGCTGATCACGTCAAAGATGCCTTTGCGAGCAAGAAAGAATATATTGTAGAAAAACGCTGCGACTTCCTGAAAGGTTTACTACTGTGTCACATGCGTTTGCGTGATATGATCTGAGTATTGAACTGACTAGCCGCTTCAACTCAGGACTCCTGCTTGCAAAGTGCTCCAAAGTGGTTCAGTATCAATATTTTCATGTCCTCAGTAGTGACTCATCAGCAATACAATGTGTCATAAAATCATGCTGCGAATGCTCAGTTGAAAATCAACAATGACGAAACTGGAAAGTGCTGCAGCAAAAGCCAAAGGAAGTCAACCACTGCAACCAATGCACTACTGCAATAGAGGAAAACTGTCCACCTTTTTTTGCTGAAGCAAAACTCAATTGCTGTGTCCATGTTCACTGTGTTCGAAAAAGTGAAGCCTAAGCAAAGCGTAAGCCTAAGCCTGACCATAAGCATAAACCTGGACTAAGCCTAAGCAAAGCCTAAAATTATGAAAATGTTCATCAGATGCAGCGGACACAGTGGACGCTGATGCAACAACTGTTTTTAGCCCAAATTGGGCACTATACCATCTTGAGCAGTCCCTATAATTAGCCACCTTGGGGCTAATTTTTCCAATCGTCCTATAGTAGGCAGCTAATTGTAGGGGGTTACTAAATAATTGGCGGGTCCTAATAATAGGCTTTGCTTTGGAATAGCTTACGATTGGCTTGAAATATGTTATTTTCTTGATCAGCATGATTGCATACATTTGCTCAATCTGTCCAGCACAACGCGCATCGTATCAATCGTATTGTATTGCATTGTATCAACTTCAATGCGTCGTATCTTGTGATTGCAGTATCGCATTGGAAAACGAATGTAAGATTCGTAATCAGCTTCGTCGATTACATGCCAGGCAGATTTGACACTGAATTCTCGAATTCGATAAAACGTGTATGCGCAATTTGCATATCTCAAGGATTACGGTAGCTATGGTAATGCCACTTTTTTTGTGATGGTGGAGTGTGCCAAGCAAGCCACACACCAAAATTTCAGCTCAATCCATCAAGCACAACTAACTCTCTGCAATGCATTGCAGACAAACAGAGAATGTGCTTGGCCCAGACCCAGTTTGCGGCCCCATCCCCGTCGCTTTTTGTATACTGTGGTAACCATCGCGTGGTTTCCACTGTCTACGAAGCGGTGAGCTTCGCCAGGCGACTGCTGAATTACTTTTACGCAGGGTCGGTTCGGTCGTGTCGGTGGCACGATTTTGCGGTATCCACGATCTGGATAGTACAATCTACGACGTGGTTTCCACTGTCCACGAAGCGGTGAGCTGCGCCAGATGTACTTTTCCACAGGGTCGTGTCGGTCGTGTCGGTGGCACGATTTTGCGGTATCCACGATCTGGATAGTACAATCTATGACGTGGTTTCCACTGTCCACGAAGCGGTGAGCTGCGCCAGATGTACTTTTCCACAGGGTCGTGTCGGTCGTGTCGGTGGCACGATTTTGCGGTATCCACGATCTGGATAGTACAATCTACGACGTGGTTTCCACTGTCCACGAAGCGGCGAGCTGCGCCATATGTACTTTTCCGCAGGGTCGTGTCGGTCGTGTCGGTGGCACGATTTTGCGGTATCCACGATCTGGATAGTACAGTCTACGACGTGGTTTCCACTGTCCACGAAGCGGCGAGCTGCGCCAGATGTACTTTTCCACAGGGTCGTGTCGGTCGTGTCGGTGGCACGATTTTGCGGTATCCACGATCTGGATAGTACAATCTACGACGTGGTTTCCACTGTCCACGAAGCGGCGAGCTGCGCCAGATGTACTTTTCTGCAGGGTCGTGTCGGTCGTGTCGGTGGCACGATTTTGCGGTATCCACGATCTGGATAGTACAGTCTACGACGTGGTTTCCACTGTCCACGAAGCGGCGAGCTGCGCCAGATGTACTTTTCCACAGGGTCGTGTCGGTCGTGTCGGTGGCACGATTTTGCGGTATCCACGATCTGGATAGTACAATCTACGACGTGGTTTCCACTGTCCACGAAGCGGCGAGCTGCGCCAGATGTACTTTTCCACAGGGTCGTGTCGGTCGTGTCGGTGGCACGATTTTGCGGTATCTACGATGTGGACAGTACAGTCTACGACGTGGACTACACTGTCTACGATTGGGCATGTAGTTTTCGACAGGGGGGGTTAGTCCTGTTGGGCTTGCCGCGCTCGCGGGGAACGCAGGGGCGGCGAACTATGTATGTATTTCTATGGTCATTCAAGGCTTTTGTGGAGCACACTCGCATTGAAACAACTACACGGAGTATTTACACTGATGCATGACACCTCGCTTAGTGTGAACCAGTCTTGGTTTGGCAGCCTCCAGAACACCTACAATAGTGCAAATTATGGTTATTTAGCTCATTTTGAAAAATTGCGTGCATTGTCTGTCTCTACTCGGCGATGACGTCAGCGAAAGCGGTCAGTAGTGTGACGCGCCATCGTCATGGGCGCTCTATTCACTCTGGGCGTGGCCACGCCTCCGTCTCCGCAGCGCCGCTTGCTGATTGGTGCGCGTGCGTGCGTGCGTTCGCATCGCCCAGACAAAATGGTTGGGTGCAGTGTTGCTAGAACTGAATTGAACTTCAAATTACATGCAGGTAAAAAAAAACTATTAAATTAATTACATAATTTAAATATGTCTCAGCACTTTTTTAAAAATTAAAAATTAAATAAAAATGCTCGAGCCACGTTCGCGAAAATCCCATGTACACAAACAACAGGCATACTCATGCGTTTTGTTGTTGCAGAAAAGCGACAAAGACAAAACACCCAAATGTAGGCAGAAGATTAGGCTGCGCAAAAGACGCACCGAAAAGACCACTCAGAGGCAATAGGGAATGGGGTGGGGGAAGAGCGGGAGGGTGGCGATGCCTGGAGCTTAGTGTGCAGAAAGGTGCGCGATCAAAACACCCAAATGTAGGCAGAAGATTAGGCTGCGCAAAAGACGCACCGAAAAGACCACTCAGAGGCAATAGGGAATGGGGTGGGGGAAGAGCGGGAGGGTGGCTGTGTTGTGGTTTTTGTTGTTGTTGTTGGATTAGTGGCAATTGGAGGACGGCATCAACGGCCGATGTAGCATTCCCGTGTAGAGCCGTAAAATTACAAAAAACTGCGAAAAACCCCATGCATAATCTAGTGTAGTGGCAACTAACAATAACCATGTTTGGGCCGACGCAGCCTCGCCTGGCGCACCGTCGCCCATGGGCCAGGCTGAGCCGGAATCCTGGGCCAATCCTGCCTGCGGGCCCAGCCGCGCTGGGCATGTGTTTTGAGGGTGTGGGCCGAGCCAGCCTGGGCCAAACTGTCTAGTGGTTCAAGTCATGCTGAGATTTTTGGGCCCATGTTTATCCCTACTGGCACCATTAGACATTCGATGGATAGAAAAAGACTCTTTTTTAGTGGTCAGTCAAGAATCGAATGCAGGATCTTGCGCGTAAGAGCCGCTTTCTCTGCCCCTATGGCATCGGCCGATCTTCACACATTGTCTGCCCACCTCACCAATAGGTATGGGTGAGCTGCCTCAGGAACAGGTCTATTCCGCATTTGATTGTTGCAATTGTTGTGGTTGTAATTTGCTATGTTGCTATAAAGAGTGGTAAGTGTGAATGCATTGTTTGTGAGTAACGTTTTGAAAAGAAATGGGGGTTGTACAGAATCGAGAATACTAGGGTACCTAGTAATTGAGGTTGTTGAGCGATTGCACTGGGTAGTGTGCTGCTGCACTCTAAGCGATCGCAGCTCAGCGCTTTCCAGATCGTGGATACCGCAAAATCGCGCCACCGACACGACCGACACGACCCTGTGGAAAAGTACATCTGGCGCAGCTCACCGCTTCGTGGACAGTGGAAACCACGTCGTAGACTGTACTATCCAGATCGTGGATACCGCAAAATCGTGCCACCGACACGACCGACACGACCCTGTGGAAAAGTACATCTGGCGCAGCTCACCGCTTCGTGGACAGTGGAAACCACGTCGTAGACTGTACTATCCAGATCGTGGATACCGCAAAATCGTGCCACCGACACGACCGACACGACCCTGTGGAAAAGTACATCTGGCGCAGCTCACCGCTTCGTGGACAGTGGAAACCACGTCGTAGACTGTACTATCCAGATCGTGGATACCGCAAAATCGTGCCACCGACACGACCGACACGACCCTGTGGAAAAGTACATCTGGCGCAGCTCGCCGCTTCGTGGACAGTGGAAACCACGTCATAGACTGTACTATCCAGATCGTGGATACCGCAAAATCGTGCCACCGACACGACCGACACGACCCTGTGGAAAAGTACATCTGGCGCAGCTCACCGCTTCGTGGACAGTGGAAACCACGTCGTAGACTGTACTATCCAGATCGTGGATACCGCAAAATCGTGCCACCGACACGACCGACACGACCCTGTGGAAAAGTACATCTGGCGCAGCTCGCCACTTCGTGGACAGTGGAAACCACGTCGTAGACTGTACTATCCAGATCGTGGATACCGCAAAATCGTGCCACCGACATGACCGACACGACCCTGTGGAAAAGTACATCTGGCGCAGCTCACCGCTTCGTGGACAGTGGAAACCACGTCGTAGACTGTACTATCCAGATCGTGGATACCGCAAAATCGTGCCACCGACACGACCGACACGACCCTGTGGAAAAGTACATCTGGCGCAGCTCACCGCTTCGTGGACAGTGGAAACCACGTCGTAGACTGTACTATCCAGATCGTGGATACCGCAAAATCGTGCCACCGACACGACCGACACGACCCTGTGGAAAAGTACATCTGGCGCAGCTCGCCGCTTCGTGGACAGTGGAAACCACGTCGTAGACTGTACTATCCAGATCGTGGATACCGCAAAATCGTGCCACCGACACGACCGACACGACCCTGTGGAAAAGTACATCTGGCGCAGCTCGCCGCTTCGTGGACAGTGGAAACCACGTCGTAGATTGTACTATCCAGATCGTGGATACCGCAAAATCGTGCCACCGACACGACCGACACGACCCTGCGGAAAAGTACATCTGGTGCAGCTCGCCGCTTCGTGGACAGTGGAAACCACGTCGTAGACTGTACTATCCAGATCGTGGATACCGCAAAATCGTGCCACCGACACGACCGACACGACCCTGTGGAAAAGTACATCTGGCGCAGCTCACCGCTTCGTGGACAGTGGAAACCACGTCGTAGACTGTACTATCCAGATCGTGGATACCGCAAAATCGTGCCACCGACACGACCGACACGACCCTGTGGAAAAGTACATCTGGCGCAGCTCACCGCTTCGTGGACAGTGGAAACCATGTCGTAGACTGTACTATCCAGATCGTGGATACCGCAAAATCGTGCCACCGACACGACCGACACGACCCTGTGGAAAAGTACATCTGGCGCAGCTCACCGCTTCGTGGACAGTGGAAACCACGTCGTAGACTATACTATCCAGATCGTGGATACTGCAAAATCGTGCCACCGACACGACCGACACGACCCTGTGGAAAAGTACATCTGGCGCAGCTCACCGCTTCGTGGACAGTGGAAACCACGTCGTAGACTGTACTATCCAGATCGTGGATACTGCAAAATCGTGCCACCGACACGACCGACACGACCCTGTGGAAAAGTACATCTGGCGCAGCTCGCCGCTTCGTGGACAGTGGAAACCACGTCGTAGACTGTACTATCCAGATCGTGGATACCGCAAAATCGTGCCACCGACACGACCGACACGACCCTGTGGAAATGTACATCTGGCGCAGCTCGCCGCTTCGTGGACAGTGGAAACCACGTCGTAGATTGTACTATCCAGATCGTGGATACCGCAAAATCGTGCCACCGACACGACCGACACGACCCTGCGGAAAAGTACATCTGGCGCAGCTCGCTGCTTCGTGGACAGTGGAAACCACGTCGTAGACTGTACTATCCAGATCGTGGATACCGCAAAATCGTGCCACCGACACGACCCTGTGGAAAAGTACATTGGCAGTCGCCGAGTGCTGTTGAATGTAGATGTTTTCACAATTTTCAGAAGACACTTTTGATTTGATGGATACCATAGTCGATTTCTATCGATACCGTAGTCCATGAATATTCTTATGGGGCCACATGGGGCCGCAAACGACTCCTGAGTCATGTGCTTTAGTAATACAAGTTTTTATAGCATGAACACCTGCAAAACAAAAAAAAAATAAATAAAAGTTTTCATGGGGCAGGGTTGATCCCAGGATCTACAGAGTAGCAACCACTACACATGACTACTACACCATTGATCTGTGTGGAACTTTTTTTAAACACTTCTGATAAGTCAGAAGCATGCATAAAATGAGCTGTATTACTATGTAATTTATTTATATTTGCATAACTCAGGGATTACGGTAGCTTCAGAGGTGCCACTCTTATTTTGATGGTGAAATGTGCCATGCAAGCTTCACACAAAATTTCAGCTCAATCCATCCAGCACAACTCTTGGCGTGGCATTGCAGACAGAACCCACAAACAGCCCTACTACTGTAGAAACGGATAATGCTATATCTTGTCATTACTGTAGCGGATTGGAAAACGAATGCCAGATTCGTGATCAGCATTGTCAATTACATATGCTCATACTGCTTTGCATCCCCAATTTGCAACATTAACCAATCTGCATATTCAATGTGCTGTATCTTTTGATTACGGTATCGCATTGGAAAACGGATGTGATATTCGTGATCAGCGTAGTCGATTACATATATCCCTGCTTGATTTGACACAGAAATCTCACGTTTAATGTGATCGATACTGGTTACTGTATGGCGCAAATTCAAAATAATTTTTATTCTGGCTATTTTTCAGCTATCACTGTCAACACCCGAATTGATAACAAAAAGAATCAACTCAACCCATGCAACACAGCTCTTACAATCGCGTTGCAGACATTGTGCTTTAGTAATATAGATAAACTGCTGAATAATTTCGACATTTTTTTAAAATGCAACCTCTCCCGTTGGGAGGGTCTTCATGTGAGCTACCAAGTCTTCAATACTCAATCCTCAAAGTCGCTTTTTACCCACCCCATCCGGCGTGGTGTGTAGTGACGTAGGGATTTTGCACTGATCGAGCGGGACGATAAATGAGGGTTTTGGCTGCTTGCTCTCTTCGAAGCCGAACGGCCCGCACGGCTGGCCTTTATTGAGCACGTCGAAATAGCCAATGACGTCATCAGTCGTGCCGTTCTTCAGAATCTTCCAGAAGAAACTAGAGTCGCTGACGAACACCTCGTTGTCTTTCACGCCGCACGTCAGCTTGCGCACTGTGGAAAATTCAAAATATTTTGTAATTCTAGAATAATAAAATCCGTACCTATGTCGCTGTCCCTATCACACAAGCTGCCGATCGCGACTGAGCTGCCAGCGATGCTCAGCTGAATGCGTCATTTATGTAAATTGAAATGTGTGCATGGTTAGAACGGTATGCATGAAAATAAACAAAATCGGAATTTTAGACAGACACACAGAAAGTGCTGCGGCATAGCGCATTTTTGATTGATTGCCTGAAAAAATGACTAGAGCTCACCACAACCGCTGCTAAACGCAGACCACTACTGCTGCACAACATTGCTGAATTTGTTCTTGAACTCTGAGCTTCTCAATCTACAGTAGCCGCATGTAAATGAGTAGATAGCAGCTGGAAGGCAATTGAGCAAGACAAGACAACACCGCCGCCAGTTATTCCAGGCACGACTTGTTGGCTGCCAACCACCACTGTTAACAGAGTCCACACTAAAGGGCGGGTAATCAAATCTGGTGTGCTCGGCACGCTTTACGAACACTTACAGGGAGAAGAGCGCATTTAATGCCTACCGTTTAGCGCTATCTGCTAACCGCACCCCCCCCCCCCTCCATACCACCACCCTCCCGAAGTGTACCTTGCGATCGCGCCTTCCCTTTTGTTAACACTCTGTTAATACGGTGCTGCTCGGTGTTGTGTAAACGTGCGACAAATGCGAAAACGAAACTTGCAAAATTGAAATAGAAATGGAACGAAACAAATGTGCAGAGTGCAATTGTGATGCACAATCCCAGTGCTTGGGCACATACACACAGCACAGACAGACACATTGTATATGTACCACTGTATGCAAAATCTTGCATGAAGGAGGTGACACATGGTGAGATTGCACGTTTTACTGATTCTGATGCACACATGTACTGTAGGCCTCTCCAAAAGTGCCCCCCCCCAGGGTATAGCGCCCCCCGGGTAGGAGGTCTGCTTTGATCTTTGCCACACTGGGGCAATAGTAGAGTGGCTAAGAGGTATGTTTTTACATGTACATGAACGTAGGCATGTACATGAACGTACATGTACATGAACGTACATGCATAGGCGGTATGTATTGTCGAAATACAGAGACTTGCGCAATATGTCGACCGTGTAGGCGAGGTGAAAAATAGAAAGCACGATTTTTGTTTCTGAACTTAATGTATAGCAAAAAGACTTGATCATAAGAGTGTTGGTTTTGCAGTCAATCGTAACCATAACGAGTTCAGACACGTTCATCCACTCTTTTGCGCGTCATCGAAATTCTAGTCTGAGCGTCGACGTTGCGCGTTCCCGCGCTGTCTGTCCCACAGCGTCCTTCCCTTCCTCCCTTTGTCCTCCTGCCGCGCCATTCCGCACTTTCCCTTGCCCTCAGTCTCTCTCTCTCTCTCTCCCTTCCTTGCCTCATCGGGTCAATAATTTTCAGGGTAATTTGAGCAGCACAAGGGAATCCATGCCGTCGATAGGCCGTCGTGTCTACGGCCTCCTAAGGACCAGATTTGGGTCCTTGGCCGATGACAGTCCGACCGAGGAGCCTGGAGACGCCACCGCGACCCCCTCCACGTCGCACAGCACCCCCTCCAACTTCCCCAACAATGGCAGCAGCGTCGCTGTGGAGAACTCCTTCATTCAGCAGTACCTACTGGGGTAGTGTGCTTCTTGCGCCGGAGTGCAGGAGGACGATTCGATACTTGTAAGTTGTAACGCACAGCGTTCTTTAGGAGGATGTTCCGCCAGCAGCCGCAGATTTATTATGCAAAGACAGGCATCGACTTGCCGCTGCTGAGGGTCGAGGCGGGCCTCGCTGACTCAGAGATCAGGGCCGCCTATACGGGCCCGGATGGAGGGCTGACTCAGGTTTGCTAGCAGCCCTATTAGCCACTAGCCATTAGCCGCTGCCATATGCTACGCTCTCTTCAATACTAGCGTGACATACACCAGACATACCTATACACAATTTACAAAAACCGAAACATTTTTTAGATCGTTTTGCAGTGAATTATGTTGTGTTATTAATAGTTGATCAAAGCATGAGCATTTTTGAAATTGTCTTCAAATGAGCAATCACAACACAACAACAAGTTCAGGTGCCACCTCTAGTCAACAAGTCGCCTCGTGCCAACATTGCGAATCTTGATGACGAGCTGACTCTTAGTATCGATGAGAACTGTCTACAGTCAAAGTGCGCCACTTCCATTATCGACTCATTGCTGGGCCACGTTCCCGACAGTCTTGCCAATGGATGTGAGTTGCGTCTCAAGCTGGATTTCATTAGAAACATTCAAAGCGCATTGTGCATTGCGAAAACGGAGGTATGCAAGCCAAAACTGTACCTACACTGTAGTCAGTTCAAAGCCAACATCTGGAATCACCGTCTTCTCACATAAGGATCAAGTGACTTGAGCAGCAGTCTTGGCTCGATGGCCATTAGAACGTCCTTGTCAAAACCCCTTAGGTGGCCAGGGGACAGCGCTGCCCAATGGCCCTTGGGGATGGATTGGATTATGTAGAGGGGCAGCCTCGAGATCTTGCCAGGGTTCATGGTCTTGAAGGTCTCTTGTGGCAGCTTGGCCCAAGCTGATGGTGGGATGCTGTTCAGCACCTTGCCGTTGAAGTCTTTGACCGTGGTGGGTGGCATCTGAAGTTCATGAGATGTGTGTCTGGGAATGAACCATACTATCATGGACTCACAGCAGGCAGTGCCTCGTCCCACTGGATGGCGCCCAGCTTTGCGGGAATCATGGCATTGAGAGTCTCAGCCTTCACTGTCGGCGCAATGTGCGCCCAGTTCTGCGCTTCGACCTGAACCGTGTTGCCATGTCATCATTGTGGACATCTTTTGTGACATCCGGGCAAGCTTTGCCCACCACGTCGATAGGCAGCGCAGAAAGCAGGTTCCCAAACGCCTCGGCGGACTTGACCTTGTTGATGTTGGCCCTGATCTGCACCGCTCTCGGCAGCGCCTCACGCTTATCGCTCGGCATCTCGTCGATTGATGCTGAACATTTGCTTGTTTAATTGAAAGTTATTGTTGCAGTCGACCGCATGTTTCCAATTAAACCTGGCGAGAGGTTCAGCAGTGATTCCTCGGGCACTCTGGCGATATCGCTGGCAGTAATGGCTCTGATCAGGGCGTCGAAGGCTTTTGTGGCTTCCTCCGCTCCCACCGTTTGTACACTCTCAACAGTTCTCGTCGCAAAAAGCACCAAGGCAGCCACCATCGCTAGTCCGGGTCGCATGTTGCCGCCTTCTCTCTACTGTTCTTCGCAATTTGTCGATGGAAACACTCAAGAAGGCAGTTAGTTGCGCCGCTGTGTAACGCCTTCCTTCCTGTCTGCGCAGAATGGTTGCTGAGAATGGTTGCGGCGAGAACGCAACAGGATGCGCGCGATGGCGCGAGGCGCGAATGCGTTTCGTACCAATTCGACAAATGAACACGCGCGCTGCGTGTGTCTGTGCGTTTGTGCTTTGATTTGTACACGCTTGTACACTGTGCGTATTGTCGTTTGTCTGTTATGTTAGGACGCTCACTAATTGGACAGCCTTACTTGTCCGCAAAGCGTCCCGGCAAATGGGTCGATTGCCAGCGGTGGCCCAACCAACTGGACGCGATCTCAAGTGGCCCATTCAGTTGGGCCGTACCCTTTTCAAATAGGCGCCAACCACTTGGCGTCAAAGATGCGCGGATTATTTGCGCATTACGGTAGCCAGGGGGTGGCGGCGCCAATTGCCTCCTCTCATCGGCTGCCGCCGCCGACCCAACTCGCGTTGTGTTGTCTGTTGTGACTGCTGCGGCGTCTGCGTTGGCGGAGTGAAAATCCGCGGATTGAGTGGGGGGCACAGGGCGGCGCAAGTTTGGACACCCGGCTCCGCTGTGCTCAGCTCCCGTTGTCAGGGCAGGGGTAGGGTCCGTCCCTATATGCACACGGGCACTGCAGAGAGCGGTCGCGCCAGTGGACAACTAACAAGTGGTCTCTCGTTCCGCTCCCAGTAGCGCGGTGCGTGCGTGCGTCTGGCTCTCGGTGCCCCAGGGACAACTTTCGTCAGGAAAGAACGCGGGGAAGGGAGGGAACGCAGCCCGGACGACGACGACTGCGAATTGATTTTCGCGTCCGTCGTCCCACCGATGGTGCAGACGCAAGCGCACTGCGCTGACCGGTGCACCGACCCAGCAGACACGCGAATGGAGGGAGGGGGTGGCGAATAATATTGGATCGGACCCGCCGCTAGAGGCGCTAGTCCCCGCATAGTTATGAGAGTGGCAATGGGGGATGGATATTCGTATGGCGCCGCTATCACCACCACACCCTGCTCGCGAACGCATACACACGCACGCACGCGCACACACACACACACACACACACACACACACACACACACACACACACACAGACCGACCGACACACGTACACACACAGGCGAACGCGCTTGCGTGCGTGCGTGCGAGCTGTTGGCTGGGAGGAGCCGTTGGGTGAAAGAAGAGGGGAGTGCCTAAAAGAAGGGGTCGACACGGGATTGAGTTCACGGCATGGATGGCAATGCGTTCAGCCGTCCGTGCGGTATAATAAGTGCGCAAATAAGAGACGGGGCTTGTAGCGTGCTGCGTAGTGGATGCACATGTACGTGAAACGTACACGTAAAGCATTGCTGAATAGTATCGAAGACGCAAAGGCATAGAACGCACACACGCGCAGGCGTGCTCAGCAGCACCCAAAAATCAATGGATTCATTTAATTACCTAATTAACTAATTTTAGTCGACGAGAGCGGAGTGGGCTGCAGTTCGGTGGGACGACACGCCGATTGGTCCACTTCTGACGACCACGCGTTCGGTCATTCCGTGTCCCTGTACGACACGCACCCCTTGACGGGTGTGAAGTCCGGTCCGTTTTTTTTTCCCATTTTGCGTTTTTAACCCATTTTGCGAAATTTGCCAAAATCCTCAAAAATAAAGAAAAAGGACACGAGAGCCATGCTCTCCTGGTCGAGCCATTTTGTGCCTAGAATTTTCGATCCTTGGCCCTGTTTGCCGTGATACGGAACGGTTGGAAATATTGAGACGATATTAGTGTTTCACTTCGTGATTAAGGTGACCCCATTGCTGATGTGTTCGGAGTTCTTGTACGGGACAACTGCTGCTTGTTGGCACTGGCGGATGGCGTCAACTGGGGAGAAGGAGCGAGGTGGCCCTTTCTTGCTATTTTTATTACTATCAAAATTTTTGCGATTTGAAAGCTCATCTTCAATAAAAGTTTTCAGATTGGCCGCCAGGTGTGCCGTCAGAGGCGCCATGGACGAGCTGGACTCGAAACTGCGGGCCGAAGCCGAAACCTCGGCGGATACCGTAGAGACCACACAGGTGACAGACACCGATATTTTCTGGGGCCGCCCCCACTCATCGCAGCCGGTAGCCATGAATCGAATCAGAACGTAAAGGCGTTTCCAGCTACCCCGCCGACCTCGACTGAGGGAGTTGTGGTTTAGACAGGCACATTTTTTGGGGAACTGGTGTAAAAGTGACAGTTTTCCTTGTGAGACGTTGCGCAAAAAACTACCTACTCCTTTCCCCACGCAAAGCAACTGTCCAAATTCCAGGACCTGTTCCACATTCTGCTGTCGTCGTTCCACTCGGCGCACCAGCTGATCGTGCAAGAGGGCGGCCAGCTGACCACCCTCTGCGTCTGCGTCGTCGTCAAGCTCAGACTAGACGATGACGATGCCGAGCTCAAAGATCAGGTACGCTGCTGACAGACGAACACCCACCCACGCACGCACGCACGCACCGGCACGCACGCACGCACGCCTTCCAGTGGGTGGCCTGCGCCTGCAACGTCGGCGACTCCCTCTGCTTCGTCTACAGTCGGGCGAGCGGCGTGCGCGAGGTGCTCGAATTTTAATTTTCAATTTTATGAATATTCATTTTTCTTCAAAATCCAGCTGACGCACGGCTCGCACGACATCAGCGAGATGCGGGACATGCGCGACGCGGGCGGCGCCCTCGGACCCGTGGACGGCGTCAATCCGGAGCTGCACAACCTTACCTGCTCCATGACCTTCGTCGAAGCGGGTCAGCTACATACAACTAGCAGTGGCGTAGCCAAGGGGGGGGGGGAAGGGGGGGAAGCTTCCCCCCCCCCGAAATTCTCCGAAGCTAAAATTTTTTAACTTGGTACCCTCTGTTGCAAAAGTGCCAATCTGGGCATTTTTCTCAATTTCAATGCAAATAATGATAAAAACGACACTAAAGAGCCAAATTTTCGCCTGCGGCGTATTGTTTTGCATTAAAAACCTTGAAAGTTCGTTACCCTACTCTAAAAAATTTGCCTGCGGCGCTATTTTTAGCACGGAAATCGACCGGTTTGACAACATTGCTAACGTTTTGGTGTGAATGTAGTCAGACAAACGAGCGCAAAGCGTGTAAACAGATTGGATGAGAGAGTGTCTAAAGCTTCCCCAGCCGAAATGGCACAATGTCCAAAAAATTCGACAGGGTCCCCCCCTGTTGCAAAATTGAGAATTTGGCCGAAATTGGACTTCCCCCCCTGAAATCAAGTCCTGGCTACGCCACTGACAACTAGCGAAACTGCAGCCGAGGGTTGAAGCAATATAGGATTACCATAGGGTTACTGTAGGAGAATTTACGGTACTATGGGTCCTCTTTGCCCCCCCAGACTCAAAACCCTGTTCCATGCACCTATGCTTCTCATCGTTAGTTGCCGAGAGCTTTCAGGCGACACGATTTTCATCACCTCCGACGGCGTCAGCGACAATTTCGATCCGGTCGTCGGCAAGTTCTGCGTGACTCGGCACTGCGAGCTGTATCGCAAGGCGCTGCGGCTCAAGGACCAGGTCAAGGAGAACAACTCGGTCAAGTCCAGTCTAGACGCCCTCGTCAACGGCAGCAGCAAAGGCAAGGGCAGCAACGGCAATGGATTGCTCAAGAGTCCGCTCAGAAAGAAACAGAGCGCGCCCGAAGTCCGGCTGGAGGCAGCGGCGGCGACGACGACGAAAGCAGAGGTGGTTGTTGGTGTTGAGAAACAAGCGGTGCAGGCCTGGCGAGTGCGTGCGTGCGTGCGTGCGTGCGTGCGTGTCTTCCAAAACCCACTCACAGTCACCATGTGACCAATTTTCCCGAATATCGTCATTAAATTCAGTCGTACGGTACGCCCCTTCGCGTGCCCGTGATAGAGCCGTATCAGAGGCACGAGTTGATGCTCCTCCGCATGGAGGATTTATTGCGCTGCGGCGTCAGCCAAGGCGATGGCGGCTCCCGTAGTGCCAAAGAGCTCTGCATGGACCTGGTCAACTTCGCGGCCCAGATATCCCAGTTGGTTCCTTTTTTTAGGGAATTTGGGATTCGTTCGAACGTGCGCGTTCGTGAACGCACAGTACGCGCACGCACGCACGCACGCACGCACGCACGCACGCACGCACGCACGCACGCACGCACGCACACAAGCAGAGACGCACGCACACAAGCACAGACGCACGCACACAAGCACAGACGCACGCACACAAGCACAGACGCACGCACACAAGCACAGACGCACGCACGCACGCACGCCTCCTTTCAGAGCGAAGCGCCGAACCCTAGAAGACCCGGAGCTTTACGAGGGCGGCAAGCACCTCGAGAAAAACGAGCGAGAAATTAGGCGACGCGTAATTAGGCAGAAGATCGGCGAGATGCCCGGCAAGCTTGACCACGCGACCGTGAGATTTGAAAGTCGAATCGAATTGAATCTAGTTTGAAATTCAAATTTCACAGGTCGTCGCCTACGACGTGGGCATGTTCGCACGGACGCGAGGGGCGGTGCGCGAAGAAACCGAGCTCGTCATAGATGGTTCGCTTCTTTTTGTGCCATTTTTCTCAGTTTTGTTTTATTCTTTATTAATTTTCCAGAAACAGAAGTTACTCCGGTGTCTAGTCCGAGCAAGGTGAAAGCAGAGCCTGGGGGAGTGGTCAATAGCTTCCAGCAAGAAACATCCGAAGAGCCACGTACTGACTGTGAAATAGTCACGCCTAGATTTCTGGATCTCAGTCAGCAGCAGCACATTTGTGGCCCAGTAGAGGTGAGTCATCCGGGAGTAAATCCATCAAGATAAAAGAGGTCATGAAGAAACATTCGCGTCCAACTGGCAAAAAAGGCAACAGTAGTGTGCAGCCAAGAAGACCATTTTTACCTGCTAAAATCGTGTCGAACGAACTAGCCAAAATCATGCACACCCCAAAGTCCCTGTGCAGACACGGCATTTCGAGCTTGACGACACAGCCGGTGTTTGTTGTCTGAGTGCGTGTGTGGTCTGCCTGTGTGTGGTATGTCAGTTTTTATTCCTTACCACCTTAAATTCTGGAATTTCTGCAATTTAGACGTCCCCCTCCCATCGTTTCTCAACGCCCGTCCACCTGCCATCGCGGATGATCGACGACGAGCTCTTCGCCGACGAGGACGATGCCTCCTCCGTCCCTTCTCAGCCTGACCGGTCCAGTCCGGTCAAAACCGGTTTCCCCATCGCCAGGACCGTTCTGCCCCTGTCCCAGGAGGCGCTGACGACGCACAGCCAGTCGCCGCGACCCTCTCCGGAAGGCTCTCCTCTTCGCCAGCCGCTGCTGACGACCGAGCAGGAACTGGAACGTCTGGAAGAGTCCATCGTCGTCAGCGTCACGGAAACAGTGGAAGACTTGGCCGCGGAGGAGGAGAGCGACTCGGAGAAGTCCGAGAAATTGCGCGGCGGCGGGATCGGCGAGACGGCGCTGCTGCCAGCCGGGGGCGTGGTGCATTTGTGGGGAGGGGGACAGCAGAAGGTCAAGGAGAAAAGTGGGCCAGCGTCTCCTCCGCCGAAAGCGACAGGCAGGAAGAAACACGCGCGAGGCAGTGCGGGTCGACACACGCTCGGCGTCGACGTCGGCTGGTTCCGGAGAATACTCAAGCAGCAGAGGGGGTAAGAGATGGCTGGTGAAATGCGTGGTCATATGAGGGTATTGTAGTGGGATTGGAGACTGTAGGTACATTAGTGGGTGCCAGAATGGACGAAAACTGGTGCATTTTTGAGGATGTTTTGGCTCAAACAACTTTATAGGGAGGCGAGGGCAATCAAAATGAACTAAGTTCAGTCAGATACCTATGATCACAGACATGGTTGGCAATCAAAATGAACTAAGTTCAGTCAGATACCTATGATCACAGACATGGTCACTTCACGAGCCCCCATACACCTGATCAGACAGTGTGCACTGATAATCAAATGGTATTGGTACCAACATTCAATTTCTTCAGGGCTACCACCAGCTCATCACCCGATCACAAACCAAAGAGGCACAACAGCAGCCGCAAACGCGCTGATGGAGCCTCAGCGAATCGGAACTAATTTCTGCATATAAATTTAACGTATTTTTTCCCATTTTTCTCGAATTCTCGACGTCGGCTGTTATGCTAGCAGGTGTGTGGTGATATGGCCCTCGCGATTGTCTCACGCACACGCGTACGCGCACGCACGCACTAGTTCTAGCCGGTGTACATTCGATTCATAGGCGGCGATTTTGATTCTCGAAATTCTCATAATTTCTCAGTCAAAAAATTGCGTTGTTTTACTTTTGGGTTTTCGAGGAGTAAGCAGGCACCAAAAGCGCTCTTGCCTCGCTTATTAGCTTTCTTGTTTCTAGGCCCCAAATTTGTTCCTCATTTTCCCGATTTTAAACCGTCAAGCTTCCGTAATTCGCTGTTTGCAATTTAAGCTTTCGACTGTTTTGGATTTTCTCTCTGTAAAAAATCTCACTATTTTTCGTTTGCGTTGTGATTTGTGCGTGTCTCAAATTTGCATGAATAAAATGGCATTTTACTATGCACGACACACTACCGTAACAGAGTCGTATAGAACACGCTGAAAGTCGCCGATTGTTTTTCGCTTCTCCCACCTTTCACGGAGTACGATACGCACCAACAAATACGGTAGTGACCAACTAAAAAAAAACGTGCAACTCCAGCATAAAAGACGAAAATGCGTTGAGCAGATTGGTCTAGAGTCAGTTAATGTTATTGCGGTTCGCTTTTGCCGATGCCCCTGGATCGATAAACCACCAACAACGCCGCCTGAAATGTGTTAATTGATAGTAAATTGAGTTAAAATGAGAGAGAAAAAAACGCACCACAATAGTCGCAAGTATGGAGATTGCCAGCGTGGTCGCAGGATAGCCAAAGTAATCCATGGAAACGCTGCCTATCACGCTACCCATAAATCCTCTGAAAAATACGAGAATGTAAAGCGAATTTTGCAAATTACGCCATTAAATAATTTCGCAAATTTTCCATCTAAATACTGACCCAGCCGAGTAGCCCGTGCTGTAGAGCGAAGAGATCACCCCATGCGTGGGCGTGTTGTCTTCCAGACCGCTCAGGCTAAAGAACAAAAGAATCAGAAATATCAATAATTTAACAAATCTAAAAATCAAGTAATCCTGACATCGCTAGCTCGACCGCCGCGTTAAAGGCCACCGTAAACGACACGGCCGGCAGGCCCTGCAGAATCAGACCCAAGACGGTGACCGACATGGCTCTATAAACGCAGCACGCACATACGGACACGAGTGAACAGTTGGACGGGCACGCACGCACGCACACATACCTGTAACAACTATTTTTCCAACATCCATCCCCCACTCCCCCAGAATTTTCCAGGTTCACCGTTCACCATGCCTATGGCGATAAAAGTGAGTAACGGTTGGTGATCTTCAGTGCTTTTTAGTGTTATATGACCATAAAACAGCGAAATAACACTAGCGCCAATTTCGACCAAAAAGTACCAGTATAGGTAAGTCAAAAAATGGTCGGCAACCCCACACTTTTGCTCCACCACCAATATTCCAAAGCCCCCTCCCCCGCACCCCCACTCGCTCTGACCCAGTGTATGCACACACACTCACTGGACGAAGCCTGGCTTGAGGGCTGAAGAAGTGGCCAGCACAGCCATGGCGGCGGCCGCGCCACAGAGGGAAAGGATGAGCAGGTGAAAGGGCCATCGCGGCTTGTCGGCCAACTTGCCGAAAGGGTACACCAAAATGGCGAAGGAGGCGGGAGCGATGAGGAACACGATGCCGAGCCACACGGCGGGCAGGTCGAACTAAATGAACACAAAAGTTCCACAATACAGCAACGGTATGTACCTGCGTGCTCTTCGAATTTAACTGGGGGTGCCAAAGTGTGCACTAAAACAGTTCAAACTGGGCACTTTTTGGTCCATATAGACTCTAAATGTTTTAGTTATTTGGACAGCACTGACGCGAAAACGTTTGTAACTTTTGGTAGGTTGAAACACTTTAGAGCAGTTCTGGGGTTCGAGTTCTGATTGGGAAACCCCGGATCTGGTAAAGCGTGGGGATATTGACACCAAAATACCAACACTTCTCAGGTGCGCTTCCAGTGAGACGTCATTGAAGGTGAGCGCGACGGAGCAAGTGCCGACCGTCAACGGAATGAGCAGTACCGAGGGCGCCGTCCGAGCCACCCGGATAAAACCGGTTTGAACCGGCTGTTCCTTCGCCTTTTCTTGAACCGGCGGTTTACCGGTCTCCAAACTGAGCGGGTCCGTAGGCTCGGCTCTGGCTTTTTCCGTCTGCTTCTCGGCGCCACTACCTGACAAATCATCAGATAGCATAAACTTGCACAAAATACACTGCATAAAATAAACATTGAAGCGCCCTGACTAACCAGTTCCATGTTCCAGCTTCGTGTCATACAGTCTCCAACAAATAAAGGTGGTCAGTAGGGCAATGGACCCCAGCAAGACGAAGGGTAAAGGGAAACCGCCAAGCGTGTAAAGAGTGCCACCGACGAACGGCCCAATCGCCATGCCGAGTGCAAAAGCCGATTGCCATGATGCCTATACGTGTGCGGTAAAATAGATTTGCATGTTGTACGTTGCACAATTGTGCTATGCACATGCAGCGATACAGTAGTCAGACGCTTCCGAAACGCTAGCGTACTGACCACTGAGTGTAAAAGCGTGCTACACCTTGGCATTATGCAAACACTAGTAGCCGCTAAACACACCACTCAGGCGGGTTCATAACGAAACGTACAACAATCGATACGGTTTGATCCCTCCCCACTATCGGTGACGGATGGTCATGAAAGATTGCATAGTCGCCAACAGTCCCCCAGACAAGGTTGAAACAATAGCCCCCAGGAGTACTATTGGATGATTTACGGTACACTGCATACAACTCATTGCACATTGCACGCTCATTGCACAAGTTGATGAACAATGTAGGGATGAGCTATTCATTATTTGTGTTGCCCAACCCCAAAAAAGATACTGGCTGTCACAGTCAAACCAGCAAGCGGCCGACGCACCACAATTCTGCCTTTGTGCATGGGAAACACCGCGCCAACGGCGCAGTAAAACCCGATGGTGGAACCGCCCCCGTACACCAATCCCTCCACCGCCCTTGCGACAGCTGACAGCGTCGTAAACCACACCGGGGAGTCTACATAGTGCAGAAATCTAAATGAGAAAATTGAAAAAATACATCAAAAACGAAAATTGAAAAAGTTACAGTCTCCGCCCACCCAAAAGCCACAGTGACGACGCTAGTGATAAGATAGGAGCCCACCAGCATGGTTTTCGAGCCAGTGTAGACCACCTAAATTAATTGGTAAAATTGAGACAAATACATAAATGCATAGAACTACAGTACCAATTTTCCAGCCGCCAATGCGCCCAAAAAGTTGCCCACTTGAAAGACGCCGAAGACCACACCCACCCAACTCTGGCTGACGGCTTTTTCATTGGCCTGAAGTGTGTGTCCGTCCATCTGTGTGTGCGTGCGTGTGATCCCAATCAATGCACCTCCTTGGGATAGAACGGGGCGATGCAGGAAAAAATCAGCGCATTGACGAAATTGGCCAGCACCAGAGAAACGGCCAGCCATCTTTGGGCGGAACTTAAGCTCTGTTTCGGTTCCCGAATGACGCCATTTTCGCGAATTTCCCCACTTTTCTCTTCGTCCACTTTGTCCAGCTCGTATTGCGAGCCCAAGCTGGTGAATTCCATCGATTTTGCGCAGTTTTCGAGAGCTGGATACCCACTACTGAGGGCAAGCCTAGCTGAGTACGCTATACGCGGTCTACTACGCACAAACACAGCGGGAAGCTAGCGTGGCAACGCTAGTGAACCGGCTTTATATAGCAGCGCCTCGCCTAGGGGAAGGGCGTTTTATCTAAGGGCAAATGCCGGATGGACGCGCTCTGTTGCCAAGCGTC
Organism: Paralinhomoeus sp. GSCO2_6; assembly: GCA_030248085.1. Taxonomy (NCBI): domain Eukaryota; kingdom Metazoa; phylum Nematoda; class Chromadorea; order Monhysterida; family Linhomoeidae; genus Paralinhomoeus; species Paralinhomoeus sp. GSCO2_6. Next base: position 130,720 of record JASAMY010003411.1, read on the forward strand.
TAGCGAGACCTGTTTTTCTACGCGTGACCCTTGCGTACCAAACACCAGTTGGGCATGTTGGAGACGACGCAGCCACAGAAGATAAACAACATAACATTTAGCGCTTTGTTGTTTGCATCGGCGACAAAGCAGAAGTGTAACTGACCCATCAAAGCTGAGGGAGTGGGGGCACTAGGCAGGCGGGTTCTTAGCATGGCAGCGGGCAGCGTATGGCCTAGTGGTAGAGGAACAGCCTCCTGCGCGCACGGTTCTGGGTTCGATTCTTGATGGAGCCACTAACGACGATTCCTACAGTGGCGGCGCTCCGTAGGGGCAGGGGTGGGGTGGACTACCCTCCCCCCCAACTTCTGGACTGCCCCCTGCAACTTTTTGCTCTCCATCATGTACGAGAGCTTGTGTACGTGCATAACAAATTTCAAATGAGAAACTTTGGTTCGAAGACAGGCGAGTCCTTCACTGCCAATCAAGATATCGGGGCAGAGTCGTAAAAACATGACTGAAGGAGAGCGCAACCCACTCCATAGCTCGCTTCACCAATTCTGGCGGCGCGTAGATAGGCGTTCGCTCTCATCATCGCACGCACTGCCCTCCCCCCAAAAGTGCACACATGCAAGGTCGTTGGGAATTTGCTGAGATTTTCTGCGTCCCCCTGTTGAAATTCGGGCTCAAAGGGCGGAGACGAGGGGCGAAGGGGCGTATGTAAATTCTACTCAATTTCATCGCCAAAAAAATGAAGAAAACGACGCTCGACAGCCAAATTTTCGACTGCGGCGCAAGATGTAGAGGACAAAATTTTGGAACAGCGCTGATTTTTAAGAAAAAAATGGGCATTTCCGGTGCACGTTTTGACGCGTCTGCCACAATTGAGCAGTGTCCTAAAAATCTGGGAATCATGGGAAAGATCTGGGATCTACTCTGTGAGGTTCCCAAGGACTAGGGTACAAAATTTACCCTATAAAAAATTACAAAACCTAGTAGGGAAGGCAGCAGAGTAAAAAAGTTGCCTGCAGCACTGGGTTTTCTGAGAAGGCAATGTACATAGGTGTACGTATTTTGTGTTTTCAGGTATCGACCGTTTATTACCTCTTCTTTTCAAAAAAAGTTCCTGCTGCGCCTACTCCACGTGGACATTCGACACTGGTGGACGGTTGCAAATAATAATAATCATCAGTATCTTGCCCTCCCCGAAAATGTTCCTGGACCCACCCTGGATGCTGGCCTGTACAGCTCCAACTTTTCAAACTGCCCCCTGTAACTTTTGCACTGTCCCCCTAACTTTTAATCCTGGCGCCGCCACTGGATTCTTACCAATGCATTTTTCGTGCTGTCACTGCCCTATTGTAGATTGCGGTTGGCGTTCTTGCGAAATTCGAATGCCTTCGGCTGCCCTCGTGGCTACTTATGTTCCCCCTGACTGACAGGAAGGGGTCGTGGAGATGAGTGTGCCACATGGGCCATTGACAGCATTCTAGCGTCGCCATTAATGCAACAAGATTCGCCTGAGAAAACTCATTTGTCCGTGTGTGTGCGTGTGTTACTTTTTGTGCGTTTTTTCACACTTCGCAACAGGGAGACGGGCGGGCGCGCGCACCAACGCTACCAAACAACGCTCTACCAATCGCATTTTTTGTGTTCAAAATTTACCACTCAACTTTTTTTTTGCTGTTTTCTTTTCAGATTGCGTGCTTTTACAACAGGAAATTAAATGGGCTTGATCTTGAAGTGTAGTCCAATGAGGGAGAAGACCATGCACTTCAGGTCTTGCACCAAATAGTAGAAAGTGCGCAGTCCTTCGGGGTCCCTGAATAAATCATTAGAATTTTATTAAAAAAATTATAATAAAAAAAATAAGACGCACTTGCTGCTGTTCACGTCGACCAGACTGCCGATCTTGGAGGTCGTGAAGGAGATGTGCTCGTCGCCCAGCAGAATTTCTAACTCCTATAAAAAGTTACTAATTTACTAATTTCATTTAATCTTTTTATTCGAATACGGCATACATTATATTACAATACTATACTGTACATATTTACCGTCATAATTGCTACTCCGCCAAGACACCCACTATCCCATCCTCACCTCAATCGATAATAAATTTGCTCAATCAAATTGTCTCAAAAAAAACTAAATTAGAAAAATTGATAAAAAATAAATAAACCTGTCTGCCAACACGATCGGGGGCGGGCCAGCTCGAGTCATCTTCCTGCATGATCTCGCTGTCCTCTATTATGCGTTTCATCTCCAGAATGACTCGCTGCGTGACGTAGCACTGAATTTCCTCATTTTTCCCAACAAAATTAAATTCGAGAACTACAAAAAATGTTCTCGTCACCTCCTTGCGGATCATGGTGTCGTTCTTGTAGTTGGAGTTGTTGGCGTAGCGCATTTTGCCTGAGGAAATATTCGTGAAATTAAGTGGAAAATAAAGTAGATTCAGAAAATTAAAATTCCAAACCGTCGGGTCGGAATTCGAACTCGAGAAATTCGTGTCCGAATTTGCCTTTGTGGCCCACGTAGTACCGAAGGTAAAAGTCGTCTTTCCCGGACATTCTCGGTATTCTTTCTTTTACACTAAATTCGGAAAAACTTTAGAAACCAATTCGAATACGCGACGAACAAAAAAAAACGAATTATGCTCAGCTGCGACGCTCGAATTAGTCGACCGAACGTACGTAATAAAAAAATTTTAAACGATGTTAGGATTATGTTCCCTGTGTTGCCTCCTAACCATGACTGTGCAATTTCGATCTTATTTTTTTTTATAAATTTTATCCAGGTGTGTGTTCTCCGCAACCCATTTGTTGGGCCCAGTAGAATGCATCACTCAATCGCACCCTGGGGCACTAATTGTTGACCGCAGAAGAAAATGCACGCACTGCATATGAAAAAGTACGCATCGCATATGTAGGTGTGCCCCGCATATAAAATCGCAATTTGCCGCATATGAAGATGTACGCTCCGCAGATAAATATGGTCGGTCGGTTGGTCGTGAATATTGAATGGTGATACTGATGTGATGGGTGCTTCTGCGTTGGAGCGCATCGGATGCGGTAGAATTTCACTGTAACAAATTTCGGGCCGGGCCGGGCCTGAGCCGTTTGATGTCGCGCCGGGCCGGGCCGGGCCTGGGTGGTGGGCGGGCCGGGCCGGGCATGAATCTCCAGGCCCGTTTCGTTCTCTACTACATAACACGCATTGGGACACACGCAAGGACAGCAAGCTACTGCTGTTCTGCTGCTCGCATACTCGCGCTGTAGCAGCGCTTTGACGAGTGGCGGCCCTTTTGGCCGCTGGCCCCTGCCACCCGTCAACGGTTGCATTTTCTTCGCCTGCTGCAGTGTCGATCGATCGATCGTGGCGGTGTCCAGAACACTCATACTCATACTCATACTCATACTTGGCCCCATACTTCAAGAGCAACTGCGGGAGACTTTTTATGCGCCGCGTGCATTATTATCTGCGGTCCGTACCAATTGGTCTGCGGCGCGCGCATATCTATCCACCTGAGAACGGATCTGCGTTCCTCGCTGTTTCATCTGTGCTCCGTCCCTTTTTATATGCGGCGCGCACATATTTATCTGCGGTGCGTACACATCCATCTGCGGTTGGTACACATTTATCTGCGGTGCGTGCATTTTCTTCTGCGGCGAAAAATTGCAGCCTAATGGAGCATAAATGGCTTGGCGCCAATTGGACTATGTTCATGTTGTGGTACGACATGCAAACTGAGTTCGATTGTTGTTGTTGTTGTTGTTGTTGTTGTTGTTGTTGTTGGATTAGAGACAACGCTAGGAGGACGCCAATGGTCCACATAGGATTCTCCATGGAGCCTTCCTTTGGGCACAAGTGAGTGACGTTGCGCGCACCCAATTGCCCAATTTCGGCTACCTCCTCCACCCTGAATACCAGTGTCCTGATTACTCAGGGGCGGCGTTTGAACTGCAGAGTCCACGCCTCAGCACGTTACTTGCAACTGGGCGGGTTGGCCAATTTTTTTTGACGAAAATATTTTGGTAGGTGGGCACACCAAAATAATACGGTTGGAAAGCACAGCACGGAGCGTACACTAGAAAGAACGCACCAACAAAACACACAAAGATTCGAACTGTAAAAAGTAATAATAATTAAAATAAATGTCAAAAACTACCGACAAATCGCCTGAAACACTGGTGGAAAATGCGCAGCCGCCGAGTGAACCCCTCCCTAGACAGGACTTGGTTTTGCAGTTTTTTTATTTTTTATTACTTCTTTCTGTAAACATTTTAATATTTATTAAGGAAAAATTTGCAGGTGGCTGCAAAAAAGGTGAATATGTGACGCTCTTCTGTTGGAGCCCAGTTTGAAAAATAGGGGTATCAATTAAGGCATGCCTCATCTATGTATAGCCACTTATGCTTTGCAGCTGATCAACTTCAGTTTGAACAAACTGTGTATAAAAACCGAACCAAACGCAGCAACACGTCACATATTCGGCATTTTTTTGTGTTTGTGTGCATAGAAAGGAGCAGTGGCAATCATAGGACCTATAACTGGACTGGAACACCCTGCATTCACATATGCCGCATGACTAAATGCCACGTGGTTGCAAGACAGGCAGGAAGGACCGCAGGGTCTTGCACATGGACCACTATGCAGACGTACGCACGCACGCACGCACGCACGCAAGCACGCACGAACACACGCACGCACGCACGCACGTACGCACGCAAACACGTTGTATAGGAGCAGTGCGTTATTGGGTAAATGCCAAAAAGGAAATGACGAATGGAGCCAGTACCATATGTATACCTACACATCACTAACTGAACTGTAGTGGCAATCCACATCTCACAAATGTTAGCAAGGTGCCAATTATTTATGTAGGAACTTTGGCTGTGCCAGGTCGATGGTAATGACCAGAGATAGATGAGATGTGAAAGGATTGCTGTTGCATTTTGGGTGAGTGAGATAGCTCACACAAAAAAATGCCGAATATGTGACGTGTTGCTGCGTTTGGTTCGGTTTTTATACACAGTTTGTTCAAACTGAAGTTGATCAGCTGCAAAGCATAAGTGGCTATACATAGATGAGGCATGCCTTAATTGATACCCCTATTTTTCAAACTGGGCTCCAACAAAAGAGCGTCACATATTCACCTTTTTTGCAGCCACCTGCAAATTTTTCCTTAATACAGTGTTTTTTCGTAAGACAAACATCGATGCGTAAAACCTATACAGGCACCCGCATGACGCACGCACGCAGGCACGCACACACACATGCACGCACGTACGCACGCACGCATGCACGACATATGTACCATGTATGACATATGTAGCATGCTTGGTAGAATCCCCTGAGTGCAGTAGGAGACACTCATTGTATAGAATGTGAGCATGTGGTTTGACAATAGGCACGCATGTATTTTTCATTGACCAAAGTTGTGCACAACTAATTGTCATGCAAATGATACAAAGCAGGATGACCTATCAGCAAATGGCACAGCATGCAGAGAAACTACAAACAGAAGCCACTGCGGATAATTGTGTGTGTGCGTGCGTGCGTGCGTGCGTGTGCAGTTGTGCTATATTGCTGCATCGTAGCATAGTGATGTAAAGAATCAAAATGATCGCTATAACTAGGCGGTCAACTTTTGTGTTTTAGCCGAAGTGATGCGACGTACTCACATCGAGTTTTTTGTGAAGCAGCCGATTTGATGGTGTGCGTGCGTGCGTGCACATCTGCAGTGCCATATTGGTTCGTCGGAGCATAGCAGTGTAAAGAATCAAAATAATCTACACGTGCAGGCGGTCAACTTCCGTGTTTAGCCAAAGTGATCCGACCTACCCATATCAATATTTATCGATTATTCCGGATGTGAAAATATTTTGGTGCGTCGGATCATGTTGACTTCAAGGAATGAAATGTTCGCCATCGAAGGGCAATCAACTTTATTATTGACGTTAATGCCCTCCGACGTAACCACACCAAAATATCGCCATTTTTCGTTTTCGGTATAATGGGGAGAGGCATTTTGGTGCGTTCAATTTGGTCCAATTGTCAAAAGGGGTCTATTCCAGGTCATGCCGAACAACTTTTTCCTTTATAGCAAAGCTCTGTGATAAGCCGTTAGCGCGCCTATTAAACACAAACTTTTTGGCCGATATTTTTAATTGCTAATAACTCATTATCGGTGATGAAGTTTTAGGTTCAGTGACTTGGCATAGACTTCCCATAAGAAACTGTTCAAGGAAATCAAAAAAAAATTGGGGGTTAATTGGGCACTTTTTCGAGATTTACTCTTGGTGGAAACCACCCCAAAAAAAAAACGAAAAAAAAAAAATGTCCGAAAAAACGCAAAAAATCGACGATATCTCGAGTTTGGTAGGACGCAGAGACGATTCCTTTGGTACGCAAAATTGCCATCATGGGTCGCTTACACATGCCAAGTTTCATTCCAATTGCCCACGGCACTAGCAAGTGGCGCTCCAAAAACTGGGAGGAGAACACGAAAAAAAAAAAGACACTTTTCGGAAACATTTTCGGGCGTACCCCCTTAACGCGCAGCAATACTGCAACGCGCTGTGGCACGTACGGTCCCCCGATGAGTGCGCTTCTTTTGACCCATAACGCGCCGAAATCGGTTCAGCCAATCAAAAGTTATGGGCGATCAAAAATCCGAATTCTCGCGCGCGCAAGTCGTCACATATTAGGGTTGTTTTAGGTGAGAAATGTCGGAGCAATGACCAGCGAAAACGCGAAAAATGTGCAGTGGCAGGAATCGAACCTGCGACCCTCAGAGAGGGTGCCTGGCTTGCCGGGCCATCGCCTTAACCAACTCGGCCACACTGCTGCGAGTTCGCAATCGGTCAATGCTCCTTATATAGGGAGGCAGGGTTGCATAAAAAAAAATTTCAAGTTTTTTTTTTTAATTAAAAAATTTTTTTTTTTTTTAATAATTTTTTTTTTTTAATTGACTTAGGAGCCATCATTGGTGCCAAATACCTGTACTATAAGATACTTTTAGCCTATTAGAGTGTCAAACACAACTAATAGTGCTTCCTTAAAGCCTTTAGAAGCGTATTTAGCAAGCCAAGCCACTGCCTCTAAATGGTCGTGTACGGTATCGCACTATGTTGGGAACCAGTTTGGAACCCCAAAAAGAGCTTGGTTTTGGTGCTAATAAGCAAGTTTATGCATGAATAACTACTAATTGTACCATCTAGACACCATTTAAACGCCTTTTTGCAACTCAAAAGTTAAATTTTACCCAAAAACAGAGAATTTTTTTTAATTAAAAAAAATCCAACTTTTTTAATAAAAAAAAAATTTTTTTTTTTTAAAAAAAAAAACTTTTTTTTTTAAATTGTGCAACCCTGTAGGGAGGTACCCATTAGTAGCGTGTTGCTGCACGCTTAAGCCCCAAACAGGTGGCTGTAGTGAGCTTGCTGTTGGCCGCGCCTGCAGACCTTGAACAGCTAATATTACTGAGAGAGTTGTAGTCTCAAGCTCCCTGGCTTGAGAAATATGTACAGGGTGGCCCACGATGGGTTTGCCAACTTTGACTGGCTACTGTGCTCCGCTGCGTTGGCAGATTTTGCCCAAATTTTGCACGCATGCGCTACCAAGTCCAACTTAGATATGTGAAAAATTTCAGTGGGATCCACCAATCTATCCGGGATTTATTCAGCACGACACGGAATCACTGATTTTCAAAGTGACCGCCGCTTTGCGAAATACACTTGGTGCACCTGCCAGCAACGGAACGGCAAATTCGAGAGCACAAATCGGCGTCAAAGTGGGCAAACGCATTTTCAATAGCTTCTTTGAGCTCTTCTATGGAATTGGACGGCTGCGAATAGACCACCTCCTTAACGATACCCCACACCGAAAAGTCGACCGGAGTGAGGTCGGGCGACCTGGGCGGCCAGTCGAACGGTCCTCCACGACCCAGCCAGCGGTTGGGGAATGCCTCGTGAAGCCAGTCCTTGACCTGTGACAGCGAAGTGCGGGGGGGCCCCGTCTTGCTGGAAAACGATCGCGTCGACATCAGGCCACTCCGCAATCTCTGGCCAAACTTCGTTCTGCAGCAACTCCAGGTAGGAGTCGCCAGTCACAGTTCCAGCAAAGAAAAAGGGGCCGATGATTCCGCTGCTGGAGATGCCGACCCAACACATCACACCTGGACTGTTCACTTCTTTTTCAAGCACCTCGTGTGGATTTTCACTGGCCCAATAAACCGAATTGTGGCGGTTGACCCGGCCATTGAGCTTGAATTGGGCCTCATCTGACCACAAAATTCGATCGCAAAACTGCTCGTCAAGATGACACTGCTCAAGAAACCACTCGCAGAATTCCAAACGACGGTCGGGGTCGTCTTCGTTCAAAGCTTGAAGCAGCCGGGGCCGATATGGGCGCAAGCTGGCGCTTTTGAGAATTCGCTGAAGCGAGGTGCGCGCGAGTCCCGTTTGGGCGGCAAGGCGGCGAGTCGACTTCTTTGGAGACCGTCTGATTGCCGCTAGCACCCTTTGCTCGGTCGATCCCGTTCTCTTGGGCTTCGGCAGTTGCCTCTTGATCTCCCCCACTGAACCGGTTTCCTCGAACCGCTTGACAATGTTCAGGACTGTCTGGTGGTTGCAGGTTTGCCATTCAGGAAAATCTCGCTTCAGACGTCTAGCGGTTTCGCGAGAATTTTTGACTTCATAATAAATTTGCACAGTTTTCACTCGCTTTTGAAGGCTTAGACGCTGACTTTCGGCCATCTTGTCGACTTTCTAACACTGACATCAGCACGCCACACAACAGATGCAAATTCGCATACCGTACATCATTGACGTGAAAAATCAGGAATTCCATTTGAGCACCATTATTGCAAAAAAAAACTCATCGGTCAAGGGTAAAACCTGGTACATATCTAAGTTGGACTTGGTAGCGCATGCGTGCAAAATTTGGGCAAAATCTGCCAACGCAGCGGAGCACAGTAGCCAGTCAAAGTTGGCAAACCCATCGTGGGCCACCCTGTATAATAGAGGTGGTGAGTGGAATGGGTAGTAGTTTGTTTAGGTGAGAAATGTCGGAGTAATGACCAGCGATGTCGGAGCAATGACCAGGTTCGATTCCTGCCACTGCACATTTTTCGCGTTTTCGCTGGTCATTGCTCCGACATTTCTCACCTAAACAAACTACTACCCATTCCACTCACCACCTCTATTATATTGTTTTAGATCGCAACCGCCGTCAAGTTTATGATGGGACCAAAAGTGAGGGAGACCCCCTTTCAAGATCAAAAGTCCTTCTTGCAAAAGAAAGGTATTGTACACATTTTTTCATGAATATATATTTTTTGCTGTAAATTATAGCATTTTAATATTAAAAAACAACAACATTTTAGGCTTGACCGATGCTGAAATTGAAATGGCCCGTCAAAAGGTGCAAGCGTCGTCATCACAGATTGGCGGAATTGTGCCTATGGATAGAATTGTGGGAATCCACAGTAACCCCCCAAATTTGCATATGCAAATGGGGAATTCTTGGCGCGATTACGCAAATGTGGCGGTAATTGCAATCGGCGCTTCCTATGGCCTGTACAAGGTCTGCAAGGTGCGTGTACTTCTCTAATTATTGCTTCTATTTTTTGCTTGTTCTGGATAATTCGGATTACGCTCGTGTGTGTGCGTGTGTGTTTGTGTGTGCGTGTGTGTGGTATAGGTGCTGATTGGTCCACAAAAGCCAGTGGAGGGGGAGGGGGTGGCTGGGGGTTTCGAGGGGTGGGGTCTAGAGCCATCCTGGGTAAAATGTCCGGGATCGGAAATTTTGGAGGGGGGTTGTCGAATTGGAAGATTTCGCAGCAAAATAGCGCGTAAATCGCCGCTTTTTGGTCCAAAATGTGCCAAAACAACGCCTAAATAGCACTTCTTAAGCGTTTTCGGTCACACTGTACTGAAAAACGACACAAAAACGCATATTTCCCCAATTTTTCAATATTGAGAGAGGGTTTTCCGCAAGTTATCCAGGATGGCTATGGCCAGGGGGGCCTCTCTCCCGCAAAAAGCGGGACGGCTATAGCCAGGGGGAGGGTGACCCCCCCCCCCTACCCCTCCTGAGTGTGTCTGTCTGTCTGTCTGTCTGTCTGTGTGCGTGTGTGTGTGTGTGTGTGTGTGTGTGTGTGTGTGTGTGTGTGTGTGTGTGTGTGTGTGTGTGTGTGTGTGTGTGCGTGTGGGCACACACACGTATCAAATTCTCTCTTGTTAGACGTGGATTCTGCCCCGCTACTTCGGCATAGCGGACCCCGACGCGGAGCAGATGCTCAGACTTCAGGAGCAAGTTCAGAACTTGAGAGACAGTCTGAAGTTCGTCATGGATACGGTGCAGCAAACGCTGACCACCGTGCAGCAACAGCAAGAGAGCCTCAATAGAGCCATGGTTCTATTGGCCGATAGGGTGCGTCAGAACTCATGGGTGCCCGCCCACGCAATTTGGGCCAGAGGGGGGGGGGTGTATTTTGTGATGTGATGTGAGGATTAGGGTAATTCGACAATTTCGGGCAGATTTTGACCCACCAAATTTTGCGTAAAATGGTGCCTTTTCGCTCCTAAAGGCCCAAAATGTGATCTGATCTGAATGCCGTTTCTAGCGTAGGTTTAAGAAATGTGCTGGAACAATTTCTTGCCATTTTTACACGAAAAGTTGCGTAATGTTCTGAACATAGATGGGCACAGCCGTCTCCCAGCCGTCTCCGACCGGGCTGAAACTAGGGACCATATCGCATATCGCAGCAAAAATTTAGACCATATCGCAGCGGGCAGTGCTGCGATGTGGCAGTATCGCTGTGCGGTGGTGCGATATGGCGATATCGCTCTGCGATGGTGCGATATGGCGATATCGCTGTGCAGTGGTGCGATATGGTGATATCATTGCACAGTGCTGTGATATGGCGATATCGCTATCGCTGTGCAGTGGTGCGATATGGCAAAATCTCTGTGCGGTGGTGCGATATGGCAATATCGCTGTGCAGTGGTGCGAAGTGCGATATGGTGATATCATTGCTCAGTGCTGTGATATGGCGATATCGCTATCGCTGTGCAGTGGTGCGATATGGCAAAATCTCTGTGCGGTGGTGCGATATGGCAAAATCTCTGTGCGGTGGTGCGATATGGCAATATCGCTGTGCAGTGGTGCGAAGTGCGATATGGTGATATCATTGCTCAGTGCTGTGATATGGCGATATCGCTATCGCTGTGCAGTGGTGCAATATGGCAAAATCTCTGTGCTGTGGTGCGATATGGCAATATCGCTGCACAGTGCTGCAATATGGCAATATCAATATCACTGTGCAGTGGTGCGATATGGTGATATCATTGTGCAGTGCTGGGATATGGCGATATCGCTGTGCTGCATTGCGATATGGCGATATCGTAGCCCTGCGCTGCAAATATGGTCATGTGCCACAGTGGTGCTGATGACAGGAAATTGTTCTGGCACCAATAACATTTGCTTGTTTAAACTGTGTACACGTTTACGTTTGCGTTTATGTACACTTTACAGCACTCCTGTCACAGCCATGAAATTGACTTGTATTGACTTGACTTTCTGATCCAAAATGTCCTGATAAAAAAACAAAAGTCGCTGATCATTGAATCAATGGTAGTTTTGCTCTCTGGAACAACTGGCTAATGCTCACATACTGCTGACTACCTACTGCAATGCAAAATAAAATACATGGTCGGCCTGTCACCAATCACCAGCTCACAACACAACCACCAAATAGTGCGTTGGCTCTACTGTATTTTCACGAAATTTTTTGACAGAATCAGTTTAAAACAGCGCTGTCCAAGCTATACCTACTGGTGCAAAATTGCGTCACAATTGCTTTTTATAGAGTGAGATCGAGGCATTCAAAGACCAGGACATTTTGGTGGCTCACCCTGTATGCCACTTTTGCGCAATGTTCTATAAGAATTGCTAAGAAACACTGCCAACCCAAGTTGTTTGCATGTGGCGCATTTTTAACCATTTTTTGAGATCACGGTATGTCGATTGTGTCATCAGACCATATCGCCGGCACTCCCAATATGACCGGGCTGACAGAAAAGGCGTGCCCATCTATGGTTCTGAACATGAAAGCAGGGGGGTCACATTCCCGTCCCCCTTCCCAACTAACCTCTCCCCTATGTTCATACATGCATGCGTTCAATAATATTGGTTCATTAATTTAAATGATTATGTTTTAGCAAACCTCAGGTTCAACCAACGTCCAAATGCAGGAATTGCGAACGGAAATCGGGGTAGTCAAGTCATTGCTGCTGAGCAGGTAATTTTCTGTTTTTTTTTTAACTTGGTTTACTTTTTTAAACAATTATTTTCCAGAAAAGTGTTTCACCTTGTGCATTTGTTGAGCAGTTTCAAGTACGTATATAGTCGGGACGTATTTGCGGGATACTGTTTTAATATTGTATGATGATTCTAGCATTGTACAATACGTTAAATAAAGTAATTTCAGTATCAGAATGGTAGGGAGTAGGCAGGGGTGGGGGGGGGGGCTAGTTTTGGGGGGGGGGAAGGGGCTAACTACCTATAGTGCCCCCTCCCCCCCCCTGACAGGGGCCAATTATTATGGGGATAATTTGAGCGTTGTCGATCGGATTTTGTACTAACCACTCAGCGCAGCAGCCGATATTTTCAGAAAAAAAATCAACCACTTGTTGATCGATTCTGCATTTAAATTGGTTACTATACAATCAATACAAAAGAAAAAAAATTTGCAGAGACCAGTTCGCACCACTTCCAATGGCCAGTCGTGTGCTACCCGCCTGGCAAATGGCAGCCAAAGAAGACAACGACAAAACGGACAAAAAAGAAGAGACAATCCCAAATGGTGACAACTTGGACGCGGCCAACGAACATGCGGTGAGTTTTAAATTGAAAATTGATTAGATAATCGTACTGTAGATTTACTGTCAATTGAAACGACCCCATATTAATTTCTGCAGTCTAAGCTTGCAGCTTGTTGAAACATTGCAATGAAATGCAATGCAATGCAATGCAATGCAACGCAATGCAATGCAATGAAAATGGGGAGTTGAATCGCAAAGACATTCAAAACTATTTACAATAAGGCCCAACTGAAACCTATTAAAATTAATAGGAAAATTGAAATTATAGACAAATGAACCGAAGAACTTTCGCGCGCGCCGACGCAGCGAATTGGAGGACGACGATGAACCTGTGGAGAATTGATTTTAATTTCACATTTGGAAAATTAAAAATCCTGTTCATGACAATGCTCAATGTAAAAAAGGGATCAAGATCATTTTGCTTGGTTATTTGACGATTTTGTTGTGGATATAATTGTGGAGTTTGCGTGTGTGGTTCTTTCACTGTGAAATTGCGGGAAATAGAACGCTGATAGTTTCTTTTTGGTATGCTGTGTTAGGAATTGTCTGATGTTTTAGATGTATTTCTGCAGTTTGTTGTGTGTCTGTTATTGTTCTTATTGGAGGATTAGGGGCAACACAACACTAGGAGGCCGTCAATGGCCCATGTAGCATACCCATCTTCGTGATGCCTTCCCGCCTCGAGCTGCATAATTAGCCAAAGACATTCATTCGGAAAGAACGCCATCTGTAAACTAGGGCTGCGATGGCACGAGGAAATCCCTTGAGAGGGAAGTCCTCCATCTAGTGGATCCATCAAGAATCGAACCCAGGACCGTGCGCGCAAGAGGCCGATTCTCTACCACTACGCCATACGCTGCCCCGTAAGTGTGTGTGTGTGTGTGTGTGTGTGTGTGTGTGTGTGTGTGTGTGTGGGTGTGTGTGTGAGTGTGTGTGTGCGTGTGCGTGTGTGTGTGTCGGTGTGTGTGTGTGTGTGTGTGTGTGTGTGTGTGAGAGAGAGAGAGAGAGAGAGATTCGGCCAAAGCATATTCCAGAGGCGATTGACAATGCGAAAAAAGCAAGGCAAACGCAGACAGGGTGGCGGCAAAAAGACGGTGGAATTCGAGGAATTGGACAAAAGTTTAGTTGGAGACGCTGACAGATATCAAGATGATCGTTTAAAGGTTTGGTTATTTTATTGTGTGCGATTGCGGTGTTTGAGGTGGTTCGTAACTATTTGGGGCAACTGTTTTAGGCGCAAAAAAAAAATTGAAAATTTGCCTAGTCTTATCCCTATTTTTTTCGGCGCTAATGTATTTCGCGGGTCCCTATACTTTTGGCGGGGACCCTTTTGGCGGGTCCCGTCACCCCACGCGGGTCCATTGGGTTTTTTTTAGTTTCAGTTTCCTTTATTCCTTATCCCTTTTATCCCTCTTAGTTCTAGGCTTTGCTTAGGCTTAGGCCTATGCATCGCTATGGCTTAGGCTTCTGAATTGCTTAGGTTTAGGCCTTGCTGTGGCTTAGGCCCTACTGAAACCTCGCTTAGTCTGCTACTACACCCTTCTTACCAAAGCTTAACCAACGCATAAGCGCAAGCCTAAGCAAGGCCTGAACCTACGCAATACAAAAGCCTAAGCCTAAGCAATAAATAGGCCTAAGCCTGAGCGATGCATAAGCCTAAGCCTAAGCAAAGCCTAGAACTAAGAGGGATGAAAGGGTCAAAGGGATAACAGGTGCAGGAAACTGAAACTGAAACTATTATACCCAACGGACCCGCCTGAGGTGAAAGAATGATTATTTTAATTGACCATTTTATTTTTTTTAGGAGAAACTGTCGAAGTTGCCGACTCGAAAGCGGCCTGCGCCCGACGCGGAAGAGGTTTTGCTTTTGGAAATATTTGTTTTATTATGAAGATTTCAGTGTCTAATCAATGAATCCGTTTTCTCACTTTCTACACTGACGAGCGTTTCACATGGTCTTTGTATACTGGCAGTTGTGCCCAGAGGGTAGTGGGAACACCTGTATTGCACCGCACTATAAGTTTTCTTTTTCTTATTCTAGAAGCTGAATCAGTTAAATTTTATGTCGTAATAAATGGTTTAATTAAGGAAATTTTGCCGGTCGCAACGGCGGATTCGGACGAGGACAGCGAGATCTCGTACGATTCCGATGAATCGTCGTGGTCGGGCGACTCCGAATCGCGAGGTCCGCGGTTCGAATCCGGACCGAGACACGTGTTTTTTTTTTAATATTTTCTATGTTTTTATTTTTTAAAAAGTTTTTAAATGTTTTCGTTTTTTATTATTTTTTAAAATTGTTCGTTGATTTAGCACTACCGAGTGCCGACGCGTGGGGTAAGAAGCGGAGGGAGTTTTACGGAGCGGATTATGTCGACCAAGATTACGGTGGTACGTTGGAAGTTTTTTATTAGTATTATTTCTTTTTTGGGTTAATTTAAAATGAGCTTGAAGAAAGTGTCGCGGTACAACTGCGCTACCGTTAAAAAATGTTTCTGTTAATTTTTTGCGGTTTGCAATTTTTGTCTTCGCCAACATTTGCATTGCCCTGCCACTCACTAATTAGCTAATTGGCTAATTGCTTTAGGCTTTAGCGGTAGCGACGCGGAAGCAGCCGCCTTCGAAGAGATGGAGGCCGCCGAACTGCAGAAGAAACAGCTGGGCCAAATGACCGAGCAAGATTTCGAAGCCGATTTTTTGTCCGCTGCCGCCACTACAACTGCGATGGGGGAAAGCGTAAGTTGGCAAAAAATTTAACAAAAAATGGTCCTTACGCTAGGGAACGGTCACCCCCCCCCCCCCCTCTTCTAATGGCTCTAACAACAGACAATCATAAATTTGAGTGTGTATTGGCTCAGTTGGCTATTTTGCTTTGCACGCTGAATACGTTTGAATTCTCAGTGTGTGGGGGGGGGGGGGGCAAATTTGGATAATAAGGGCCCGTATTAAAATTTAAGACTCTTGCCAAATTTGACGGGGGGAAGCCCCCCCCCCCCACTCGCGCTTTGAGCTCGTGAAAAATGCGTGCGTGCAAAGTGTGGGCAAAGGGGTCTCTTGCGCTGTCAGGGAAAATCCGGTCCCATTTAAATTTGCTTGCAGCCCCCCCCCCCCCTATACAGCACAAAACGAACGACCCCCCCCCCCCCTCAGGTACCTCCTTGGAAGCGAAGCGATGTGAATGAGCGGGTTGGTTCATCATGGTGTGCGCTAAACAGTCGAAGCATTCGTTTCGCACCTTTAAACATGTTTCAACTTTCGTAGATATTTATTATCGTTTTAGGGATTGACATTGCAGACAACTACCCGAGTAAAATCGCTGTAAACGCCAAAGTTTTGCGCGTTTCTAACTCGGCACAACATTGCATTCTTCATTGTCCTGTATATGTAAAAATTAGCCTGTATTTTGAATCGCTCTACAGCGTTGCACGTTTGTACTACACTATACATATGTTCTCCATATTTTTGTTTCGCTTTAATTTACAGACGCGTGCGGAGAAGGAGACGGACCAACAAGAGTCGCAAGAGCCCAATTATTTGGACTTTGAGAAGCTTAGCTCGGAGGAAAAGCGAGAATTCGTTCGGAAGAATTGCGAGGAATTGGCGGAACTTTTGACGGATTATGAGGAAAAGGTGCGTGCGTGCGTGCGTTCGTGCGTGCGTGCGCGCGCGCGTGCCGGTGCGTGCGTGCGTGCCTTGACGCCTGTCTCCTTAAGCGCGAAGCTCTCCAAAAGGAAGTGCTTCCATTTCTGCGGACGGCGAAAAGCGAAGGCGTTACGGACCACCCGTTCGTCTCAGACTGCGCATTTGCCTTCCAAGCATATACAGCGTGTGTTGTACACTCAACGTTGCAACTGATTGGTTGGTGGGGGGGGGGGGGAAAATTGACGCCTGCGGTGCAGCATAGATGTAACCTGGACTGGCCGAATTGGGGGGGGGGGGGTGTTTAAAGGAAAGCGGGGTCCTCAGACTCACAGCGGGGGGGGGCATGTGTGCAGAGTGCATAAATTTTCCATCTAAAATAGCGTCAAAATCGGGGGGGGGGAGGCGAAACATAGGTACGCGACTTTCTTTTTTCAATAGTCTTGTTTTGTCTGCTTCTGTTTGTTATTATTGTTCATATGAGGGGACGGGGTAGGGGGGGGGGGGGGTAGTGGGAGGTAGGGTAGCCAGTCAGGCTTTGATTTGGACTATATTCTTGAAAGTGTCTATAGTCTATGTACTAATTGTTCTAATCTAATCGCAGGTACATGCTGAACATCCAGTTCTATATCTACTTGAAGAAGGCGACACCAATCGCGAAACTGGCAAGCACAAAGACGCACAAAGTGCTGGACAGGATTATACAGTTTAAGAAGGTATGCTGCGTACCGTAAGTCCTCCAATAGTGCCCCATTTTTCAACCTCTCCTTACCCGGGGGCACTATTGGTGGGGGGGCACTATTGGAAGGGGGGCTTCTATTATTTCAACCTTGCCGTACCCGGGGGCACTATTGGAGGGGGTTGTATTGGAGGATTTACGGTAATTGTGATGCATTTATATTTTTCATTGCGTTTTATTGCGATTTTCATTGCCTTACAGGCATTACCTGTAACTGGTCAGGTTGAGTTGGGGGGAGTCATACCTGTAATTGGGGGGCAGCATTTTTCAACCACCCGCCAACCCCCCCCCCCCCCAACCCCCCCCCCCCCCCAGAATTTTCCCAAGGTGTTTTCACTGTCTAAATCGATAAAAGTGAGTAAATGTTGGTGTATTTCAGTGCTTTTCAGTGTTATATGACCATTAAACAGCTAAATAACACTGTTTCGACCCTGTTTATACCCATTTTGACCAAAAAGTACCAGTATAACTCAAAAATGGCCAGCTACCCTCACACTTTTTGCTCCAGACACCCCCCCCCCAGAATTCTGCCATCCCTTCCCCCCACTCTTCCAGACCCGGTTACAGGTATGGGGGGGGGGGAGTAATGTGCCTTTGAGTGAGGGGAGACCTGATGTTCCGTCATTTGAGTAACAAATGTTTCAATCGTTCTACACAAACTTCACTGTTGAACTGATGCGTCGGATTGAGTTCACCGAAATTCATTTCCAGGCACTGAAAGGTTGACAGTGGTAGTTTTGTCACCCTTGTAGTTTCGATGGCAAAATTCCTTTAATCGTTGGATTTTAACTTTTTTTATTTCTTCAAGTTTTCAGATGTCGTTGGTCGCCGACGAAATTCTGGAAGGAATTGGGTCACAGCTGGGCGGGGTGGACTTGAAAGCTTACAAAAAGCTGGCCGAAAAGCGACAAATGCTCGAGGAACAAACAGCGAAGGACAAGAAAAAAGGGAAAGGATCCAAAAAGGACAAGAGAGACGACAAAAGCGGATTTGAAGAAGAAAATGACAACGATTTCGCCGAATTTTATGGGGAAAACGGCGAGGAAAATTTCGATGAAAATGGCGAGTTTGAAGACGACGGCAAGAGGCCCATAAATGCACAGGTTTTAGTTTTTGTAAGATTGGAAATTAATTAGAACTTGATCAGTTGCATGTGTAAATAAATGAATACTTTGGGAGAGCACGCACGCACGCACGCACAGTCGCTCGTACGCAGTGTATAAGGGATAGCCTGCCATCCTGCGCAAGCCTCGTTTTTCCATGGCTAAATCAGCTAATTATGTAGCTAACCAAGCTAATTGCAGATAGCCCAGAATCGCCCCACACAAGAGCGAAAAGCGCGCAAGCGCAAGGAAAAGCGCCACTCGCGCGTCCAGCGTAAGCACAACTACAAAAAGGCGTTGGTCAAGCGTACTTCGCAGGTGATTAGCTCATTAGTTTATTAGCCAATTATTTAGTCAGCTTAATGAGTGACGCATACAGGTGCCCAAACACAAGACGGAGACGCAGAAATACGCCGGAGAGGCAAGAGGCATCAATAAGTTCGTGATTAAAAGCAGAAAGTTGAATTGAACTGATCAGGGGGGGGGGGGGGGTTGACGGATTATAGCAAACAAAGTTGGAAGTTGAGGAATGTGTTGTTGGTGAAATAGAGTGGGACAATAATGTTTTCGTGGTTTTTGATGAATTTGCTAAATTGGAAGATGGTGTTGCAATGAAGTTCGCGTTTTTCTGAACTTTTTTTCTGCATCCGTTGTGTACGGTAGGTCCCAATTCAAACTAAATCGAATCCACAGCAGCGCAGCTCAATACGAATCGCTTCACGCTAGAACCCAGACCGACACACGTACAGGCGAACGCACACACTCACTCCGACAAACAGACCAGTGTATTTACTCAGCAAATCGCCGTGTCTGTCTGTGTGTCGATTGTCTGTCTTTCTGCGCGTGTGTGCGTGCACGCACACACTTAGCATTATTTCATGAGTGCGCTGTGCACAGTAAAAACCGGATTTAAATGCGGATTGAATTTTGCGTAGAATTTTCTCACGCTCTATGAATTGACGCTGGTGACTTTCTTTTGGTGGAAATACACGGTGGTATTCAGACAAATTCGGCTGGATATTATTCATATTTGTTGGCGGGCTGTGTGCAGCTTTAGGTGTGGTAAAATTGGGAATTGTACTGAAAAATTGACTTGCAAATTATGACGACAACTTTAGATTTGAAAGTTTTATTGTGAACAAATGGATGCTAATTCGGTGCAGAGACTGATAGCGCGGGGCGATTGGGAACCGAAAAGTGAGGGCGAAACGACCGGTATGTTTTTTTATATTTATTTTTAGCCAATCGAAATAGTCCCTTCAAATAAAAGAAACAACAAGCTTAAATTTATTTTCTGCGTGTCCTCGTTTTTTGTTGGTGTTGGATTAGGGGCAACGCTAGGAGGCCATCAGTGGTGGCCCACATAGCATAACCTCCATGAGGAAACCCCCTCCCCCACTATTTTCAAAGGGGTTCAAACCCAACCCATAGGTGGGCTCAGGGGGGTCTTGGTGCATAGGTGTAGATTGTACCAAAAGCCAGGGGGGGGGTGTCTGGGGGTTTCGAGGGGGGGGGTCTAGAGCCATCCCGGATAAAATGACCGGGATCGAGAATTTTGGAAGAGGGGTGGTTTAAGTGGAGGATTTTGCACCATAATAACGTGTAAAATGGGTACGTTTTGGTCTAAAATGGGTCAAAATAAGGTCTAAATACCACTTTTCAGGCGTTTTTGGGTCATACTACACTGAAAAAGAAACAAAAACACGCATCTTTGCCCAATTTTTTTAATATTGTGAGAGGGTTTCCCGCAAGTTCTCCAGGATGGCGATGGCCAGGGGGGGGGGGGGGGGGTCGCTCCCGCAAAAAAGCGGGACGGCCATAGCCAGGGGGGAGGTGAACCCCCCCTAGACCACCCCTGAGCCCACCTATGTCTTGGTGGGGTTCAGCCCCCCGCCAAGGCCATCCCGTTTCTTGCGGGAGCGAGCCCCCCCCCCCCCCCCCGGCCATCGCCATCCCAGATGACTTGCGGGAAACCCCTCTCTCAATATTAAAAAAAAATGGGTAAGGATGCGTGTTTTTGTTTTATTTTCAGTATAATGTGACCCAAAAACGCTTAAAAAGTGCTATTTAGGCGTTGTTTTAACACATTTTGGACCAAAAAGCAGCGATTTACGCGCTATTTTGGTGCGAAATCTTCTTCTTCAACCACCACCCCTCCAAAATTTCCGATCCCGGGGGATGGCGGAAGACCCTTCCCCCTCGAAACACCCAGAGACCCCCCTGCCCTTTGGACCACTCGACCTCACTGGACCCAAACCCCCACCCCCCCCCCCAACCCTCCCCCAGAATTTTCCCAAGGGATTTTCACCCTGTCGAAAACGATAAAAGTGAGCAAATGTTGGTGTATTTCAGTGCTTTTCAGTGTTATGACCGTGAAACAGCTGAATAACACTGTTTAGACCCTATTTATGCCCATTTTTGACCAAGAAGTACCAGTATAACTCAAAGAATGGCCAGCTACCCCCACTTTTGCCCCCCCCCCCCAGAATTCGGCCATTTAACCCCCCCCCCCACTCTTCCAGACCCGGTTACAGGCATGCCGTCAAGATCCACATAAATAGCCAAAGACATTCGGAAGAACGCCATCTGTAATCTAGGGCTGCGACAGCACGAGAAATTGCATGGATAGGTAAAGACTCGCTTTTTTGGTGGATCCATCGAGAATCGAACCCAGGACCGTGCGCGCAAAAGGCCGATTCTCTACCACTACGCCATCCGCTGCCCGCGTATACGCTTGGTGTACATAGGACGAACCTAGCCAGCTAGCCATGCTTGTGTGCGTTAGCTAGCTATCGCTATCAGCGTTTGGAATGCACCGTCGAACGCCCACGCACGCGCACACGCGCTAGCGTCGCGCACGCACGCGACAACAAATTTTGTTATGAAGTCTGTAGGCGTGCGTGCGTGCGTGTATGACTGCGTGCGTGCATGGATGTGGGTGGGGCACATACCAAATCATGCACCCACTTACACGCTTTTATGTGTGGCCGGTTATGCGCCCGTATAATCGTCTTGCGTGCGTCTGTGCGTGCGCGCGTTCGTGTGTGCCTGGCGCGCCAAACTTCTTTGCTCTGTGCACACTGTACAGTCATCACATCGTTCACATTAGTTGGCGGTCCACCGCGCGCTATATGGAAATTCTTCAAAAATAGTTGCCTTATGAAATTTATAGTGGTGTGAATTTTGACAGTAGAACTGAAATTCAGAACTGACTCCTCTGTCCGCCGAGAAGCTGCGCGGAATGACCGTTGAAAATCCGCAAAATGGCGTGCGTTTTTTTTTCTGACTTCTGAATAATTTTATTTGGCAGTTAGTCATTCGTAGTGCCGACGCACGCACACACGCACGCAGGCGCTTTCTTCAGAATCGCAAATTCACGCCGATTCGGCACATAGCGTCAAAGGAGTGTCGATTTCGCGACCGAATTCGCCAAGTCGATTACGTTTTGGCCTATGAATATCTAAATTCGGAGGAATTACAAAAACTGCCAGAAACGGACAGAAAAGTTAAAGACAAAATAAAAAGAGACTGCTTCGAAGCGAATTTGGCCCATCAAGGTCTGGAATTGGAGTACGAATTGCCAGAGGTCAGTAGAAAGTCGCTGCCGAATGTGGTCAATTTAATTGCTTTCGAAGAGCTGAAATACAATTTAGATAGGTTAACTTCTTTGCCACTTCTAGAGTGTGAATGGGGAATGTTTCTCCGTTCTCATTGCCTATTTCTTAACAGCTATTTTTTGGATTTTTGCCTTATCCGTTGATACAATTTTCCAATTGATTCAGGCGGCCGACGGCAACACAATCGCCTACGTAAAAATCCACGGCCCATTCGAAGTGCTGGCGACGCAAGCGGAACTCATGAAAATTAAAATGCCAATCAAGGTGGTTTTATTTGTAATTTGATTTTCTTATCAAATTCGCAAATCGCAAACTGGTTTGCAAGCGCGAGAAAGCAAAGTCAGTGCATATCAAGCGAGCCTGAACTTTAATATAACAGTGTTGAAACATTTGTTTGTTTCACTTATTCCCTGCGCGTGTAGAAAAATTCAAATATTTCTACATAATTAAAATAAATTTCCTTTAGCCAAACGACCTAGTTGAGCAGTCGTTCACGGGCGTCGTGGACAAATTGGTCAAGAAAATATTTCCCTGTTTTTACGTAAAGTCTGGGAATGAAACGGAAACCGAGTATTTTATGGCGCCTTTTTCGAAGGATTTGGCGCATCAGTGGGTTATTATTCTTTTTTTTTGCAAAGTGATTGAGATGTAATTTTTCTCCTTCCAAAACAATGAATAATCGAGAAAATTTCGGAACTGATTTCTGGATTTCAGATTCAGTATGCCCAGAGACAAAAATGAATTCTTCACTTCCTCGCAGCGCAGTCGAATGGTCTATGACCTTCTAATAAGAACCCAGTACGATATGGAGAGGGCTGAAAGGATTGGCATTGAGCGGTTGGTCAGTAACGCCTGCTACCTGGCGGCGTACCCCCTTCACGAGGTGATTTTCTTGCTTTTAGTGGTTTTAAATTTTAATTTAAATATTGCTTTATTTCGTGAATACCGTAACACATTCTCCAGTAAGTGACTAAGTAGAAACGGTGAAACAGGTCTCTGCCTAGATAAAAAATAGTTCGGAGAAGGTTTAGTTAATTTAATTAAATGTAGTTAATTTTGACAGTCGCTGCGCAACGCCAAAAATGAGGACATTGTCGGAGCTGACTTGGTAACTTTTTTGCACGGTCTTCTGGATTTTTATTGTGCTGATTTTCTAATTATTGCATGTTTTGCTTTTGGCTTTTTGGTGGTGGTGGTGGTGGTGGTGGTGCATATTTGTCGCATTCGCATGCACGTTGGTAACATGTCCGTAGCATTTTTAACAGTGATTTTTGTCATTTTTCTCACTACATTATTTTTGTGCGTGCATGCAAGACGTGCACGTGCTCGTTACGATTGATTAATTGAATTGAGTGCCTAATTAGTCTAATTAACGATTTTAGGGCGACATCGGCGTGTGGTCGAGCGAAGCGCACATCAAAAACGACCGGCAAAAGCTGTACGAAAGTTGGGCAAGGCCAGCCCGCTTTTTCAAACAGCAGCCGCTCAATGTCGTCAGGTGCGATTTTAATACACTTTTTAGCAATTTAATTTGACTGAAAAATTTTACAGAAAATATTTCGGCGAGAAAATCGGACTTTATTTCGCCTGGCTGGGATTCTACACGAAGTTTTTGTTCCCAGCGGCCCTTGTCGGGGTGTTCTGCGTTATTTTTGGACTCGCGACGCTTGGCGTTGACATTCCCAGGTATTTGCGGTGTGTGTGTGTGTGTGTGTGTGTGTGTGTCGATGCGCGTTTTTTTTTCTTTTTTTTTGCAATTGAATTTCGCCCCCTTTAGCAAGGACATTTGCGACCCTTCGGGCGCGGGCAATTTGACGCTCTGTCCAAAGTGTGATAAACTGTGCAAATTTGACAAGCTGGGAGACAGTTGTCTGTACTCAAAGGTAAGCGCACGCACCAGCACGCACGCACGCACGCACGCACACCATAATCGGTTGCAGATCACGCACGTGTTTGACAACGGCTTCACGATGGTGTTTGCGGCGCTGATGTCAATTTGGGCGACTCTTTTCATGGAGGGCTGGAAGCGCTATCAGTCCGAAATCGCCTGGGAGTGGGATTTGGCCGGAGAGGACCCACAAGAGGTATTTTGGTGCGATTTCTTTATAAACTGAAAATTGAATAAAAAGAACATGTGAGCCGCGAATTTCTGCGTTTTGTTGGAATTTTTTGCTGTATATTTTTTTTTAAATTACATGAATGATTTCTTTAAGTGTTTTTGTCTGCATTTTAGGAGGTGGTTCGTCCTGAATACCAGATCGCCGTCAAAGGCATGCGCGTCAACCCTGTGACGCAGGAGCAGG
Source organism: Paralinhomoeus sp. GSCO2_6 (assembly GCA_030248085.1). Lineage (NCBI taxonomy): Eukaryota > Metazoa > Nematoda > Chromadorea > Monhysterida > Linhomoeidae > Paralinhomoeus > Paralinhomoeus sp. GSCO2_6. The sequence continues at coordinate 154,987 of JASAMY010003411.1, forward strand.
AACCCTACGTGTCGTGGGGCGCTAGGGCCTGTCGTCTTACCGGCTCCGCGGTTTCCGTCTTGTTTTTCGTGAGTTTTTTCTTGTGTTATTTTAGCTACCGTAACCGCGCGAATTTGCCCCCACCCCACGCACACCCCTCCAAGACCCCGGAATTTCGCTACGGTTTTCGACCTGTCAAAAACTATGAAAGTGTTTTACTTTTCAGTGTTGTATGACCCTAGAGGAGCCGAATAACGCTAGTTGGGGTCTTTTGACCACAAAGTGTATTTAGACGCGCTATTTTTTGGTGACAAATACTCTCATCCATATCTCTCTACCCCCATTTTTGGCTCCCGCCCCCACTCGATAAGACCGGGTTACAGGTATGACGCACGCACGCACCAACTGTATGTTCGTTCAATAAATCCCATGAAATTTTAGCTCTGTCTAGTGCTGGCGTTCGTTTTTGGCATCATCGTCTATCGGATCATTATTCTCTACAGCTTTCACAACTCGGAAAATTCCCAGGCACGTGGATTTTATTGATTGCGACAATAGTATCAATTAATAAATAATAACAATAAAATGATTTAGATCAAGAACAACGCAAGCATGCTGACGTCCGCAACTGCGGCTCTGCTGAATTTGATCGTGATCATGATGCTGGGAAATGTGAGCCTGGGCTTGTATGGGAGAGAATTTATACAATAATATTTTACCGTAATTGTTATTAAGAATTTGGTGCTTTTAATGTGGAATTGTGAGGTTGATTTTGCAGTGAGATCTTGCTGATCTTGCGGTCTGTGGTTGCTCTGCGTTTCTTTCTTTTCTTTTCATTTTTTTTTGAAATCAGCGCGTTTTATATTGTTGAAAATGTTTCAAACTAGATACTTTCGACAAAGCGTAAAAACTTGAACTTGTTTTCAGAACTCCAAACGTTGCCATGCCAGTAATCGAAGTGTTTCTTTTTCATGTGCTAGCTTTTTTCGGCTGGAAGAGTGTGTCGCTGATATAAGTAGCGTTTTACCGTTTTCTGATGGTGGTGCGTTCAAATTGGCTTCCCGTGTCGAAAATTTTCGCTTGCGTCTATTGCATACATGCAACCAGGTTTTTTAAGTGGGGGGGGGGGGGGGGTCGGAGAGCATTCTGGGGGGCAAGCAGATTTGAAAAGGGAGGGGTGTCAGAAGGGAAAAGTGTACCTAAATAGTGTCTATATAGGCAATTTTGGTCACACAATGGGTTAAAAGAGGCTATAAATAGCGTTATTTAGCTGTTTTATGGTCAAAAACCACTGAAAAAAGACGACAAATGCACTACTTTTTATCATTGTAGACAAGTTGGAAAACTTCAGGAAAATTCTGGGGGTGCTGGGTAGGGGTAAACTACCGACTGGGGCGTGGGCACCCCCCCCCCCAGTTACATGTATGGTCTATTGTATACCGCGCCAGTCGCTAGTCCGAATACCATTGTGTTGTTGTTGTTGTTGTTGTTTGATTCTCCGTATAGCTGTGCATAGATTACCATAGAATTGTACCCGTTGCGTTCATTTTGCCAACATTAGACGCATAACATAATTGCGGACCAACCTGCTCTGCTATGGGGTACTATAACATCTACTTACCGTATGGTACTGTATCGTCAGCAATGTTGTCATTGTTGTTTCAGCTGTACCAGCGGCTGGCCTGGAAGCTAACGGACTGGGAATACCCCAGGACCCAAACGGATTTTGACAATAGCTACACCGTGAAGGTTTTTCTGTTCCAGTTCATCAATTACTACTCGTCCCTCTTCTATATCGCCTTCATCAAGGGCAAGTGAGTGCCACTGGGGGGGGGGGCAGAATTTACCTGTCTATTGCTAGACTAGCTTGGCGGTCTGCAGTGCGTTTTCCTGTACATGGGGAGCACAACCCCGCTCTAGCAATCTTGGCAGTTGAAAATTGACCCGCCCTCACGGTTTCGAATTACTTATGGCGTCAAATGAGTGACGTGTGCGCGCGAATGTTTCACACCGACGATATAATTTTGTTGGATTGCGATTTTTGCGTTCGGTCAGGGATGGGCACTAACAGTTTTAGGGTAGTTAGGTAGGTACAGGTTTGGCACCCCCCCCCCCTCTCAGCTTTAGACAAACCCTGGATTACCCCATGCAGTTGCCCTCCCCCCCCCCCCCCCTAAAGTGCGTGCGTTGCACGATGCCTACACGGTCATTCTAATTGATTCTAATTAATTAATTTGCGTCTCTCATCTCGGGCAGATTCACGGCGATCAGCGAGAACGACGCCGAGCAGGGCTGGCTGCGTCTGTTCGGCACTTATCAGCTGGAAAACTGCGATCCCGCCGGATGTATGGTGGAATTGGTGATTCAATTGGCCACGATCATGGTGGGCAAGCAGTTCATCGGGGGCGTCATGGAAGTGGGACAGCCGTAAGTGCAGAGTGGACATTCGTGTGGATACGGTGCAACTTAATGGGGAAATTTGGAAATTTAACGCGTTTGTTTGGGGAAACGGAAAACTGAATTGGCCGTTGCGGCAATTTTATTTTATTTAAATGTGCTCTATTTAAATTTTTTGTTTTTCGACACAGCATTGGGCGCCTTGTGGATTGCAAACCTAAACACACACACGCTCTAAAATTGCATGGAAGTTGCTTGCTCTTGGTGAAAATGAATTGTCGAATTTTTGTAGGAGTACTTTTTTATTTTAATTTTCATTTAATTCAGACTGGTAACGAGTTGGTATCGGCGCTGCGTGGCGAAGAAGCAAGACGAAGATGGTCATTTGGAGCGCTGGCAATTGGACTACAGTCTCAACCCAGTGCCGGACCAGTTCTTGTTCAATGAGTACTTGGAAATGGGTACGGCAGCTACCGTAAACTTTTAATTAGCATCTCGGGCTAATTAGAGGATTTGGGAGAGCTCCTTGGAATTTGGAGCTATTGAGGGCATGAGGCCTTGACGACAAGGCGGGGGGTAGTTGCAGTGGGGGGGGGACATTTGAAGGGATTATGGTATGTGTGTACCTGTGATGAGGTTTCCCCCACCTCCTCGAGACCCCTGCAATGTTTGGTTTTGTTCTCACTTTGTCTCGTCTTCGTATTTGTTTTTCTAATATCCCTATATTGGTCTGTTGGGATCGCGCCCATTATTTTCTCCTTCTTCCTTGCAGTCATTCAATTCGGCTTCGTCACTCTGTTCGTGGCGGCGTTTCCACTGGCGCCTCTCTTCGCGCTGTTGAACAACGTGTTGGAGATTCGACTGGACGCGTTGAAGTACGTCGTCAGCTATCGCAGACCGATGCCGGCCAGGGCCAGGGACCTGGGCACATGGACCCATATTCTCAACGCCGTCTCCAACATTGCCGTCCTTTGCAACGTGCGTGACAGTGCCAGTGCGTGCGTGCCAGTGCGTGTGTGCGTGCGTGCCGGTGCGTGCCAGTGCGTGCCTGTCGGCATGTGCGTGTGTGCATGCGTACCTGTTGGCAGGTGCGTGCGTGCCAGTGCGTGCGCACGTGCGTGCCGGTGCGCGTGTGCGTGCCAGTGCGTGTGCGTGCGTGCAGCAGCAGCAGCTAATATGCAGCTTGCAGGCGTGCGTGATCGCTTTCACGTCGGATTTTATACCCCGTCTGGCCTTCTGGGTGTTCCGCAGCAGTGACAACACGCTGGAGGGCTTTGTCGACTATACACTGACCTATGTCTCCAGCGTCAACGTTACCATATTTGACAAAGAAGCGCCACGCTTCAATGTCTGCAGGTAACGGGTGAACACAACACATATACCTGTAACTGCGTTAGGATGGAAGGGTCATAGCACCATATAGAAAGGGGGAGGTCTAAGCTTGTGCGAAGCATGCGGGAGAAAAATTCGCCACTTTTTTGATTACTGTTTAGTCGAAATGCAATGTAAGAAAGCCCAAAATAGGACCTTTTTGCCAAAACTCAAAATTCGTTGTAAATGATGCATCGTGGGTACATCTTTGGTCGATTTTTCGCAAAAACACCCGAACCGAAAAGGTGTGCACAATTTTAAAAAAGTTTGTTTTTTCAAATTTTTTAAAGTTGGATTTTTATTTTAGAGTAAAAAAATTTCTCTGTTTTTGGGTAAAATTTAGCTTCTAAGTGGTAAAAAAGGCGTCTAAATGGTGTTTAGATGGTACAATTAGTAGTTATTTATGCATAAACGCTTATTAGCACCAAAACCAAGCTCTTTTTGGGGTTCTCAAATGGTTCCCAACATAGTGCGATACCGTACACGACCATTTAGAGGCAGCGGATTTGTCACCATTTGACTAAAACGATGCTAAATAATAAAAAAAATTAATTTAAAAGATAAAACTTGAAATTTTTTTATGCATCCCGCAGCTGACCACATCATTATCTCAAAATTTTTGGAAACTCGCGCCCCCCCCCCCCCTTTAAGAATAGAAGGAAAACTTTTGTTAATAAAAAAATTTGCGCAAATCTCTCTCCAGATGGCGCGATTTCCGAAAGCCGCCCTGCTCCCTGGAGCTCGACATGCCGAATTACGAGTCGATTTGCGATAAGGAGAATAATTATTCCTACTCCATTGAGTGGTGGCACGTGCTAGCCATGCGACTTCTATTCATCTTTGTGTTCGAGGTACGCACGCACGCACGTACCCGCACGCAGGCACCGACGCCACGCACGTCGCACACACAGGCGCACACACACCGCCACGCACGCACGCATGCACAGACATGCAGGCACACACCGGCAGGCGTGCACGCACGCACGCACACGCGCACACACACACACACACACACACACACACACTAGCACTTCATTCTAGCACCTTGTGTTCCTGGTGAAGGGCATGTTCGCCTACCTGATTCCCGACATGCCAGGCCACGTGGTGGTGAAGCAGCAGCGGGAGCTGTATCTCTCCCGAAAGGCGAGGAGGGACTTTGAGCTACGCAAGAGGCAGAGCGCCGCCTCCCCAGCTAGGGGTACTTTTGCCTACCGTAATCCTCCAATAGTACCCCCACCCCTCCCCTGACAATGAACGACCCTTCCGTTACACACGGGGTCATACATGTAACTGGGGGGGGGGGGGGGGGGGGGTTGCCCGCCCCCCAGCCAGAATTTTACCCCTACCCAGCCCCCCCCCCCCCAGACCCCCCCCCCCCAGAATTTTCCTGAAGTTTTCCAACTTGCCAACAATTGTACAAAGTAGTGTACTTTTTGCCTTTCTCAGTGTATTTTGGCCTTAAAACAGCTAAATAACGCTATTTATAGCCTATTTTAAGGCATTTTTGACCTATTTTTGACTGAAAAGTGCCTATTTAGACACTATTTTGGAACATTTTTTTCCCTTCTGGGACCCCCTCCCTCTTCAAATCTGAGTACCCCCCCCCCCCACGCCCCCCCCAGAAGTCTCTCAGACCCCCCCCCCCCCCCACTTCAAAAACCCGGTTACATGTATGCACGGGGTACTAGCTTATGCCATTGGAGGGGTCGCGACCGCAGAAAGATTGAAAGGTACACCGAAGTTGGCGGTCGAAATTGAGATTTTGCAGATTTTTCTCTCCACTTTTCTGGGTTTGTTTAGTGAATTGATTAATTGCTAATTCACACCATTAAGTGTGATCTAAGGTACCTACCTATACAGGTGTAAATTGAATACCCGAATGCAACTCTAGAATACGTTACTATATTGCGGTGTGACTTTTTGCTCAGTTTGGCAAAACGCGACTCGATATGGAACTTTTTGACTTGCAATTTTTTCAGCCTCAACTCAGCCTGTGCGCCGAAGGCCTAACCGACAGGACGAGCCTGAGAATATTCGACCTGAAAACGAGGAATTCCTTGACGATGCCTACGTTACGCCTGCCGTTAGCATGACCTCCCTGCAATTTAGAAATTCCACCGAGAATAACTCAGAGAATAATGGGGTAACTCATCTTAAAATCTGATCATGAGCTATAGTTGTTTGAAGAAGAAAAATCTAGTGGGTAAAGAAATGTGAAGAGCACTGTTTGTGTCGGGTATTTTCCTATTTTGTCATGTTTGTTTTTATTTTTTCGCTGAGCCGAGTTTTCGAACCCGCGGTCTCGTGCGCGCGAAGCTGTCACACTGCACTTTTGGGTAATGCCGATCCGCCGCAACGCGCCTGTGCCATTTTCGTTTGTGGGCGTGCTTTTTTGTTGTTTTTTACTTTGTTTTGTTCTTTCTGTTCCATAGAGAAGCGCAAGGGTAGAGATTATGTGTTGGCGTTTCGTTGGTGGTGTGAACTGGTTGGTCTGCAGGTGAAATATAGAAATGCATTGATTGACATGTATGATTAATGTTCTTGTGTTGGAAGGTGGTGGTCAATTGTACGCCATCCGAATGTTGCAACTGTAAAAAATGCATTACATGATAAAGTTGCTGACAGAGGGGTTTTTCTGTGGAACTGGGTCAAGACAAGTTGGTTTTTGGGTGGGGGCTTGCGTACAGACCAGGGAGGCGAGGTCGAGACGTGAAATCTGTTCACAAAAATGACGTGTGAAGAGGCACAATTCGTTTTCCCTTACACTACAATGCAGGGAATATGAAAATTGCGCATTACAGTACATTGTTCTGCTATTGATCACTGTATTCTCGGCTCAGTTCCCTTGCCATTCTAGAATCGTAATTCTGCGCGTTCGAGATTCAATCTGTTTTTCAATTCAATTTTCTGTCGATTCTTGTATTGGCGAAAATGGCCGGGTTCTTCTTCTCGAAAATCATTCGCTACGGCGTGTTTGGCTTGATCGCCGTGGTGCTGGCGCAGTGGTATTTGGCCAACAAAAGCTACACCATCAATGCCAAGGATTTTAGACGGCTGGCCGAAGCGAACGCGGGTTTGTTGTATTGTGGGTTGTTTGTTTAATTTTGTAGAATTTATCTAGAAGACTAGAAGACACCACGAGGGTGGAATGATAGTCGTAATTAAAATTTAATAAAAAACGCGAAATGACTAACATAACGAAACAATGTTACAAATCTATTAAATTATCTCTGGAATGATGGGGCTGAATTTCAGCGGATTTCTCCCTGCCCAGTGGCGGTCCGCGGCTGATCAAGGAATTTCGACGCATCTACTACACGCACATAATCTCGGACGGGGATATGCAGTGGATTCCGATTCAGGCGGGGGGATTTAGCGCCCGGATTCTGATGCTGCACGCTTCGCTGACGGAATATTTGGCGATCGTCCACTTTCCCGTCGCCACCGGTGGCAGTACGGGTGCGTTGAGGGGAGGGGAGGGGACTGTGCGTGCGTGCGTGCGCGTTCGCGTGGGGGTGCAGGCGCGTTTGCGACTTTTATCCGTGATTATACAGGGACAGGGCGTCGGAAAGGGGTGCCAAAGGGGTAGATGGGTAGCGTTTCGAGCCTCTCTAAGCACGCACACTAATAACCAAAACGAGAACATTTGGAGTGAAATTTCGATGTAGAAGAACCATCCCGAATTCCCCCCCCCCTGCCTTGCCTTCGCGATTTTTTCGTTTGTGTGTGGGCCGCTTCTATGATCGCGGGGGCCTCTCTCTGGTCACAATCGACCGCTCCTAGTGAGAGATGAGACCCAGTCAGGCCGATCCTGGGGGACTGGCTCCCCTAAAGCTATCGTGATCGGAACGCGACTGGACTGGTCACACACACACACACACACACACACACGCACACGCACACACACACACACTTTCAGCCAAATGTCACTGGCGCGAATTATGCACCCCCCCCCCCAAAATGCAAGCATCGCACCCTCCCAAACCTCAACTTCTGTCTTGTGTGTGCTCGTGTGTGTGTCTCCATGCCTGTGATATTGTGGTGTGCTGCAGTAGCTTGCAGAGGTAGTTGGCCAAGTGTTTTGCACCAAACCAGAGAGCTAGATCTCATGTGGCTAAGTCAAAACTAAACACTAGACCAAGACTAGATCTAATCTAGACGAAATCTATCGCAAAATCGTTTACCGCCTGCTGACTGATTTTTAAAAATCGCGAATATCTGCAGGCATGCACCTGGCCAATCAGAGCTGCATCCTTCTCTCTGGGAAAATGAGCCGCTTTCCCACCACGTTTTGGGTGGCGCCTCAGGCAAGAGCGGAATCTCTCGCGCCTGGTTTGCTGTTTTGTTTGCGTTGAATTTTAATTTCTCTATTTTTTGAAATGCCCACAAATGTTTCTGTCGACCCATATATTCTCAAACGCGTGCAGGAGTGGTAATGGTGCGAGCAAGCAGTGTATGCAAAATGTAGTTTTGTTTTCTCGTTTTTGAGGCTTTCGAAAGCTGTTAATGCGGTTTATGTGGTACGGACCATCATTCCGTAACTCCTCCAAAGAACGCCCCCCCCCCTCCAGTGCACGCCTAGCGCTTTCAATTGGGGCATTTACGGTACGTTCCCTTCCTCGGCTGTATTGTATGCCCCCTTCACTGTTGCACTGTTCCAAAGCCATCAAATTTATTTATTTATTTGCCAATTTCTCATCGACTAATTAATCACGCCCTCGTGGCGTTGTCGTTTTAGGCAAGAACGCCCGCCAGTACATGTTCGAAAGCGGTCTCATCAACGTGGAAGCGGACACGACGATGCTGTGCTATGGCAGGGGCATTGTGCCGTCCATGGCCCCCTATTTGACGCTTAACTCTTGGCTCAGTCTCGACCCCATCTCGCCCATTAGACTCTATGGACTCTACGCTAAGGTAGGTGCATGGACATGCTGCAAAAAATTGCAATTGAATAAATTCCGTGAAACGGCCCTGAGTCTTGGCGAATTTGTGAATTTTTGCCTTTTAAAGCCGTTGAAACTGTCTGTGAAAAGTGAGAATTTGTTTAGAAAAGGAAAGTTGGGGACATGAAAGATCAATGATTAGTGGGGCTAGAATTGGTTTGGTATATGTGTGTCGTTTGAAACATTTTCTTGAGCGTTGACGTCGGACCTCCCCTCCCCCCCTTCCTACACACTCCTCTCTTCATATCATTTACTGACACGGTAATTTGATGGCTGTACATCAATGTGTAGTCAATTTGATGTGACCTTTCCACCTCCACTAAGTAAACGGAGCACATCCTAATTTTTTTAAGTTTTTAATGATATTTTGAACTTTTGAAGGCAGTGTGTCACGAATTTTTAGGCGGCATTCTTTGAAACCTTAGCAGCGGTCAAGGAAACGGCGGCGCAGCTCCAACGCAAGTATTTGGGCTGAGTAATTGGAATAAGTTTGGAAAATAAATAGGCCCTCCACCGTATCCCTTCGTATTCTTCGCTATTCCTCTAGCTTCGCTACTTTAGTATTCAAAAGCTAGGCCTGACGCAGCTAAGGTAAAGCTATGAAGAATGTGCATTGTGAAGGCGGTTGATTTCGATTGAGATTTGCGAGTGTTCATTCGCGTTGTTTTTTTTTTTGCCACTTCGAAAATGTTTCGAGCGGATGGATAGACATGCAGAACGCACGCACGCAAGATCACTTGACTGATTCGTTCTTAATTCCCTGCACTACAGCGGAATGTCCTAGTGGTGGGGAGTCTGCCTCTTACGCGCACGGTCCTGGGTTCGATTCTTGATGGACGCACAAACAGGGATTTCTCTGTCGATGGATTTTCTCGCGCTGTTGGTGCCATACATTGCGGATTGTGTTGTTCCGAATTTGGCCGTTGGTGGGGGCGATGCTAGATGGGCCATTGACCCTCATTGTAGGCCCGAGCTCCGGCCCGAAATTTGTTACTGTGAAATTGCACCGCATCAGAGGCGCTCCAACGCAGAAGCACCCATCACATCAGTATCTCCATTCAACATTCACGACTTTGAGTATGCCTCGTCGGTCTCTCTCAGCAGCAAATTAGGCTTGACACAATACGCGAAAGCAACAACCTAACATGCATACTCGCGACTTTGCCACCACGCGAAGCATACAAACAAACAAATATTTGTAGAATGCATCATTTACACGAGATGCTCAGGCCCGGCCCGGCCCGGCCCGGCCCGGCCCACCATCCAAAAAGCCGGCCCAGGCCCGGCTCGGCCCAACTGTCGGGCCTGGTTTAGCGGTCCGGCCCGTGTGCCGGGCCGGGCCTGGCCCGTTTCGTTCTCTAGTATACAGTATGCTACAGGTAGATTGCTCTTCAAGTTGTGCATGCTTCGGTGGTTCATTTTGCGTGCTTTCATGCAGCTTGGGTACACAGCTCTCTTTTCAGCGCGCCGAAGTACCAGAAAATGTACTGTAAGTGCCGCTGTGTTGGATTAGTATGCGTCGTTCTGAGATCTTCATTGGAAGTTCGAATTGTGGTTGAAATTTGACAAAAGCCAGGTAAGACAGCCCGTCGTCACTCTATCGCCTGGAAAAGTTTGGAACGGCAAGAGAAATTGGCACAAAATCCGCGACGTATCATTCGAAGGGAGCCCCCGCACGCAGAGAGGGAAAGACGCATAGTGCAATGACTGTGGCAATCGCAGTGGCGAAACAGATTTTGTTCTGCTGCATGTAGTTGGCGGGTGCTGCATTACAGTAATCTTTGTCTCGACAACAGCAGACGCGAATCTCCATCGATACGTTCCGGCAACCGTCTGGCAGGTTCCTGCAGTAGCCATCGCAACCTCTCGTCTTTGCCTACAATGATCGCTTTGATTGCAGAGACATGTAGAATTTCGTCAAATTCTGCCTTCTAAAATTAAGCACTACCCTAAATTCTACAATAGGAAAAATGCGGAGCCCCTCTCCAATAGTGCCCCGAGCAAATGAGGGTTGAAACAATAACTTTGTGGGTGAACTATTCGAAAATCTACGGTATAAAGGTTTATAGCGCCACCTTACGATACACGATAGACAGTTCTCGCTGTTTCATCTGGCAAGCGCGCTCCGCCTCACAGCTCGCCGTCATCGTGTAGTCGTCATAGCACGTCACTGAATGGTGGAAACGTGCACTTACTTACCTACATGTATGTATGTATAACTCTCATTCTTCACGACTTTGCAACAGGATAGCGATGGCCCAGTGGTAGAGAATCGGGCTCTTGTGCAAATGGTCCTGGGTTCGAGGTCTTGCTGGATCCACCAATGAGGATGTCTTTGTGAATGCATATTTGCTTGCCCTGTCGCTTTGTATCAGTTGGCGTTCTTCTGAATGTCTTTGACGGCTTTCGTGTCTAATGTGCCCAAGACAAGAAGGCGTCATGGGGTGCAGACACTGCATGCTGTGTGGGCCATTGATGACCTCCTACAAGCCTCGCCCTCAATCTAACAACTACAATGCCATTGCAGCAACAACATATACTCAAGTGGTTTTACATGCTTGCGATGGCGAGTGGTAAAGCGAACAACTCAATACGATAACGGCGATGAAGGCTTGCCCAGTCATGCTATCCGAAATGCCAAGCTGAAATGAAATCCCTTTAAAATTGAGTTGTTTAATTAAAAAAGACAAAAATGCTCTCAAAAAACAGCTGAGGCTACTGCTCAAACCCGAGAGCCCCTGCAACACTTATCATACACGCTCGAGGGTACTGTGAACCCTCCAAGTAGTCCCCCAGTGCAATGCACTTTTATGCTGTCCCTACGTGGGGCACTATTGGGGGGGGGAGCACTACTATAAGATTTGCGGGACTTCATAACAAGCTCCAATCGTTAAACTGCAAAGCGAAATGCGAGCGGGACTGAAAGAACCAGCGTAGCTGAACCGAACTTTAGTGCATTTGGGGCATTCTTGGCAAGAGAGGACGCAGATGAAGCGTTGAACTGACTAATGTATGTCCATTGTAGGTACCTCGAATGGCAAACTAACTTGCCATGATGCTGCGCAGTGCAACCTGTGTTCAGTGGTTGGGGTGGGTTGGGTGCCATTTCGCGTTTCTAAAATGGACGTTTAAAAGTTTCGGCACACTCCTTCGTCGCAGGGCAATGCGCTCGCGAAATGGCATTAAAAATGTGCAAACAAGTGCGAAATTATACTAGCGAAGTGCGAAACTAGCCAAGCCAGTTTGGAATATCCGGAATTGTGGTGATTGTGAGAAGACAGTGAGGAACTTCGCTGGTGTGCAACAAGGCACTTTACAATACGCACGCACGGACGCACGCACGCACACTACTCAGGTGAACTGCTTTTTTACATCCTCCTCACTCTGGAATCCCAAAAACTGACCACACCCAGACCCTAAGGTGGGGGTGGGGCAACTTGGATTTTGCATATTAGGCGAGCAAGATTAGTTGAACAAAGTTGAACAAAGAACTGCGGAAACATTATCCTGTGATCTATTGATAAGAAGATCATAGCTTGCTCGTCTGTTGACATTTTTGCTGTTGTTTGCAGTTTGCTACAGCCAACAGGGTGAAATGTTATTAAGGAAAAATTTGCAGGGGGCTGCAAAAAAAGGAGAATATGTGACACTCTATTGTTGAAGTCCAGTTTGAAAAGAAGTGGTATTAAGGCATATACCCCCACTGATTTCTAGCCACTTTCGCATTGCAGCTGATCAACTCCACTTTGAACAAACCATGTATAAAATCCGAACCAAGCACAGCAACAAGTCACATATTCGGCGATTTTGTGTTCGCTTGCAATGGAAGGAAATGTGCAGCAAAAATTGCGGCAACTGGAACTGACTGACATTTACACAGATTGAGTGCGAGAAATTAGCACACGCCCTATGGAACCCCATGCACACGCACGTACGCATGCACGCACGCACACACGCATGTACATGTGCACAGACACACGCACGCACGAACGCACGCACGCACGCACGCACGCACGCAGCACTCATGCAAGCATTAGGGTCACTACACAAATGTTATACGAACAGTTCATCATTGGGTGGAATGCCGAAAGGGAATGGAGCAGGATTGTAGTACGTATATGTGCCTCTTGCCTACACATCGACATCAGCAACTGTACATCATCAACAACCAACATTGCAAAAGTTTTAGCAGGGGACCAATTGATTCGGCAGGAACTTTAGCTGTTTCAGGTCCATGGACATGGGCAATGACAACGTCTGAGAGAGATGAGATATGAGTTGATGGACGTTTGCGTCGTTTTGGCTTGGCTGAGTGAGATGGCTCGCACAAAAATCGCTGAATATGTGACTTGTTGCTGTGCTTGGTTCGGATTTTATACATGGTTTGTTCAAAGTGGAGTTGATCAGCTGCAATGCGAAAGTGGCTAGAAATCAGTGGGGGTATATGCCTTAATACCACTTCTTTTCAAACTGGACTTCAACAATAGAGTGTCACATATTCTCCTTTTTTTGCAGCCCCCTGCAAATTTTTCCTTAATACAGTGTTTTTTCGAAAGATGAAGGGGTTTCTGTAATTCAACGCACGCAAGCATGCACGTACATATGGCGCACACACAAACGCACGCTCGCATGCTCGCACGCACGCACGCTTGCACGCACGCACGCACGCACGCACGCACGCACGCACGCACGCACGCACGCACGCACGCACGCACGCACGCACGCACGCACGCACGCACGCACGCACGCACGCACATATGCACACAGACGTTCACTGACATAGGTTCACACACAATGTACCTGTGACTGAATCGAACAAGGCAAAATTGAAGTAAAGCAAAGTACCAACAGCCTAGCAGACATACATGCGTGCATGCACATGCAGTTGTGCTATATTGCTGCGTCAGAGCATAGTGATGTAACGTATGGAAGTGATCACCATGACGAGGCTGTCAACTTTTGTGTTTTTGCCAAAGTGATCGGACCTACCCACATCAAGTTTCTTGCGAAGCAGCCCATTTGTTGGTGTGCGTGCGTGCGTGCACATCTGTAGTGCCATATTGGTTGGTCGGAGCATAGTGGTGTAAAGAATCAAAATGATCTGCACGTGCAGGCGGTCAACTTTTGTGTTTTGGCCAAAGTGATCCGACCTACCCATATCGATATTTATCGATTATCCCTGAAGTGAAAATATTTTGGTGCGTCGGATCGTGTTGACTTCAAGGAATGAAATGTTCTACATCAAAGTGCGATCAACTTTATTATTGATGTTTAGGCCATTCGGCCTAACCACACCGACATATCGCCAATTTCCGTTATCGATATAATGGGGGGAGGTATTTTGGTGCGTCCAATTTGGTCCAATTGTTGAAAGTAACACAAGTCATGTCATGGCGACCAACTTTCTCCTTTACAGCGAAGCGCTGCGATGTACCGTTAAAGCGCCTATAGGGCACAAAATTTGTGGCCCATTTCCAAGAAAATCAATCGATAATCGGATAAAATCGGCAATATCTCGAGATCGGAACGCAGTACACACAAATCCTTTGGCATGCAACATTGCCATCACTAGACGGCTTCACATACCAAGTTTCGTCGCGATAGGTCTTGGCGTTCGCGAGCGCCGTTCCAAAAACCTGGCAGAGAACACGAAAAATAAAAAAGCCACAAAATTGGAACATTTTTGGAACTATTGACCCCTTACAGAAAAGCAAGGAAACGCGTTATGGCGCATTCGATGCCCCAGAAGAAGGCGGTTCATTTGCGCCATAACGCGCCAAAATCCGTTCAGGCAATCAAAAGTTATAGGCGATCGAAAATTCAAAAAGCCGCATTGAGAAGTCGTCACATATTAGGGTTGTACGCTGACGCGTACACCCTGATTGTTCGCTTTTTTTGTACGTGCATTAATGTCACCCGTTTAATTGATGAACCACGAGATTGTCGCGGTGGTAACGTTCGGAGTATCAACCATTCTCCCCGGAAACGGGTGGGTGTTACTACTAAATATTTCTTTTTGGCAGCGAGGTTTCAATCGCCAAATTCCTTCTTTTGTTTCTCAATGCGCGGTAAACAAATGAACAGTATTTTGGGTGTCGAGAGCGACTAAAACTATGCTTCGACTCCAACAGACTAAAAATGAATGGGAGCGATTCAAATGTTTGCTCATTTGGAAACTCGTGACTGATGATAAGTTCCAAGGTCCATTCCTACCTGCTCTAGAAGTTACCTGCTTCATACAGACATTCGCAAATCGTTTCATTGTGTAACTGCATACCAATGCACGAAAATACAGCTCCACTGCGGTTTTGCTCTCTTTCCGATACTGCAGCGCTCCCTTTAAATGGTGCAATTATAATTCATAGACTCATGGATTTCATTGTCAATTGATAAGCAAGCGCGCGCTTGCTTGTCTGTTGACATTTTTGCTGTTGTTTGCAGTTTGTCACAGGCTGAAATGTTGTTTACGTTTTGTACGATTGCATTAATGTCACCCGTCTAATTGGTAAGCCATGCAGACTATCATAGCCGTAACGTTCGCAGTTCATTGCGTTGTAACCCGAACGGGGGGTATATTACTACTAAATATTTCTTTTTGGCAGCGATGTTTCAATCGCCAAATGTTTTTATTTGTTTTACAAGGAACGTTTCAAGAAACACAGCTGGTAAATGAACAGTAATGTGTGCGGCGAGGCGATAGCGAGTAAAAACTATGCTTTGGCACTGACCGACTAAAAATGTACTGCAGCAGTGAACAGCGATTGATTGTTTGCTCACTTGAAATGGCGTGTCTGATCATGATAACTTTCGTTCCGTACTATTCTAGAAGTTGCAATGTAATATGCTTTATACAGACATTCTCAAATCGTTTCGTTTTGTAACTGCACTGCATACACGCACGAAAATGCAACTCTGCTTTGCTTTTGCTTCTCTACAATCCAAAATGGAGGTCAGTGGAATTGATCATGTTCCAGGGAGCACTATTGTAGGGGTTACCTATGCTGCTTTGTCTTGGCTTTGACTGCGCACCCTAAAACTCGTTAGCCATCCGGTAATAGCGAGGCAATATGCTTCAATATGCGCAAGCACGCAGCCATTGAATCGCTGCGCGTGACTTGAGACAATGGACTCTCTCTTATTCCAAGCTTGATCTCATCAATAAAAGGTCGGGTATTAGCCGAGACGACTGCGCACGCTAGCTGAAGTCGCTAATTTCATAGCTATGTAGCAACAGCTTCTTCAGTTGAGAGGGCTCTGGCATATCGCATCTTCTCTAATGGAATGTCTGTTCGGGAGCCGTAATACGTGTTTTCGGTGTGTAGGAGGCACACATACAGGCACATATTGTAATTTGTATGTACCTAATACAAGGTATTTTGTCAATGGATTGCTTGGTCTAGCAAGAACGACGACGAGTTATGTACACAGCTGGCTGATTGGTTTGGCATTTTGTTCCGAGTACTCTCTCTCTCTCTCTCTCTCTCACCGGTTGTGGTGTGTGTCCTTTCGTCGTGGACTTTAAGTACACCTCTCAACAAACCCACACGTCTGACAATAGACTGAACGCAGTAGACAGCTCACAGCGTTCTGTGGCATCTACCGGTGCATGTACTATTCCGGGAAAGTTCGCGCCAATAAGAATTCTCAAAGTGTCCGTCGTCTGCGTCGCGTTGATTTGCTGTCTGGGGAGACAGATTCACTTCCTTCCCGCCCAATTTAGACGCCAAGTTGGGTCTTGTCTTGTCATCTGAGGTGGCTGTACGTGCACGTCTCTACACGTGCTTTCTGCGCCTCTCTGCATACTCACGGAATTGCTCACCTTCTGTTTCTCTGTGCGTGCGTACATGCGTGCCCGCGTTCCTTCGTGCGTGCGTGCGTGCGTGCGTGCGTGCGTGCGTGCGTGCGTGCGTGCGTGCGTGCGTGCGTGCGTGCGTGCGTGCGTGCGTGCGTGCGTGCGTGCGTGCGTGCGTGCGTGCGTGCGTGCGTGCGTGCGTGCGTGCGTGCGTTTGAGGATCAGCAATTGCACTCTATATTCGTCTATTACTTTGCGCGGCAGAGAATTGAGAGTCACAACAGAGTCACGTACGCGAGGTGGGTGATGACGCGTCGGTACGGGGCGGGATTTCCTCCTCCGCCCAGCAATCCGTGACGCCGGCAGAAGCTATACGTCGCTCTGGCCAATTGAGAGGCTTCCGCCCTGTCACTTTGGTGATTTTCCTTTATAAACTCCCCTCCCCCCCCCCCCCGCCACCGACCGCGCACGATTTCATGCACCCGCAATTGCGCGGACGTGCCGTTTTGAGAGGATTCTTGGGGTTAGTGGAGTGGGTAGGTGTTAGTGCGAGCTTCTCCAATATCTAGTGCTGTCAGTATTCATTTGCATAGTGACACTGAATGCATGTCTGTCGCTTGGTCAAATTGTAATTTCAATTTAGCCAAATCTCAATTAGAATTCAAATTTGAACTAGAACTGATCGCCTCTTAGTTAGTTACCATCTGGTGGAAGGTATCCCCCCTCCCTCCATCTTCCACTCAAACTCAACCCACTACTGTTTTCGTCCTATTCTCAACCTTCACCGACCTTCAATGTATTGCAGTGCATCCAGCGCATTACTGTGTAGCGCAAAGTTCGAATTACACCGTCTTTGCACTCTACATCGCGCGCATATACCTATGTACACAGTGTCTGAATTGACAACGAGGTGTTTTCCCTCCAACCGGCGCAATGATTCACTCGCTATAATGCCTCCGTGCGCCTCTGTTCGCTAATTCCCTAGAGCGACATGTGACGTCACCACGCTACATTAAGCGAGCGAAGCAAACAAATCTAAAATTGTGGTTGGCTGGAAAACATTGGACGGTGGAACACATGACGCGGCTTTATAGCTGTAATTAAGGCTTTAGACGCCGCAAGCGTCATTACGACCTTTCAAGCGACAACAACATGTGGACGGAGTGACTATACCCAGAATGCATGCAATGCAACACACATTTTGTGTGCTGGTGTCGTATGTGCCTCCTCCATAGTTCGTACTGAGTAGGCAAGCTGCATGGCCACTCAAATGCAAAATACATAACGAGTCACGTCAGTTTGTCGGAATTTGCAAGCTCAGGTCATTTTGATATGGAAATGATTACACACAGTAGCTTTTGTCCAGCCTACTGCCTGCCCCATCTTTTAAATCGGCTACTCTTAAATTCTTGAGAAATTGTACAAAATAATTTTTCATAATCCCCCTCCAAATCGTGCGTGCGTGCGTGCGTGCGTACGTGCGTGCGTATGTGCGTGCGTGCGTGCGGGTGCGCTGGCTCGCTCGCGACAACAATCATTCGCATGGCAATGCACCTAGTGGCAGACAAAAACAACTGGACGCGTCTCGTCACAAGTTACAAGTTCTCTCCATTCGATTCGTGTCCGTCAACTAGATAGACTCCTCGCATTGCACGAGTCGTCAGTCGTCCGACACCGAAAGTCGACTCGCGTGCGTGCGTGCGTGCGTGCGCGCGTCCGCTTGTGCGTGAGTCGTCGCCCACGCCTTTATCTTTCGCGCTCGCGCCTTTACGACTCGCGAATACATGCCCGACGATAATTGAAGTCTCGACGCTGGTGTCTGACCCGCTAATGAGGCCCCCCCCCCTTCATTCGGTGAGGGTGTGGCGCGCCCCACGGCCGGCGGCAGCGATGTCATTTCGCTTTAGGCGCCGACCGAGAGATGAGCGTCGCCGCGGTAGTCCCGACGAGCCATGGGAGTCGGTCGGCGGCGGCGGCGTCGAATTCAAAGTTGAAACTCGAGCGCGCTGGTGGGACGACGACGACGGCCGAGTCGGCGGGACGCCGCGGCGGGTTGTCTCGCAGTCGCGCCGGCCGCAGGACGACGAGCGGCCCTCACCAGCACCACCACAACGGCGGACACACCCCGACGCCCGGCCGGACCAGGAAGTACTGGTCGTTCCACAGGTGCGCACCGAAATAACGGCGGAAAGGACAAGTGAGATTCGACGGTAGTGATCGAGAACCATCGGCCTCTTGCACGCACGGTCCTGGCTGGTTCGGTTCTCGAGGGAGCCGCTAGCGAGAATTGACATGTCAATGCAGTTCCTCGTGCTGTCGCTGCTACATTCTGCAGAATTGCAGATGGCGTTCTTCCGTCCGACTGTCTTGTGCCTCAAGACAGGAGGAAGGCGTCATGAAAATGTGATAATGGGACTTTTGGCGGCCTCACACGACAATCTAACAACAACAACAACAACGCTCCCTCCCTCCCTCCCTCTCTTCTTACCCAGAAAACGTCAAAGTTCCTCGCGCCCCAGTTCCTCGCTTTCTCACATCCTTGCTTTCTCAGTTTCCCGACCCCCAGTTCCGCTGAAATTGCTGAAATTGCTCCACAAAGCTGAGGTTGAAAAACAGGTGGACGAACCATTGCTGAGCATTATGTACGCACAGCTCAATGAAATTTGATAGGCTCAAGACGTCTAGTATGTATCTACCGTAAAACCTATAATATGCGCCCCTCTCAGAGGCCATCCGAAAACATAAGCGCTCCCAATATGGGAACCGCCCCTGCCCTCGAGGCGTTTGGTGCAGGTGTTCTATTCAATTCACTCGACTTGTTTTGACTTGGAGAGCGTGTGGCTCAGTGGTATGGCGTCGTGGTAGAGGGTTCAACATTCACCACGGTCCCACGGATACGCACGTAGGTTCCAATCCTCCTGGGCAAGGGACTTGGAGGTTCACTCTCATTGCCTGGACGGCGCTTTGTTGTTGGTTGCTGGTTTGGGGGCGACTCTAGGAAGCCTAAAATGGCCATACAGAATACCCCAAACCAACGTTCACTCTTAGAGCTCTTCGAAGCGTCCAGGGCGGCGCTTATATGTACCGTAAATCCTCCAATAGAAGCCCCCCCTCCAATAGTGCCTCCCCCTCCAATAGTGCCCCCGGGTATGGCAAGGTTGAAATAATAGAGCCCCCCTCCAATAGTGCCCCCGGGGGTAAGGGGTATGCTGTGCCATGTGCCTTTTATGGGCAAAAATATAGTGGTAGGTACATTTACATCGTGTATACACGCTACTGCTGACCAATAATAGTACGTTTCAGCAACTATTAACGGTAAATCAACCATTAAATGTGGCAAAAGTGATCAAAATCACCGAAAAATCGGCAATTTTGACAGCGAAACTAGCATTACCATTCAAAATTTTTAGGTTGAAATAATAGAAGCCCCCCCCTCCAATAGTGCCCCCTCTCCAATAGTGCCCCCGGGTAAGGAGAGGTTAAAAAAATAGTGCCCCGGGGGCACTATTGGAGGATTTACGGTAGCTTCATTCCTGCCAATCAGGGAAACTTGCCGCATAGATGCCCCCCCCCCCTTAAGCCCTTTGCTTGCGGGCTGTGATTTATTGGCCAATCCTTGATCGCTGGGTACGGTGTCGGTCGTTTCAAATGCGTTGTTTGTTCCAGGGCCCTCGTAACGGAAGAATTTATGGCGTGCCGTCGCGGCCACGGTTGGCAGATCGAGGCGGCTCACAGGATTTCGTCGGCGGGATTAGACGAGATCGAGGGGATTAAGGCGCGCTTTTCCCCGAGACAACCACCCAAAACGGAGCCGCTCAAACGCAAAGCGGTCCTTCTTTCGGCACCCGATGATCAAGGCGCACTTCGGTGAGGAATGCTGCAATGCGCACTGCACACGGCTCACACATAACATACGGTGGTGCACAGGTTTAGAACGCAGTATGTCGTGACATGTCAGGCGAATACGCACTTGTGACGTCATGGACGTTGAGCGAAAGCGCGCGCGTCTCTTGGTTGGCGAGGTTGTATAGCATTAGTCGATAATTGATTTTGGGTAAAATCACAGATTTCTGTATGTACAGATGCCGGTGAGGTGAGTGCAACAACCATCCACGCTAAAATATCAGTAAACTGTGTTTGTGCGTTGTGATCGAAGCGATGCAACAGACGCGAAATTTGTCTAAAGATTTACCTAAAACCGGCAGCTACAATATGTGCTTCAAAAGCGACTCAGCGATTTACCTATAGCTGTCAAACACCCTGAGCATAGTACGGTTCATGACATGACATCAGTGCTTGACGTGTATCTACCGTAGGTATTGAGGGGCTGACGGTAACATTTAGCTCATAGTGTTCCGCCAACAAGTCTAATACCAGCCCTGTCGTTCCCTTTGTTTCTTTCTGGTTGAGTACCGCTAACTAATGCCCCTGACCCGCAAATAATAGCCATCTTAGCGTTAGTTTGCCGGCGCGCTTAAAATGTGCCGCTCGCTCAAGAAAACAGACCTTCGCTGCGCCAGCGCTGACTTCTCAACGGCCGCGGTAATGAAAGTGCAGTGATCGGGGCCGCTCTGTTGACACTGCGTCGTTGTCGGTTGGACAAACATCGGTAAGCCGAGACGTTTTCAACAGCGTAATTATCGATTGATTGCCTGACACGCTGCCAAGGCGGGTTGGGTGGCCGCCAGCCCGCCCTGCCAATCAAATGTTCGCGCGGGCACCCTTCGTAAGGACACTGCTCACGGAATGCTTGGTGCCCACGAATTTCAAATACGTACGTGCGCGACATGGAAACGCGGAAATTGAGTGGTGGTAAGCGTGGCAGTCTTCTGCACGTCACCTTCGCCATGGGGTGCGTATTCGCCTGTGTCAACCAGAAACAGTTGTTTAAGCGAAGACTCGGTAATCCATCGTCTACTATGAGAGCTATTAGGTACGTAAGTAAGCTGCACTCGTAAGCAAAAATCTAAAAAGGAAGTGCATCTAAAAGTTGGTGGAGACTCTGTGAGAAACGCGGGGTTGTAGGTTATCGGTGAGAATGTCGGAGCTGTATCCCGGAGAAAACGCGAGTAACGTACAATGACAGGACAGGACCCGAATCCACACGACCCTCGTATATGTACCCACGACCAACATCAAGCACGATGCGACGTGTCGTACCCGTTTCTGGGTTCGATTCCGGCCACTGCACATTCTTCTCATTTTCCGCTGGCTCCGACATTCTCGTCACAAAGTCTGTTACCTATCTATGCAGGTATATACCATTTATAAACGCGAAATACAGATTATCGTCATACCGTAAATCCTCCAATAGTGCCCCCGGGGCACTATTTTTTCAACCTCTCCTACCCGGGGGCACTATTGGAGGCGGGGCACTATCGGAGGGGGGGCTTCTATTATTTCAACCTAAAAATTTTGAATGGTAATGCTAGTTTCGCTGTCAAAATTGCCAATTTTTCGGTGATTTTGATCACTTTTGCCACATTTAATGTTTGATTTACCGTTAATAGTTACTGAAACGTACTATTATTGGTTAGTAGTAGTGTGTATACACGATATAAATGTACCTACCACTATATTTTTGCCCATAAAAGGCACATGGCACAACATACCCCTTACCCCCGGGGGCACTATTGGAGGGGGGGGGGCTCTATTATTTCAACCTTGCCGTGCCCGGGGGCACTATTGGAGGGGGGGGTTGTATTGGAGGATTTACGGTACATATTGTCGTTGGTACACGCGCAGCGCTTGTCAACAACTCCGCTGCTCGACCAAAATCGCTTTTTTTTAGACTTGGCGGGGAGCGAGCGGCGACCACCTACCGACCGCGCAGTAGCACGGACGTCGCCGATTGGCGCGATTTCAAGAGAGCTGCCTGCACGTACTGCCGGTTCTTCCACGCTTAAAAAATTTAACGTTTAAACAATTTAAACAGTAAGAAAATTTTAAGCATAAGTGGCATAGAAAACTGAAAGCGTCGCCCAAATGTAGACAACTTGACTGCATACCATGTTGGTACATTACCGTAAATCGTACAATAGAGCCGAACCCAATAGTGCCCCAGGTAAGAAGAGGTTAAAAGAATAGTGCCCCGAGGGCACTATTGTAGGATTTACGGTAATTGAGGGGAAAACTGGATCCCCCAATTGAGGACTGGTTAACGATAGTGCAAGCGGGGTACGCACTACTGTACTGAAAGAATGATATATATTGAAAGACAGAAAGATTGAAAGGTTTTTTCCCGCACATTGATTCTGTACCAATTATGGCCAGTCGACACCGCCTTGTCCTCAATTACCACCTCCCGTCACAACACACACTCTCTCTCTCAAAGGAGCTTTGCTAACGCAAATCCTGAGGTGCTAATTTTCCGGCGCCGCACGCGCGTGACGCAAATGGGAAGCGGCGCATACAGTGCAAAACGCCACATGCGCATTCTGTGTACGTACATAGGATGTACATTCCTCTGCCTCGCGTGCGGAAACCCAATTTATTCCGGATGGGTTCCGCTTTTTCTTTGCTCAGGCTAAGCTATAAGAAGACGAGCACACGCACGCACGAACAAGTGATGGCTCTGCTTGCAGAGCCGACGGCCCAGCTCGTCCAGCGACCTTGAGACAACGCCTGGGCATGCGCTTTCAGAGCTGGCATCTGAGGAGCAAGTCAAAGAATCGGGGTGAGCAGGTATTTTGGTGCGCTTTGCCGGCGAGTGAGGTGATTTGGCTCGTTCTGCGTAGGTAAGTGCGCGCGTGCGTGCGTGCGTGCCGGTGCGTGCGTGCATGCGCGCGTGCGTGCGTGCGTGCCGGTACGTGCGCGCGTGCGTGCCGGTGCGTGCTGGTGCTTGTGAGCATGCCGGTGCGTGCGTGCGTGCTGGTGCGTGCGTGCGTGCCGGTACGTGCGCGCGTGCGTGCCGGTGCGTGCTGGTGCTTGTGTGCATGCCGGTGCGTGCGTGCGTGCCGGTGCGTGCGTGTATGCGTACCGATGCGTGCGTGCGTGCGTGCTGATACGTTCGAACCTCCCGCGTTCACCGCAAAACAGGCTCGACAATGTCCGAACGGTCGAACCAAGATCAGTCGGAGCTGATGCGAGCGCGCAGCTCCACTTTGAGTCCGGACGCTCCCAGGCGTCGACAAGCGCCCGACTCCCCAACCCCGCCCGTGTTCGGCGACGACGCGGCATCAGACGGGTGGGTTTTCAGGCTGAAAGTTTGGCCAACTGAAAAGGCGGGCTACTAATAATACACTACCAGGTACATGTATGTATGTATGTTGGCTCAAGAATTATAATTTGCTAATCCAGCCCAACAATTGACGGCGCAGTGAAACGTTTTTGACCTGCGTCTTTAAATGTTGCCTTTCAGACGATGGTCCATTTTTGAGGGGGCGTAATTATAGGGGGGGGGGGCTCATAAAATCAAAGTGGTGTTGGGAGGGTGTATAATTATAGGGGGGAGGGGCTAATTATAGGGGGCTAAATATGGTAGGTGTTCTTGCCTGTCGAAGTATGCGCAAATGTCTATCGATGAAGTATGCAAATCTCCGCGACTTCAGGTGTAATATCGCGCCGAAAACGCCCAGCCCATCGTTAACGCCGGTGCAGCTGAGCGGTGCGGTGACTGTTTTGGTGGTTGGGGCCAGTCGCTGTGGCAAGACGAGCTTAATACGAGACCTAAAACGCAGAGAAGAGCGCGGTGCGTTTTCTTTCGAATTACGGTAAAGAAAATGGTTTTAATAGTCTGCGGTAGCGTATGTAGGTATATTATCCCGTTGTATAAACAAATGTCCAAAGTCATGACCAGAGAGTGCAGCAGTTGCACAAATTTAGGATGTGTAAGGAACCTATAATACATACATACCTACAACCACAATTCTCGATTAACTAGAAGAACAAAAGTAAAATAAAGAACTAATTCCCTCTAAAAAATTTAGCGAGCGCAGCCAACAACGCGATGGAGATGTCGTTTCTGGAAGCCGACAACAGAAAAGTTGGTCTGTTTTCTATTAGAGGGGGGGGGGGGCAATTTTAGTGGGGGGTATAGTGTTTAAAAGGTCCTCAGGGAGCAAACTGTTCAAGGTCCTGACTGATTTTGCTGGAGCATGCTTATTGGTAATCGATGATTCAGGACGACCTGTGGCAGTCGTTGACGGTCAGCGCCTACGTGGTCGCGTTCAACGCGCTCGACGCGGCCAGTCAGCGGAACGCGATCGATTGCGTCGACTCTCTGGGCTGCCGGAAAGACCTGCGCGACAAGCCGCTCTTGCTCGTCGCCCTGCAGCTCAAGAAGAACAACCCGGCGCTCGTCAGGGGTGCGAGGAATTGTTTCACGCACTTTCACGCGGTTTTCCGTCCAGGGCGGGTCAACTTCAAGCATCCTAGCAAATCGTGGCTGGTGTTGCAATTCGTTCGGCTTTCGGGGAATGTCTATTTAGAAATTCATTTTTGCACTTCAGAGGCGCGCCTGATGGCCAAGCGTCAGCAGACTCCGTTCTTCGACGTTCGTCTCAACGACGCCTCGGACCTGAAAGGCTTCCACCTGGCTCTGAGAGAGGAGCTCGGCCGTATGGACGGCAGCCCGCAGTTCCCTTTCTCTTTTTCCAGCCGAGTCGCCGCCAGCCCTGCGACGGCGGAGGAACGGACGCCAGTCAAGGGCGGCGGAACTCTCGGCACGAAGCAGACCGATGCGCAGACGAAGATTTCGTCGACAACCGGGGTGAGACACGGATTTCGCGTTTTCCAGGCCTACTGTGGCTCCAATACAATACCACTCCGACGGCACAATCCATTGGCATTCTACGCAGCACAGGTCCGTAGACGACCAGCGATTGGGCCGATCAGAAACGCGTCACCGCCGTTTACCCCGCCAGGGTCTTGCGGCACATTTTCCTGACTAGCAGGAATGGGCAGGAAGCAGGAACTAGCAGGACTAGCAGGAAAGCAGGAATAGCTGCCTGCTCCTGTCCATGTCCAAGTGGATTAGCAACTCAGTGGTACGCGGCGGGAGTCGAACCCCGGTCCACGAACGTGCCGAGACGACGCTGTATCACTGAGCTACGTAGGTACTCCTCGGTGCCTCGGGCAGCGCATGGCCTACCTAGTGGTAGATAATCGGCCTCATGCGCGCACGGTTCTGGGTTCGATCCTTGACGGATCCGCTAGATCGAGGACTTCCTTTTCAATCGATTTTTCTCGTGCCATCGCTGCCGTTCTTGGCGGATGGCGTTGGCGGCGCTCAGTGGCGTTCTTCCGAATGTCTTTGGCTAATTCTGCGGCTCGAGACGGGAAGGCGTCATGGAGAAGGGTATGCTATGGGCCATTGTCGGCCTCCTAGCGTTGCCCCAAATCCAGAAAACAACAACCTCGGCGCCCCGCACTCAATTTCTTCGTTCAGAACGTCGGCCAAGGCAGGAAGAGTCCCACGTTCTTCTGTCCCAGTCGAATGACGCGCTTTCTGCGCCGCGGCTCTCGTTCCTGCGAGAACGTCTTCTTGGCCGCCGAATACAGACCGATGAAGTAATTACGCACAATTGTTTAAACACGCACACACCTGGTTGTGTAAAGTGTACGTGCTTGCGAGAGCTTCTTCTGTGCGCTGTGATACTTCACTCCCCAACCAGAAAGAAACCGGTACACATCCACCCTTTCTCTCTCTCTC
Organism: Paralinhomoeus sp. GSCO2_6; assembly: GCA_030248085.1. Taxonomy (NCBI): domain Eukaryota; kingdom Metazoa; phylum Nematoda; class Chromadorea; order Monhysterida; family Linhomoeidae; genus Paralinhomoeus; species Paralinhomoeus sp. GSCO2_6. The sequence continues at coordinate 181,121 of JASAMY010003411.1, forward strand.
TCTCTCTCTCTCTCTCTCTCTCTCTCTCTCTCTCTCTCTCTCTCTCTCTCTCTCTCTCTCTCTCTCTCTCTCTCTCTCTCTCTCTCTCTCTCTCTCTCTCTCTCTCTCTCTCTCTCTCTCTCTCTCTCTCTCTCTCTCTCTCTCTCTCTCTCTCTCTCTCTCTCTCTCTCTCTCTCTCTCTCTCTCTCTCTCTCTCTCTCTCTCTCTCTCTCTCTCTCTCTCTCTCTCTCTCTCTCTCTCTCTCTCTCTCTCTCTCTCTCTCTCTCTCTCTCTCTCTCTCTCTCTCTCTCTCTCTCTCTCTCTCAAACTGAAAACTCAAAACTCAAAACTGAATGAAGTGCCAATGGTACAACGCTCAGATTGATGAACAAATCGATATTTTCGAAATTCAAATTTCGCATTCCGCGCAGAATGGTGATCTCGAAATTAAATGTCTTTGGCGGCAGCACGCCTCGCGTTGCCCGCCCTCGGCCAACTAGCGGGTAAGCCTCGTTCGTAAAAAAAATCAAAGTGATTATACTTTTTGCCGCTGCGATGTGTAGTCACAAACAAACGAAGGCACAACGTGTCGCAGTACATGTTAGGCACCAGCGACAGTACGCAGCAGGCCGTCCGCGCTGGGATGACGTCTGCCGGAATCGTCATTGCAACGCTCACCACTTCCACAATGCATCGCATTTGTCCAATGCCCAGCGGAGCGGACCGCAGCTCCACTCAGGTTCAACAAGACTCGCTTCCCTGTTCGGGGCCGACCCGCCAAAGACTCTCAGACGAAGCGTTTAGGCAACCTGTAGTGTGTGGCACCCAGCTGTACGCAACCTACAAGTCCTAAGCCAGAGCAAAGCGTAAATATAAGACATTTTGTCGCAAACCTATAATCTATATCCTGTGGCGCATCGGCGCGACACCCTCTTATTGTTCCTCTTTGAAATGCTTTCTTTCCATCTCCGCCCCCCCCCCCCCCGGCGCCCAGCAAGGAGTTCAGTTAGTGCTGCCAAACATCGGCCGCAGTCGCGCAACTGCAAGAAGTCAGGCCCTCCCGTCTGTTTACTTGGCACTCTCCTCCTGCCCGTCAGGACAGCCAGGGCTAGACGCTAGGGCACAACAGCCCACAGCGAGATAAGCGATCTCTCAATTCACGACGAAGCAGCAGCAAACGCAAGGTGCAACGTATACGCACCTAAGTACTCTCGCATAAAGACCACCATCGCAGCGCTCATCACTATCATTCCGTGTCAACGAGAGCGCACAGTCGTCACCGTCACCGTAAAGGCGCGCTGGCTGGGGCAGCCATATTCACAGCTCACTGCCAAAAAAGCAGATGGCCACTTGGCACAAGTTGTTCGTGTACGGCACGCTCAAGCGCGGCCAGCCCAACGAGTTCAAGATGCACAGTGCGTAACACTTTTTTTGAGGAAATTTCACATTTTTTATTTTTTTTCACAGCTGACGAAGGGGAATCGAGGTTTCTGTGCGAGGCGACGACCGCCGAAAAGTACCCTTTGGTAATTCACACGCCATACAACGTTCCTTTCTTGCTGAACGCTCCTGGACAGGGAAAGGTAAGCAATAGTTGTATTGAATTGATTTGATTAAGGAAAAATTTGCAGGTGGCTGCAAAAAAGGTGAATATGTGACGCTATTTTGTTAAAGTCCAGTTTGAAAAAGAGGGGTATTAATTAAGGCATGCCTCATTGATGTATAGCCACCTACACTTTGCAGCTGATCAACTTCAGTTTGAACAAACCGTGTATAAAAACTGAACCAAACGCAGCAACACGTCACATATTCGGCATTTTTGTGTTCGCAGCCAATATTTTCCCACTCCCAATTAATTTTAATTTTTTTTGTGTTCGCGTGCATAGGAAGGTGCAGTGGCAATTTTTAGGACGTAACTAGACTGGAACACAGTGCATTCACATATGCCGCATACTGAATGCCACATGGTTGCGAGACAGGCAGGAAGGACCCCATGATCTTGTACATGGAACACGATGCAGGCGCACGTACATACGCACGCGCGCAGGCACGCATGCATACACGTAAGCACTCACAAGATGTAAAATGGTGCATTGCACTATGCAAACGTTGTAGAAGCAGTTCATCATTGGTTGAAATGCCAAAAGGTGACTGGCGAATGGAGCCAGTACAGTATGTATGCATGCACATCACTAACTGTAGTGGCAACCCACATGTCACAAATGTTAGCAGGGTGCCGATTATTTAACCAGGAAATTTGGCTGTGCCAGGCCCATGGTAATGGCCAATGGCAACGCATTGTCAGAGAGAGATGAGATATTAAAGGATTGCTGTTGCGTTTTGGCTGAATGAGGATGGCTCACACAACAAATGCCGAATATGTGACGTGTTGCTGCGTTTGGTTCAGTTTTTATACACGGTTTGTTCAAACTGAAGTTGATCAGCTGCAAAGTGTAGGTGGCTATACATCAATGAGGCATGCCTTAATTAATACCCCTCTTTTTCAAACTGGACTTTAACAAAATAGCGTCACATATTCACCTTTTTTGCAGCCACCTGCAAATTTTTCCTTAATACAGTGTTTTTTCGTAAGACACACAAGCCAGATACGATAAAACCTATGCAGGCACGCACGCACGCACGCTCGCACGTATGTATGCACGCACGCGCGCATGCTTTTCAAACTTTCCACAAGTTCGAAAAATCAAAAAAAAATCGGCAGAACCTAGAGAAATGACCAAAGTGGAAGGGTGGGGCAACAAGTCGTTATCCCTCTTGCAGGGACACGTGCAAAAGCAAAGCCGCCATCCGGAGTTGAACTGGCGACCTCTCGATCGGTAGTCTGATGCCTTACGGATCGCGCCAAAGCACTGACAGATAAACCCACTGTGCCCAAGCACTGACTCACAAAGTAAACCATAACTCAAGATTAACAGCACCTAGCACAAATTACTTCAGAAGCTTTTCTTTCTAAAAATGTGAGTTGTAGACGCCTGTGCTGTTTCAAAACAAAATGACGTGTTTTGGTTTTTGCTTTCAAACAGTTTGGGACATATCTCTGTACTGCGACCGAGTATGCATACGTGCTATAGCGCGTTAGATAGCACGTTAGAAGGTGATGTTAGTCCAGTAGGAAAACACGAAAAACCTTGACATGATTTCAAAAAGTTGTCAAAATCGACCATACTATTGACATTATCTCGAGATAGGGAACGCTAACAAAGGAACCCATTTAGGTTTTTAAGACCCGATATGAGTCGCCAATGTCTGGCAAGTTTCATTCCAATAGCATAAGACGTTCGAGAATGGCGCACGAAAAACCTCGAAAAAAACGTGAAATTTTCGGAGGTATTGACCCCTTACAGTAAAGCAAGGAAACGCGTTATGGCGCATTCGATGCCCCAGAAGAAGGCGGTTCATTTGCGCCATAACGCGTCGAAATCCGTTCAGGCAATCAAAAGTTATAGGCGATCGAAAATTCAAAAACCCACATTGAGAAGTGGTCACATATTAGGGTTGTACGCTGACGCGTACACCCTGATAAATAAATGCAAAGCAACTCGCGAATGGCCCGACGTACATGCGCGTACGATGGCGCGATCGAGTCCGCTCGACACCGAGACGTTTTTTTTTTGGGAAGGGGTCAATAGCTGCATGCAAAATACGGTAATGACGATACATTGCACATACCTAGGTGCTATGTACATTATGTGCATGCGTGCATGCACATGCAATTGTGCTATATTGCTGCGTCAGAGCATAGTGATGTAAAGTATGGAAATGATCGTCAACTTTTGTGTTTTAGCCGAAGTGATCGGACCTACCCACATCAAGTTTCTTGCGAAGCAGCCCATTTTGACAGTGTGCGTGCGTGCGTGCACTTCTGCAGTGCCATATTGGTTCGTTGTATCGTATTGGTGTAATGAACCAAAATGATCTACACGTGCCGGAGGTCAACTTTTGTGTTTTAGCCGAAGTGATCCGAGCTACCCACATCAAGTTTCTTGTGAAGCAGCCCATTTGACGGTGTGCGTGCGTGCGTGCACTTCTGTAATGCCATATTGGTTCGTCGGAGCGTAGTGGTGTAAAGAAACAAAATGATCTACATATGTAGGCGGTCAACTTTTGTGTTTTAGCCGAAGTGATCTGAGCTACCCACATTGAGATATAACGATTTTCCCGGAAGTGAAAATATTTTGGTGCGTCGGAGCGCGTTGGCCCTAAGGAATGAAATGTTCCCCACTGATTGGCGATCAACTTTATTATTGACCTCAAAGCCATCCGAGCTAACCACACCGAAATATCGCCGTTTTTCACTAATTTCCCAAGAGCGTAGAGACATATTGGTGCGTCTGGGGTGACTAATTTTTTCAATGGGGTCTATTCCAGGTCATGGCGATCAACTTTCCCCATTTTAGCAAACCTCTCAGATCAACGGTTGAAGCGCCTATAGAGGACAAACATTTCTTCCAAAATTTTAATTAGCTAATATCTCATTATCAGTAATCAAGTTTTAGGTTTAGTGGCTTGGCATAGACTGGCCATAAGAAACTGTTCAAGGAAATCAAAAAAAATTGGGGGTTTACTCGGCACTTTTTGGAGTTTTACTCTTGGTGGAAACCACCCGAAAAACGGCTATGTCCAAGAAAAATCGCCAAATCGACGATATCTCAAAATCGGAGCTGCCTATCAAGAAATCCTATGGGCGTCTATTTTCTTTGCAATAGCTGCAGATGCTGTCCAAGTTTCATATCGATACCTTTAGCCGTTCACGAGTGGCGCTCCAAAAACCTGGCAGAGAACATGAAAAAAAAAGCCACAAAATTGGAACATTTTTGGAACTATTGACCCCTTACAGTAAAGCAAGGAAACGCGTTATGGCGCATTCGATGCCCCAGAAGAAGGCGGTTCATTTGCGCCATAACGCGTCGAAATCCGTTCAGGCAATCAAAAGTTATAGGCGATCGAAAATTCAAAAACCCACATTGAGAAGTGGTCACATATTAGGGTTGTACGCTGACGCGTACACCCTGATAAATAAATGCAAAGCAACTCGCGAATGGCCCGACGTACATGCGCGTACGATGGCGCGATCGAGTCCGCTCGACACCGAGACGTTTTTTTTGGGAAGGGGTCAATAGCTGCATGCAAAATACGGTAATGACGATACATTGCACATACCTAGGTGCTATGTACATTATGTGCATGCGTGCATGCACATGCAATTGTGCTATATTGCTGCGTCAGAGCATAGTGATGTAAAGTATGGAAATGATCGTCAACTTTTGTGTTTTAGCCGAAGTGATCGGACCTACCCACATCAAGTTTCTTGCGAAGCAGCCCATTTTGACAGTGTGCGTGCGTGCGTGCACTTCTGCAGTGCCATATTGGTTCGTTGTAGCGTAGTGGTGTAAAGAACCAAAATGATCTACACGTGCCGGCGGTCAACTTTTGTGTTTTAGCCGAAGTGATCCGAGCTACCCACATCAAGTTTCTTGTGAAGCAGCCCATTTGACGGTGTGCGTGCGTGCGTGCACTTCTGTAATGCCATATTGGTTCGTCGGAGCGTAGTGGTGTAAAGAACCAAAATGATCTACATATGTAGGCGGTCAACTTTTGTGTTTTAGCCGAAGTGATCTGAGCTACCCACATCGAGATATAGCGATTTTCCCGGAAGTGAAAATATTTTGGTGCGTCGGAGCGCGTTGGCCCTAAGGAATGAAATGTTCCCCACTGATTGGCGATCAACTTTATTATTGACCTCAAAGCCATCCGAGCTAACCACACCGAAATATCGCCGTTTTTCACTAATTTCCCAAGAGCGTAGAGACATATTGGTGCGTCTGGGGTGACTAATTTTTTCAATGGGGTCTATTCCAGGTCATGGCGATCAACTTTCCCCATTTTAGCAAACCTCTCAGATCAACGGTTGAAGCGCCTATAGAGGACAAACATTTCTTCCAAAATTTTAATTAGCTAATATCTCATTATCAGTAATCAAGTTTTAGGTTTAGTGGCTTGGCATAGACTGGCCATAAGAAACTGTTCAAGGAAATCAAAAAAAATTGGGGGTTTACTCGGCACTTTTTGGAGTTTTACTCTTGGTGGAAACCACCCGAAAAACGGCTATGTCCAAGAAAAATCGCCAAATCGACGATATCTCAAAATCGGAGCTGCCTATCAAGAAATCCTATGGGCGTCTATTTTCTTTGCAATAGCTGCAGATGCTGTCCAAGTTTCATATCGATACCTTTAGCCGTTCACGAGTGGCGCTCCAAAAACCTGGCAGAGAACATGAAAAAAAAAGCCACAAAATTGGAACATTTTTGGAACTATTGACCCCTTACAGTAAAGCAAGGAAACGCGTTATGGCGCATTCGATGCCCCAGAAGAAGGCGGTTCATTTGCGCCATAACGCGTCGAAATCCGTTCAGGCAATCAAAAGTTATAGGCGATCGAAAATTCAAAAACCCGCATTGAGAAGTGGCCACATATTAGGGTTGTACGCTGACGCGTACACCCTGATAAATTTGAGCTCCTTCTCTAGTTGACAAGCGTAACATCGACTGATTGTGTGCCCCTTAGTAAGTAAAAAAAAACGAAAACGCGTGTCGCATGTCGCGACAAGATACAAACAATTGGGAGCGAAATTTAGAGGTATCTCTCTAAGCACCATTTCAGCAAGTGGAGGGAGAACTTTTCGAAGTGGACGACGCAAGACTGAAGAATTTAGACATTTTAGAGCGCCATCCGAGATTTCACCATAGAACGTGGCTTAAATTGTTCACCACCAATGGCGACGGATCTGTCCAAGAAGTGTGTACCACAGTAACCTTTCCAATAGGATCCTAGACTACATGTAAATATTTGGACTAGCCTTGCACACGTGTGGAAGAATTGAAGCAGCGGTAACTGTTCAATTTGTCTCTTACTACCGTAAATCCTCCATTAGTAGCTCCAAGAGCACTATATTTTTAACCTCGTTCAACCCAAGGAGCCATTGAAACGGAGGGCTTACGACGGACAATCGAGCATGACATTCATGACACCAAGATGGCAATCTTTAGGAAGAGGCCTGGATCTATCTGGTGCGACGGTTCAAGCCGGAACTTCTGGCAAAGGAGTGCTTTTCGAATTACGACTCCAACGCCAGTCACGGACTGCGACTGACGCCGCCCACGCATATTCCCACTGACCCAGAGGAAAAGGACAGGCTCTTCAGAGAATTTGAATCGCTCGTCTTACCGTAGTTGGCCGCAAGCCGTCTCATGCTAGGCGCCCGCTTAAAACTTTCAAAAAACTTTCTTTATTTAAAAGACTGAAATTTTCTTACCCAAGCCTGGTCACTGTAGGCATCCCATCGATTCGCCGAATTCACTTACTGTATTACTCGCTCAATTTTCTCACTCACTCGCTGACGGCTTTTTCTCTCACGCAAGTGAACCGTATTTCAAGAAGTAAAGTGTTTGACTTCCCTTGTCTAACTGTAGCCTCGACTGGTGTACGTACGGGAAATTTTTGACATTGAGACTCGTGCGCAAGATTATTAAAGGGATTAAAATTGCGATTTGTTTCCAGAAGATGAATCACAACGTGTTCCTGTATGGCACGTTGAAGCGGGGCGAACCGAATGAATACGTCTTGCGAGGTTGGTTCAAGACACTAAAATAAATTTTAAAAAATGTAATTGTACACAACCTCTAAGGGTAAGGTGCCTTAAACTGCTCTTTAGAAAGCAAAGGCAATGCTCAATTCATTTCCACTGCAAGAACTGTCGAAAAATTTCCGCTGATTATCCACACGCCTTACAACGTTCCGTTTCTGCTGCACTCTCCAGGCCGGGGAAATGTTGGCGTTTTCCCTTGAAAGCATTTTTTTTCCTTTTTCCAAAACAAATTCCAAGTTTTAGCGAGTTTTCGGCGAACTGTTCGCTGTGGATGAAGACAAACTAAGGGAGTTGGATAAGTTCGAGAGAGTGCCGCAACTGTACCAAAGAACCCGTGCTGATGTTGAGAGGGAAAATGGCTGCAGAGTGTGTCAGGTTTTTGCCAAAAAACAACAACTTGATGCATGCGTTTGTCCTATCATAGACCCTTCAATAGTGGCCCCTTTGCTGCAGATTCAACCTCGTTTCACCCAAAGGCTCGTAATTTTAGCCTGAACATCAAAGTCCAACATGTCCATAATGGCCTATTGGCAGCAATTTCAGCAAAATTATTGTCATTTACTCTGGTTACTCTATTTCTGCCCGATTCTCTCTTCCAGCAGCGCGTATGGATCTATTCCGTGCCGTCGTTCAAGCAAGAATTACTGGAGAAGCGAATGCTGGAAAGCTACTCTTCAGCTGGCGACCATGGACTCGTACTTAGTCCCCCGGAGAATGTCACCGACCCCGGAGAATTGGATCGTTTGTACGAGGAACTCGCCGCAATTCTCTTGCCGTAAATGACGTCATTTAGTGCTGTTTTTAGGTTTAAAATCCCACCCCTCCCCCTCCCGTAAAAGAGCAGTGGACCGTGCTTGAATCATGAATGTGCCTGCGGAAAACGCTATTTTGCCTGTTCCTAGACGAAACGTGCGCCATGCTCCAAGTTTGATGGTAGCGCACTATGGCACGTAAAAACACAAGTTTCACTTCACACCTGTACCACCGCTTGGCATGCGCTGCAACAGTGTCGGCGCGTCTGGCAGCCTGGCCAGACAGGATCGATCAAGACCACAGGGCAAACAAGATCCGTTGCTCATTCCCCATTGCTAAGCGATGCTTACGCCTTCACGGTGTGTTAGGTAGGTCTGGTCCAAATAAAACTGTCGAAATAAAATAAAAATAAGAACTATTCGTCAAGTGGGTCGCTATACATGTAGGCCGAGCAAGATCTCTCGGGATCGCTTGCTAAGATCCAGCTGTAGCGGCCTTTCCCTTAGAGAGTGTTCTGTGTCATTGAGGGTCTGCGCTCCCGTAGGATCGACACCGAAGTGCGGAGTTGGCTATGCCCTTTTTTCGAGGCCTGTGCTGGCTGTCGGCGAGCGTAATAACGTCCGACAGGATGTCCACCAGCCGACCTACCGTACTCCCAACACTCTGCCTCTACACAACACCGGACTCCAACAGCGCGGAACTTTGCCACCCGCCGACAGTCTCCAGCCGTCCAGCGCCGCGTCGGCCCTCAAGCTCGGGACAGTCACCACAAGCTCCCCGCTGACCGGTCTGCAACTGTGTCCTCCTGTCCAGCCGCCGTCAGCGCTCAAGGCTTGACGGCCCAAGCGGCGTCTCCTGACAAGCGGCGGCGGCGGCGAAGGCGCCTGCTGCAAGACCGGACTGGACACCTACGGCACAAGCGGAGGACGCCGAGATAGCGTCCCTCTCCTCTCCCTTCGCCGCACATAAATACCCTCGCTCACCAGACAACCGACGTCAGTGAACAGATCGAGTCAGTGTTCATACCTAGGTATGTGACCCCTGTTGTGTAGTAGGGTGTCGCATCGGTTCCGTGTTCAACTGAATTGTGCAGTTTGGCGTACGGGAACACCGTGAAGGCGCAGTCAGACTTGCCACCGCTTCCTTCAGTCTAGCATCTAGCGCAGTCTAGCGAATAGCGAAAGAGTCGTGTCGTTTTGCCTGTCTTAATAAGTACGTTGTTGGTTGACTGCGGACTTTGGTCCGTCTTTGTCGAGACGGTTTCGTTTGTGACTTTGTGCTGCTCTGCTGAATGTTGGTGGGGAGGGGGGGGGGGGGGCTTCGCTCATAGCACCCTTGCACTTCGCGCTACTCCTAACGTGGCCTTGGGCCTTTGCAATCGTGTCGTGGACTTTGCGCCGCTCTGAGCGTTACCTGTTATTGTGTGCTGTCCTAAATGTGTCGATTTCACTAGCGGATCCAGAAGGGGAGGGGGGGTCTCTCCCTCATGTCAGCTCAGATTTGGGTGGGGGAGGGGGAGAGCTCAGGGGGAAAAGAAGGACGTCCCCAGGGGCAAAGTGGGCAGATTTTTACCTTTTGCTTGGATAAAGGCGCTCAAAAAAACGTAAAATTGCCGCCCGCGGCGCTGTGGTTCTATCGCAACTCACGTGTGTTGAAAACAGTGCTAACAAAGCGAACCATTTTAAAAGTTCGACGTGACGGCGTCGCAGGGCTGCTACCATACTAAGCCAAAACTAGAGATAATCAACCGTTACATCTACCCGCAACGTGGGTATGTAAATGTATCCCAACAGGCGACGCACCGCCGCGAAAGTTGTCGGCATTTCGCGCTGTGCGTCTCTCAGTGCGCAATCTACATAGGTCACCATCATGTAGAGTCTACAGTACATGCAATTTGTGCGAGATTCACTGTGTGTGTGTGCTCGGCGCTCGAGGTGTTTGTAGGTTGGGTAGCTCGTAGGTATATCGGTGCGCCCTCTTTACAGCTCGGTGTCTCAAGGAAAGGCGACGTAACACATAGGCGGCAAGAGAGATGACAATGGCACCTCTGCACAAGCTGTTCGTGTACGGCACGCTCAAGCGCGGCCAGCCCAACGCCTTCAAGATGCACGGTGCGTGACAGACTATTTTATTATTATTGTTGTTGTTTCTGAAACGTTTCAAAAATTAAAATTTAAAATTTCACAGCTGACAAAGGAGAATCCCGGTTTCTGTGCGAGGCGACGACGGCCGAGAAGTACCCTTTGATAATTTACACGCATCACAACGTCCCATTTTTGCTCGACGCTCCCGGACAAGGAAAGGTACGTGGTATACGAATGTTTCTAGCCCTTTCGACGGCTGAAAACCTAGTATAAATAAGAAGAACGAGAAGTTGTACTGACCGAGTGGTGTAAATACCGTAGCAAAACTCACTTGTGATGAGACACTACATTACATGGTTCTTGTACGAAAATAACATCTGGGAAATGGATCGTTCTCCATCATTTCAGCAGGTGGCGGGAGAAATCTTCGAAGTGGACGATGCAAGACTGAAGAATTTGGACATTTTGGAGCGCCATCCGAGATTTCACCATAGAACGTTGATTCGAGTTTCCATCGACAACGGCGGAGGATCTGTGCAAGAAGTGCGTACCGTAACCTCTCCGTTAGTGTCCCAACTACATCTAGTAGGGCCCCGGGGGCAAGAGGTACAGTTATGCCATGTGCCTTTTATGGGACAAATTAGTGGCAGGTACATTCATATCGTGTATGCACACCACTACTACTAACCAATAATAGACGTTTCAGCAGCTATTAACGGTAAATCAACCATTCAATGTGGAAAAGTGTTGAAAATCACCCAAAAACGGCAATTTTGACAGCTAAATTAGCATTACCATTCAAAATGTTTGGGTTGAAAGTATAGAGCCCTCCTCCAATAGTAAGGAGAGGTAAAAGAATAGTGCCCCGGGGCACTATTGAAGGACGTACGGTAGTTTTGAACCACCTTTGGTTTATTTGAAGCACCGCAACTGTTCATTCGATTTTGTCTCTCATTCGATTTTGCAATGCGCTGTTGTCGTGTCAGTGCGGCTCCGAGTGTGTTAATGGAGTGTCTGGCTACAGTATCTCCAACACAAATGAGCGTAACATTTATCATTCGCCAACATGCCCAAGTTTAGGTCGAGGCCTGGGTCTATCTGGTGCGTCGATTCAAGCGGGAACTGCTGGGACAGGAGTGCTTTTCCAATTACGACTCCAACGGTAGTCACGGACTGCGACTGACGCCGCCGGGACAGGTCCCCGCCGACCCAGAAGAGAAGGCGGAGTTCTTCCGGGAATTTGAATCGCTCGTCCTACCGTAGTTTTTTTGCCCGAAGCGGAGTCTCTATCACGCGAGGCTTCTGATTCAGTCAATCGACTTGGTTGTCCTTAAAAGAAACTGGGGGCTAATTGTTTTGTTCGATCCGTTGGAGGGGGTGTAATTATTGGGGGGAGGGGGCTAAATAAAAGAAGGTCAATCATAGGGTTTACGGTACCTACCTCATTTCCTATCCTACCTCCCTATTCCTACCTGAAAAGTTTTCTCACTTGCACGGGCACCGTATTGCCAAAAAATACAGTTACTGTCGTCAGCAGCAGTCGCAACGACGATTGATTAATGTGCGCAACAACTCTTGCGCAAATGTACAATGCTGTGTTGACTGCAAGAAGTAAAGCCGTACTGGTACTGGAAATGTGCGACGAACGAACGTACAAAATTTGAAAGGTAGAATCAACCTTTCAAGAAAATGAATAACAAAGGGTTTCTGTATGGAACGCTGAAGCAGCGCGAACCAAATGGGCACGTCATGCGAGGTTTGTTTACCCAGAAGAAAAAAATTCGTGAAAGGAATATAATTGTGCCATTACTCCTCTTTAGAAAGCAAGGGCAATGCTCAACGTACATTTCCACGGCAAGAACTGTCGACAAATTTCTGCTGATTATCCACACGCCTTGCAACGTTCCGTTTCTGCTGCACCCTTTAGTCAAAGGAAATGTCTGCGTTTTCCCTATAAAGCAGCTAATTCTTTTTTTTTAATCCAAGGTTTTAGCGCGTTTTCGGCGAACTGTTTGCCGTGGACGAAGACAAACTACGGGAGTTTGATATCTATGAGAGAGTGCCGCGACTGTACCAAAGAACCCGTGCTGATGTTGAGATGGAAAATGGCTGCAAAGTGTGTCAGAGGTTTGCAGAAAAAACAACTTGCTGCATGCGTTTGTTCTACCATAAACCTTCCAATAATGGCTCGTTGTGCTACCGTTTTCACCTCGTTTGACCCGAAGGCCCGATGCACCATTGCAGTGGATGTAACTTCGACCTCAACAGCCAAAGTCCAATAAATAATGCCCTATTGGCAGTAATTTCAGCAAAATCATTGTCGTTGACTCTGGTTACTCTAGTTCGCTGCGTGATTCTTCCTTCTAGGAGCGCGTCTGGATCTATTCCGCGCAGTCGTTCAAGCGAGAATTACTGGAAAAGCCAATGCTGGACAGCTACTCGTCAGTGGGCGACCATGGACTCGTATTTTATCCCTCAGAGGAAGTCGCCGACCCCGGAAAACTGGATCGTTTGTTCGAGGAATTCGCCGCAATGCCCTTGCCATAAATGGCGTCAGTTTGTGTGCTGCTTATAGGTTAACAAAATCTTTTTGAATAGCCCTCCTCTCAATTCAAAGAGCAGTAGTGAACCGTGCTCGAATGTGCTAGAAGAAAACGCAATTTTGCTCGTTCCTATGCAGGCGAAACGTGCGCCAAGTGAAGTCTGGCTGGTAGCGCATCATGGCACGTACCGTAATTCCACCAATAGTGCCCCCGGGACAGTATACTTTCAACCTTGCCTTACCCTTGGGGGCACTGTTGAAGGGAAGCACTATTAGAAGGGGGCTCTATTGGGGGATTTACGGTATGAACACAAGATTCACACCTACAATACACCACCGCTTGGCAAGCGCTGCAAGCAACAGTAACGGTCGGCTTTTAAAGTGAAATTTGTGCCGCATTCATTTGCAACTTTCAACGCATTTATCTGCTGGCAAAACGAGCGCAGGTGATCAAATCAACACTTGGTCAAAGACGCAAACTCTTCGAATTAAAAAAAATTCTCTGCAAGTTCTCTCGCTGCAATAATATTAGCGCCGCTCATCGACACTGGAGCTTGGCGACTTGTTGAGCCACGACGCGCAGAGCGGCCCGCAATTCGGCCAACGTCGGTCGGATTTGGGCGGCCAGGCCGCGCCAGCCGACCCAGCCGCCGATGACTGGAGGCAGCTCCACCGAATAGGCGTACTTGACCCCCGCCCGCAACCGCGCCCAGTCCATGGAGTTGCCGTTGGAGTGGTCTAGACCATGCTGCGTGCGTGCACTGCGTGCGTGTTTGTGTGTGTGTGTGTGTGTGTGTGTGCGTGCGTGCGTGGGTGTGTGTGTGTGTGTGGGTGTGCGTGTGCGTGCGTGCGTGCGTGCGTGCGTGCGTGCGTGGGTGGGTGCGTGCGTGCGTGCGTGCGTGCGTGCGTGCGCTTGCACACATCCAGCGAGTTGATAGGCGTTGCCGACTCGGTACGTCCGGTTGTTGACTCCTTTGATGGCGTCTGTTGCCAACAGTGCAACGCGCCGCTAAAAATCACAAGAATGAATTCACTAAAAATTCGCTTTGCTGAACATGAAAGTTGACTTGCGCTGTTTCAAATGATAATGGTGATCGCGGCCATGGACATGTTAATCGGGTTTTTAAAGTGGGGGGAAGGTCGGAGACCATTCTGGGGGGTGTGGGGGGGGGGGGTAAGCAGATTTGAAGAGGGAGGGGGTGTCAGAGGGTAAAAAAAGTGTACCCAAATAGTGTCTAAATAGGCACTCTTTGGTCAAAAATAGGTTAAGATAGGTATAAATAGCGTTCTTTAGCTGTTTTAGGGTAAAAACACTACTTTACAAAAAAGGCGAAAAATACACTACTTTTTACAGTTGTAGACAAGTTGGAAAACTATTGAAAATTCTGGGGGGGGGTTGGGGAGGGGGGGGGGGTGGGGGAGGGGTGACTTTTGACCTGGGGTGGGTAACCCCCCCCCCCCCGGCCCCCCCGTCGCTGCCATCAATGTCTAACTGCAAAAAGTGCGTAAGTGTGAGCGTGCGTGCCGACTGAGTCAGCAGGATATTAAAGTATTGGCTGAGTGGAGAGGTGATTGTTTCACCACGTTTCTATAGCTAGTTAGGTAGGTAAGCTAGGTACCTACGAGCGGTTAGCTTTAAAAAAGCTTCAACTGGTACCAATTCGGCGACGTCGTCAGGCTCCTGGCTTTGGTTGCGGCGTTCCACTCCAAACGGGTGCATCCAATACTGCCCGTTTGCGTGCAATGTGACGAACGCCTGTGTTAAGCCCGCTAATTGTAATATTTATGTATACTACCGTACATTGCACAGTACGTACGTCAAGCAAGTACCGTACCCCCATGCACTGGTTGTTTCTCAGCACAAAGTTGCGAACAGCCGTGGATTCGGCCTCACTGAACGCTCGCTCGCCACTGTACGCATGGAAACACGCGGCGGTGGACGGAAAGGGTTTGAACTCCGAGTCAAAGTTGCGATTCAAATCGACGCCTTTGCAGTGGTCCACAGCAGTGGGTGCGCGATTCTTGCGCCATGCGAAGGCGGGTAGCTGAATGGAACAAAACCAGGACGAAATTTTCGCCGTAAATCATCCAGTAGCGCCCGTCCCCCTCCACTAGTGCCCGCTCACCGGGTATGAAGAAGTTTTGAACATTTCCTATAATCAGGGTGTACGCGGCAGCGTACAACCCTAATATGTGACGACTTCTGCAATGCGGTTTTTTGAATTTTCAGTCGCTCATAACTCTTGATTGCCTGAACGGATTGTGGCGAATGATAGCTCAAAAGAACCGCCTTCTAGACCGGAATCGAATAAGCCGTCCCGCGTTTCGGTACTCGAGCGCATTAACACGAAACTTCCGAAAATGTTCCGAAAA
This sequence comes from Paralinhomoeus sp. GSCO2_6, assembly GCA_030248085.1. Classification (NCBI taxonomy): domain Eukaryota; kingdom Metazoa; phylum Nematoda; class Chromadorea; order Monhysterida; family Linhomoeidae; genus Paralinhomoeus; species Paralinhomoeus sp. GSCO2_6. The sequence goes on from JASAMY010003411.1 coordinate 196,518, forward strand.
AGTGGTGTTTTTTTTTCCTGTTCTGCACACACTTTTTGGGGCGCCGCTCTGGAACGCCTCAGTCGATTGGGACAAAACTTGGCGTGAGCACGCGGTATATGATGGCAACTTTGTGACCGCAAGAAAAATTTATCTAGGTGCTACGGATCTAGAGTTAAGGCCGATTTAGTAATTTTTTGGAACATAGTCGTTTTTTTTTGGCCAAAATGCGACAAGAGTAAAAGTCGAAAAAAAGCCGAGTAAACCCCCAAATGTTATTTGATTTCCGTAAACAGCTTTACAAAGAAAGTCTAAGACGCTTGCATGACATTTGAAATTCTCACCACATAATGAGATATAGGCAACCAAAATTTCGCAAATTTCGACCAAAAAAACTTTGTCAGCTATAGGCGCTTCAACCGTTTGTGGCAGAGCTGTGCTGCAATGACGAAAGTTAATCGTCCGGACCTGGAATAGGTTACTTTCGACAAATGGCAGCGCTCCGATGCCCATGTCTCGGTCGGCCCCCTTTGAAAGGCCTTTTTTGAGTGTTTTGTCCCAAAAGTTTGTCAGCTATAGGCGCTTCAACCGTTTGTCACAGAGCTGTGCTGTAATGATGACAGTTCCTCGTCTAGACCTGGAATAGGTCACTTTTGACAAATGAGATCTCTCCGACTTCCATGTTTCGCAGCTAGACTCTCTTGGCACACCCCCATTTTGGGCGACATTCGAAACTTTGAGCGTGCATTACTTTTGCTTTCCTGGACGAATTCTGCCACGTGATAGCTCAAAAGAACCGCATTCAAAGGGTGATTCGATTGAGTCGCAACACGTTTCCATACTCTTGCGCATTACCGAGAAAATTGTGTGGATGTAACAAAAAATTGGGTCCTTCCAACCTTTTGGCCTGTCGCTCGCTCACACCTGTATCAATCGAAACAAAACTTCGCACGCATCTATGACCCACATAAAAACCCTCTGAAGAATTCAGTCTAGGTGCAATACATCGTGAGGTTACAGTTTACGTTGCAATATTTTTGGCGCGTTTTGTAAAGTCATCAGACTACTGATCGCGAGGTCGCTGGTTCGACTCCCAGTGACGCCTGTGACGCTTTTGCAGGTGTCATCTTGGGAAACCCATCAACGGTTCTTTGCTGCAGTGTCTCCAGTCCATCCCACATTCTCTGTCTCTTTTCTAGGTTCTTCTACCAAAATTTTGGCAAATTTTTGATATTTATGGACGGATGCTCGTTACAGCCCTTGATGCACGAAAATGACACAGCTGCACACCCGCACGCACGCACGCACGCACGCACGCACGCACGCACGCACGCACGCACGCACGCACGCACGCACGCACGCACGCACGCACGCACGCACGCACGCACGCACGCACGCACGCACGCACGCACGCGCGCGCGCACGCACGCACGCACGCACGCACGCACGCACGCACGCACGCACGCACGCACGCACGCACGCACGCACGCACGCACGCACGCACGCACGCACGCACGCACGCACGCACGCACGCACGCGCGCACGCACGCACGCACGCACGCACGCACGCACGCACGCACGCACGCACGCACGCACGCACAATGTGTACAGTGGTACACGTTTTTCATAAGCTTTATGGTGCAACACTGAGCATGCGTCCGTGCTGGTCTGCTGCTGTGGATTTGTATGTGTGTGCATGCGTGAGTTTTCGATTAATCTTTCTTTTACGAAAAAACACTGTATTAAGGAAAATTTTGCAGGTGGCTGCAAAAAAAGAGAATATGTGACGGACGCTCCTTTAGGTCCAGTTTGAAAAAACGTGGTATTAAAAGTAGCCACTTCATCAGATGATCAACTTCAGTTTGGACAAACCGTGTATAATCGAACCAAACGCAGCAACACGTCACATATTCGGCGTTTGTTGTGTGAGCCATCGCACGCACACAACCACAACACCACCACCATCAATCCAACCTCACAACTCGTTCATCTCTCTGACGATGTGCTGCCATTCATAGGCATTGCATGGATGGATAGGGCACACAGCCAAAGATACTGCATAGGTAGATAACTTCACTGCCCTGTCCGTTTCCAAAATTTAATATGTGGCTTGCTCTTACAGTAAGTGATATGTAGCATCATTTCACAATCTTAAGTACCAGTACATGCCGTACATTCAACTTCGATTCTCGTTCATCTTTGTTCCGCTTCTGTTAGCCTGTAGCTATGGACGGGACTGCCATCTGTGGGCGGCAAGGACAAGGCCCACTCTCGTCTCTGAGTCCAAGGAATAAAAGGCCTCGGTGCAGCCTGGACTGCCTTTCCAGTGATCCAAGCGAGCGGGTGAAGCGAGCACAACAAACGCCGAATATGTGACGTGTTGCTGCGTTTGGTTCGATTATACACGGTTTGTCCAAACTGAAGTTGATCATCTGATGAAGTGGCTACTTTTAATACCACGTTTTTTCAAACTGGACCTAAAGGAGCGTCCGTCACATATTCTCTTTTTTTGCAGCCACCTGCAAAATTTTCCTTAATCCATAAGGATCCACCATAATCCATAATCCAGCCACTCTATAATTAGCCCTACCTCGGGGGTAATTGTTTTGTTCGAGCCGTAGGAGGGTGTGTAATTATTGGAGAGGGGGCTAATTATGGGGGGTCCAAATATAGGGTTTACGGTATGCCATGTGTGTAGACCCGCAAGCCGTGGTCGTGTACGTACGTAAACCAGAAATGTGAACACCGGCCAAAACCGGTAACGGTAAGGCACGTGGCACATGTGCCTTGCATGGGGGCAGGTACATTTTTATAGCGTGTTCAGTGGGACAGACCTTTTAGCAAGACCAACACCACTGACAAATAGGCAATTTTCACTGCAAAAATTGCTTTACCGCTGAAATTTCGCGGTCCAAATTATAGTAGCCTTTTCCATTAGTGCCCCCGAATAAGGGGACGTCAGTGGCCTTATTGGAGGATTTACGGTACGTTGCATTGTAGCACCTGAATGGTTTGGTTGTGCCTAAAGCCGGCGTGGTCCGTGGTGTTGACTCGGCGCGCAAATTCGTATCCATCGGGATTCAGGAGGGGCGCAACGTGCAGTTTGACTCCCGCAGTCTTCGGGTCATTCGAGGCAGACTGATGGAGGAGCTAGAATTACAGTAGCCGAACGAATACAGGCATGATGAGTGTAACGAGAAAAAGAGCGGAATTCACAGTGTATACCTCGCCAACAATTCCAAGAGCAACCGCAGTACTAAGACGCTCCCTGAAAGAAATCTGTGGTCTCGAAACGATATACCACGCATACCGTAGTTAGGACTGCATAAAACTGCAGCAAGGTAGGAGGTATCCGTCATGCGCAAACGCACCTACCGTGCACACTTTTGCATGTCTGAGCAATTTTCATGGCGTTGTGTTAATCATGTGCACAGTGTAAAGTATACATAGTCAGACTAAAACACACTGGATGTCTAAGCCAAATTATGTATCTGAATGAGGTATGTACTCAGCAACAGTAACTTAATTAGCAGACCTTCCGTGGATTCCTCCATCGATCCAAATGGACGGTGTTGATGCGTTCATTTGCCACCCAATCTGTGTTGTGTTGTTGCTGTATTACGGTAGGTTAGGTACTGTAGACTGTTTAAGAGGCGTTCCACAGAATTTTCAGGCAAAAAATAAAACGATAGTCACGGATTTTGCTAAAACCACTTAGATGGATACCCTAGGGTCCACCTTGGGCTTTAGGCTTGGTTTGGTGTAAATCGGACCATCGCACCCTTTACAGCACTTCAAAATGTGAGGCGACTGCAAGGCCAGTTTCGACGCCAAAATTTGGACACGATTTTTTCAGCGCCTGTTTCTCATGGTACGAGCGACTCAAACCATACTCTAGGGCATCCATCCAACGCATGTACACTCGACTCTGTGTTGACCACTTTTCACGTCACTGCATGCTGTGTACACTGAGTTACAAGTGACCAAAATTTGAAAAATCGGATTCAGAAATGTGCCAACATCACTTCGTGCCACCACTCCGATTCTTACGATTTTTTATGGAGTATGTAGCCAACACCTAGGCCTATTCATGCTACAAAATTCAGCATGTCACTCTCTTTGGTGCAAAAGTTATTCCTAAAAAACTGCATTTTTGACCTTTTTTCGCGGTTTTTTTGCAGTTTTCTCAGGCTCCACCACTCCGATGCTTACGATTTTTTATGAAGTATGTAGCCAACACCTAGGCCTATTCATGCTACAAAATTCAGCATGTCACTCTCTTCGGTGCAAAAGTTATTCCCAAAAAACTGCATTTTTGACCATTTTTCGCGGTTTTTTTGCAGTTTTCTCAGGCTCCACCACTCCGATGCTTACGATTTTTTATGGAGTATGTAGCCAACACCTCGACCTATTCATGCTACAAAATTCAGCATGTCACTCTCTTCAGTGCAAAAGTTATTCCCAAAAAACTGCATTTTTGACCTTTTTTCGCGGTTTTTTTGCAGTTTTCTCAGGCTCCACCACTCCGATGCTTACGATTTTTTATGGAGTATGTAGCCAACACCTCGACCTATTCATGCGACAAAATTCAGCATGTCACTCTCTTCAGTGCAAAAGTTATTCCCAAAAAACTACATTTTTGGACTGTTTTTCTTGGAAATTTCTCATGCGCCACTATTCTGATTTGCCTCAAACTTGTAACGTACATGGACCACGTACTGGCCCATGCACACTGTAAGAGGACATGCTTGGCCACAAGACGATGTACAGCGAATCAATGACAAGGATACTCAACAGCTGTTCCACATGGATATCATGTGTATCAGTCCCTTCTGCATGAGTGTGGAACATGTCAACCCCAGAGAAGTGCAGGAGTTGTTGCATAGCCGACCAGACATGACGGATTGCGCGCCATTCCATCATTCCCAGGTCTGTCAAAGTCGCCTTGCAAATTTCTTTTCTGCTGTCTGTGGATGACAGGATTAGTGAGCAAACCAATTCAATGCAGCGGCACCCAATAAACCACAAAATTTTCTGGAAAAGCTGAGTCTTCACAGACTAACATGTACATCGCAACGAGTATCGTGCTACAATTGACAGCGTACATAGGCCAATAGGTGGTCCATGCACGTGGCAAGTTTCAGCAATTTCGGAGCGGAGGCGCGTGAGAAAACTGCAAAGAACGCGAAAAACGATCCAAAAATGTAGTTTTTTTGGGAATAACTTTTGCACTGAAGAGAGTGACATGCTGAATTTTGTCGCATGAATAGGTCTAGGTGTTGGCTACATACTTCATAAAAAATCGTAAGCATCGGAGTGGTGGAGCCTGAGAAAACTGCAAAAAAACCGCGAAAAAAGGTCAAAAATGCAGTTTTTTGGGAATAACTTTTGCACCGAAGAGAGTGACATGCTGAATTTTGTGGCATGAATAGGCCTAGGTGTTGGCTACATACTCCATAAAAAATCGTAAGCATCGGAGTGGTGGAGCCTGAGAAAACTGCAAAAAAAACGCGAAAAACGGTCAAAAATGCAGGTTTTTAGGAATAACTTTTGCACCAAAGAGAGTGACATGCTGAATTTTGTAGCCTGAATAGGCCTAGGTGTTGGCTACATACTCCATAAAAAATCCTAAGAATCGGAGTGGTGGCACGAAGCGATGTTGGCACATTTCTGAATCCGATTTTTCAAATTTTGGCCACTTGTAACTCAGTGTACACAGCATGCAGTGACGTGAAAAGTGGTCAACACAGAGTCGAGTGTACATGCGTTGGATGGATGCCCTAGAGTATGGTTTGAGTCGCTCGTACCATGAGAAACAGGCGCTGAAAAAATCGTGTCCAAATTTTGGCGTCAAAACTGGCCTCACAGTCGCCTCACATTTTGAAGCACTGTAAAGGGTGCGATGGTCCTATTTACACCAAACCAAGCCTAAAGCCCAAGGTGGACCCTAGGGTATCCATCTAAGTGGTTTTTAGCAAAATCCGTGACTATCGTTTTATTTTTTGCCTGAAAATTCTGTGGAACGCCTCTTAATCTGTCTGTCTACCGTAATCAAAGGAATACTGCGGCGTTCATATGTAGTCCCAATGCTCTCCAGACGAACGAGATCGCTGTGAGTTCGCTCCCAGCAGCGCAGCTGCTGCCAAATCTAGAGCGAGTGCGTGCGTGCGTGAGTGCCGCGTGCGTGCGTGCGTGTGTGCGTGCCGGTGGGTGCGTGCGTGCGTGCGTGAGTGCCGCGTGCGTGCGTGCGTGCGTGCGTGTGTGTGCCTGAGTGTGTGCGTGCCGGTGCGCACGCGCGTGCGTGCGTGCGTGCGTGCCTGCGTGCGTGCGTGCGTGCGCGCGTGCGTGCGTGCGTACGGTCGTGCGCGCTGGTGAGCGCGTGCGTGTCAAATCGTGCATGTGTCGACCTCATCGTAAGATAGAAAGTCTCCCAAATAGCTCTCGTTCGATCCATCGCATTCACAAGCGTCTATAGCAGCAGCGTTGCTGAAGAACAACAAGGATCGTACATCCCCAAACAGAGCCCCCTCCAATATTGCCCCAGAGGGGGGGGGGGTATGATGTGAAGTGCCATGTGCCATAACGTAGTAAATACTCTTACAATGGCGTCGGTATACGGCTACACAGCTACATCCATTAATAAGACAAAGATAGTCGAAAGGAGAGGTTGAAAGTATAGTGACCCGAGGGGACTAATGAAGGATTCATGGTACGTTTGCGCTGCAAAATCATGTTCAACGCTATGGGCTCAAGAAAGGCTAGTTATGCGTACACATGTATGTACCTACATTATGCATAGGGTGCCTGCCTATTGTAACGCGATACACTCACCAGACTAGCAGCAGAAGCTTCAAAGCTGTCAGCATTGGTGGGTGGTCGTCCATATGTTGTTCGCTGCAAAACTTAGTGGTAGCTTGACTACAATACACTTAGAAGTAGCTGGCTAACTAACAGGGTTGCGCTCGCAATTTTTGCATGTACACATGGAAGGATAGCCTGCGACTTTCTCACCCGCATTCAGTGAATTTCTAATGACTTACACTGTCATACACCTTCACAGATTCGCAAGCCTGTGAAAATGTTCAGTTCCCTACCATACCTTTCTAATACCTTACCCACTAAACTTTCTATTCATCAATTTCTCGCGTTACTTGCATCTTGAATCCAGTCCAGTAGTAATCATCGGCTATAACCAGACGTACCGTAAAATCGGTTATAAGCGCTCCCTTACAGCCCCCACCTAAAGACCCATTTGAAAAATTAAGCGCCCCAGTGCTTAATGCCGATTTTACGGTACGTTCAATGGACATACAGGGAGCGGAGTGTCAGGCTACCGTACTGGACCAGTCTGCACAGAGAATTGTTTACGGGCACTCGCTGAACGACGCGGGGAAAGAAACGCAGCGGTCACCGATTCTCTCGGCAAACCGGTTTTGCGATATAACGAGCTTCAAGCGTGCGTGTGTGCGGCTCTCTCCGTGTATTTGCAGATGTAGGTGCGTACAACCTTACTGGATTCACACACACAACACACGTTTCAAAAGAAAAACACACACACACACGCTATGTCCGTAGTTCACTTCAAATCCAAATCCACCGCACCGCGTGTACACGAAAGCAACGTAGCAAAAAAACACGCGTCGAATAAAAAAGTGCCTTAGTCATTCCTGTAACAGGTACAGTAGAACGCCTGATTCAACCGTTCTTGCAGAGAAATCAAGAAAAAGCTAGGTCTTCACTTAGGCTGTTCAGGCTTTGGAAAACGGATACAGGTCCGACCTCGATCACAGACAGAATACCCGCTCCTTCATGGGCCCAAATTCCCCGCTATCGGCTCCGTCGTCGCTGTCCTCCTCCCCGCTGCTCGAGTCGTGACGCTCGCGAACTGCGGGGTTCGAGACCGGTACGGTGTCGGCTTTTTCCAAACTTTTCTCGATCTTTTGCCCAATTGACGTGGAGCCAGAACAGGTCGCCTGCTCGGTCTTTTCACCCTTTTCCACGCTTTTCCCAGCCGATTCTAGGCCTTTGGAGGCACCCGAGATGGCTTCGGCAGAGACTTCATCGTCGAGGATCTCTAAGAGCGGAGGTGTCCGGAGCCGCTTGGGAGGCATCTCGCACACCACTTCCAAGTCATCCTCTTCCTCCTCTTTTGGTGCTGAAAAGCAGATGTAGCCGGGTGTGCGTGGCGTAAGAAATTTCGGCAGGTGGGACGATGCAGCGGTCCCAAACTTTGGAGTTTGACAGTTACTTATAGTTTGATGTGTATCATCCAATCCATATCGAGACGTTAACACCTTAGAAGAAGATCCAACCCTTTTCTCACAGTTTTGTGTGTCTTTTAACAGCTCTGTGAAACATTTGTGCTTGTGGCGACTAGTTGCTTGAGAATTCTGTGTCGCTCACGAAAAGAGTATTCAAAAGACCGCACCGTTCGACGTCGCTGGTTCCTCCCCCTCGGCGCGCACCCTCTCCAAATACGCCGCCAGGCTTTCCGCTGCGGGGGGCCGCTGCTTTTTCGCTGGATTAGCTGGCGCGTGGATAACAGCTTTTGAATTGGCCACCGCATCAGTGGATGCGTGGTTTCTATCCCCGGTGGTCCAAACGACGCGCCGTTTCTCTTGGGGACTCAAGAGAATGACGTCATCATCGTCCAGCTCCACCGTCGCGTAGTCCGCTGAAGCGAGAAGAAATACAGTAGTCCGAATGGGAGCGTTATTATGGCATTTTTATTTATTGATGGTGGTAATACCGGCGGACACGCACGAACGCATGCGACGAAATCATGCATTTCTTTGTTGTTCTTACGCGCTCGCGGTTCAAGCTTCCAAGCCACTTTCGTTGCCTACCTGCTGCTTCTTGCGGACTGTCGTCTCTGGTTTGCTGATCCCAGCGCCGCTTGCGACGCTTTAGCGCTACCACGGGTGCGTGTCGTTTGCGTGCGTGCGTGCGAACGCGCGCGTGCGTGCCTGCCTGTGCGTGTGAGTGCGTGCGTGCGTGTGCGTGAGTGCGTATCGGTGCGCGCGTGCTTGTGCGTGCCGGTGCTAATGTGGCATTGCCGCACCATTCCAGGAGTCGACATTCAAGTCGCCCGCAGCACTTTGAGGCTCGCCACGCCTAGAGGTCGAGGGTTGCTGTTCTTCTTCATTCCGCTGTCCATCCCCCACCTCCGCGTCGTCGTCATCGTCCAAGATCAGAATCGGCGAGGGCGACCTGTAAGAGAATAACTGAATATTCCGTTTTCAATTTGTACCAATTTGTAGACCAATAGAGTCGTGCGGTACGCGTGTAACTGTTTGCCCCCCCCCCCTCCACCCCAATGGCTTACGAAGCACTTTTGGTGAAATTTGCAAATCAGTGACATTCGATCTTGGACAAGAAGCAACAAATGAACCGATTACCAATCAAGCAACAGACGAAATGTTGTAAAGGCATTTGGACACAGGGCACACAGCTCGAAACAATTCTTCGCCAGACCCGGTTACGTTCCTCCAAAACCCTTCAGCACCCACCTTTCCTTCTCCAATTCTCTGACCGCCTCGTGGAACGCCCTCAGTCCCGTGGCGTCTTTGGCGCTCGGGGGTGGTGGTTCCTCCTTCTGTCGATTCTCCTCGGCCAGCGGGCCGGCTCTGACGACCGTGTCTCTCACGCGCTGTTTCCGCGAGAAATGCGCCATTTTCTCCTGCATTCTTCGGGTCTTGTCGTCGCCCTGGATCCTGTGCAGGCGCTCTTGAAAGGTGGGCGCCGACAGACCGACCAAAAAGCGCTTTCGGGTGGCGCCCTGCTGATACGCTGCGCGAGCGCTGGCTCGCGACGCCAGCTGCGTCACTTTGCGACTGGAATTGGAGAAAAGTATTGATAGAAAACAGTCCAAGACATGTGCGACTTTGAGAGCCGATGACGGGTAGCAAGGGGGTAGGAGAAACTGGGCAGTGTGTGGGTACAGGGCACCCCCCCAATTTCGGTCAATCCTGCAAAAAAGTAGGACCCCCTCCTGCTGCAAGGGAGTAGGCATACCTGTAACTGGGGCATACCCTCCCCCACTATTTTTCCAACGCCCCCCCCCCCCAAAACCGATCCCAGATTTTTCCCAAGGGATTTTCACTCCGTCTAAAACGATAAAAGTAAGTAAATGTTGGTAAATTTCAGTGTTTTCAGTGTTATATGACCATAAAACAGCTAAAGCCCCCCCCCGAATTCGGACATTTACCCCCCCCCCCCACTCTTCCAGACCCGGTTACAGGTATGGGAGTAGACAGACGGGCAGGGGGGGGGGCAGGTCTGCTGGTGGAGTAGTGTGGTGGCGTCGCAATACATGTTACACAACCGATTCAAAAGGAAAGCAACAACACACAATCATCATTGTTACGTTGGGCTTCGGTCGGTGCACTGATACAGAAAAGCAATCGATAGGTTTAAGAAGTAAATAAACAAAGAGAACGATACAAAGTGCGTACCTGTTAGGAAAAGCGAAAGACAAAAAGTGAACTTCTTTAAACAAAAAATCGCACCCACCGCCGCTCAGCGACTTTCTTCAAGATTCGGTCCATCGCTTCTTTGGCGCTGCGTTTCTTGTCGTTGAGCGTGACCGCGCTGAAATGTTCAAGGCGTTTTTTGGGAGAAATTCGAAGCGAACTATAATGTCCTGCTGACTTAGTTGGCACGCACGCACACACATACACACACAGTTCACACACACGCACACACAGTTCACACAGTGTACACACGCTCTCCCACACAAAAAAACTCCGCAAAAATCAATTGATGAACGACGCACAAGTGATCAGCAACGCCCGTAAGTCTGTGTGAGTTGTTGGGCGCTGATTCTTGCTCATCGCTGTCGCTAGTCGAGCTCGACGAGTCTTCCAGGCGTCTCTGCCTCTTCGTGTGTCCATCTGGCGGCACTTGGGAATTCTGGGACAAGGACACTGCCGACGAGTCGTTTGAAATTGCGCCGCCACCGCTGGAGGAGGAGGTCTCGCCGCGAAAATGAGCGGCCATCATGAGGCGGAGCTGGTCGCGGAAGGCCAGCTGCTGGTTCAGACCTGGGGGATACGGTATGTTGTTGTTGGATTAACGCCGCCTGTAAGCTAGGGAGACAATTCCATGGATAGGGAAAGACTCGTTTTTGTGGCTCCATGAAGAATCGAACCCAGAAGCGTGCGCGCACGAGGCCGATTCTCTACCACTACGCCATCCGCTGCCCTACCCTGAGGGTGGGGTAAGGGTGCCTTGATTGAAAGCGTACCTATTTGCACTCGATTTCGAATTTCGATCCAAACATTTTTACGCTTAACCCTCTCCCCCTCAAACATTTCTTACACTCAGACAAAGAACCCGTTTCGTGCGATACCCCCCCCCCCGGCTAAACGCCCCTTCCCAAAATATCCGTCAATACCGTCCCACCCGAAATCACCTTCAGATTCGGCGATCAGCTGAATCTCTCCATCCTGCGTCGCTTGCTGCCCATTGTTGTTGTCATCCTCCAATCCGCTATTTGAATTCTCGCTCGACGTAGGCGCTCTCAGCTGATTATTGTTTTGAGCAGTGCCAATAGAGCGTACTTGAGTGCCCGGCCGTTGGTACCTGCAACGCACACACCTGGGCTGGGTGGGTTGCCGCCCTCGGGTGCACAGACGCGGAGGGGGGGTAGGGGTTCCAGAGAGGGGTCTACTGACCACCCGCAAGTCTCCGGAAGGTCAAATTTCGCATCAAAGTAACTTGCATCACCGAGAAGGGCGGAACTCTGTAAGGAAGGAGGGAGTAGGGTGCATGATGGAGAGGCTGGCAACCCAAGTGGGTGGGATGTATGAGGTACCCGTGTGTGTGTGTGCGTGTGTGTGTGTGTGTGTTTGGTGTGTGTGTGTGTGTTTTGTGTGTGTGT